>CAMZMU010000116.1:24179695-24602516 GCA_947311845.1 Poa pratensis | reverse complement strand
TGTCTTAAGATTCTGACAAATGAGCATATGAATTATTGAACTCTGATCTGTTGGATCAGATACATGCCGGTGGAAACATTATTTCGTGTTCTTGAAGTTTGGACATCCATTTAGAAGGAATGAATGAGGTAATGAATTTTTTTTGGTGAAAGAAGCATAAGTCATGTGACGAGAAATTATATTCTGTCTCATACTCTCTTGAAGTCATTTTGGTCAAGTTTCTACACTTGCTAAATGTCGGATTCCAGTTTCTGATCACCAGTTTTCATCTACTTGATTGTTTGTATGCTGGATCGATGCTCTGAAAATGGGACATGCTATATGGTTCACAATCAATATTTCTTGGGGTTATATTAGCTTCAGAATACTTGCCATTGCTGATGATTTTTTTGACAAATTGAAGTAGAATTTCGTCAATTTTACAACCTAAGTATGGGCTTGTAGAAGACAATCAAACACAATAATTGCAATATTTGTATCGACTGCACTGAGGTGCTAGTTATCAATTGTTTGCTCATTCTTTTATTATAGATTAATGACAAGGTGAAAGAGCTTCAGTCAACTACAACCAGTGCGGATTGTGCGAGGATCACAAAGGATAAGTTGACTAGGTTTGAGCCTGCTTTAGTTCATCTCTCTTGCAAAGTTTTATTGATCAAACAAATATTAGGAATGCCAAAATAACCATGCAGTTATTGTTGTCTACAAATTACAACTAATGGTTACGCAAGACCTGTGATATCGAATCATGATCATGATGTTAATACCGAATCTTCATTAGCAGGAAAATTTCATTAGACACACGCCACACATTTGCTTACAGTAGTAATTTTCTTTCAAGAGTTTCTTATGGTTAAAACTTTAATGCAATATTATCTGTTTTTACTAGCTGAAAATCTGAAACTATCTGACTCACTTTATGATGTATCAGGAGATCAACAAATAGTACTGCAAATGGAACAGTACCATTAAACAATAAAGCTACCATGCTATTGGATGATATTACAAGGTAAAAGTTATAGTGGGATGTATCAACTCCCATCATATTGATCTTACATTTTATGTTTGGCAAATCAGATTGATGTCAGATAAATTTTGTTATCCAGTATTTTTTCCCTAACATTTCACTCAGTTTCAGACATTGTAAATTGTAATATAGCTGTGGACCATATACCCAAATATTTACAATAGGTTGGACCAAATGTGATTATCAATTAAATGATAATCCACTCCAGTACCAGATGAGCCTAGATGTACTTGTAGATAAGACCTTAATAAGTGTGATACACAATGAGATTTAGTAATTTCCTGATATGGTAGATGTGAACTGAGAAATCATCTGTTTTGTCTATATATTTTTAAGTCACTTAAAGTTTCAATATCTAATGTCTAGATATTTAACAGGAAATTTTTGGTGCCTCTTGAGTGTTCACCTTTTCATGAAATCATTTGCTTCAGGAATGTTGGCGTTCTTCAATCTGTAAGTTTCTCTTCACATAAAGAGAGCTGTTATTGTTGGTCTAACACATATACTAATAACAACTCCGATTTCCCTTGCATTTCAATCTAGGCCCTAATTGGAAACCCAAGAAAAATGGTTCAGCTTGATCTGCTCAAGTCGCAGAGCCGACTTAAATGCTCTTGCTGCAGTAGAAATGGAATCGCTGTGTCAACATCCTTGCATGACACATCAATTATGTAAGTCGATGCATTAACATATGAATATTATTGATATCTAAGTAGATGTTAAAGAATAGATTATAAACTAGTTCAGAAGCTTACTCGAGTGAGATGGGCATAGATTTTAAGCTGATGTGAAACCCTTCTACTTTGCAGGTGCAACCTAGCCCAGGAATATGGTGACATAATTAACCTCCATGATTGGTACCTGTCTTTTGATGGAATTGCCAACAACACAAATTCAAAAGCGAAAGGAAACTGCTTGGTTCTCCCTTAAAAAGGAAATCAAAAGCTACACCTCAAGAGAGTGAAGCTATGATCCAGTATCCTTGACCATAGATTTAACAAAATGAGCTCGTGTTTTTCATTTGTCAAATATAATAGTTCCATAATTCTGTTCAAACATTTCAGTCCAGGTAATCCTTGACACGTACTTTTTCCAGAGCAAGGTTCTGCAGAGCTGTCACTGAGCTCCAAATTACTGGACTTCTTCGGATGCCAAGCAAGAGAAGGCCAGATGTGGTGCAGAGAGTTGCATTCGGTCCTTGAGATCTTTTTTTTGGCGCGCTAAGGTTCTGAAAAAGAAAAATGTCTAGATAAGGGGAGGTCCGGAGGTGTAGGATCCTATTTGTTGTACCATTTCTGCTCGATCCGTTGCTCGACTGTTACATGTGTTTAAGCTCGTCTTATCTCCATTTTGTTTAGCACTTGGTTAGAAATCCAAGCAGTACTCGATATAGCTGTATGCAACTTCCAGTGACGTCCCTCACCAACCACATTCAGTTTGACAGTATATACAGACAACATGTTCCTCTTCCTCATCAGTTGAACTGCATGTCTGGCTAGAGAAGGGATACAGATATATGTATGTGGCTCTATCATCTTGTCTATGTTCAGTTATACACATCTCTAGTGATTAGGAACAGAAGGTATCAGGAATATTTCTAGGCTACATGTCTTAAACGGTACAAGGCAACTGTTTTCACAATGGTCAGCACTCAGCAGCTCTTCGCGCATCTACCATACGAAAAAAACAGTTCCCAATTAATTTGCCACAATCAAAAAATAAATATACTATATGAATAGCAAGTTGTGTTGCTCCATGATCAGCCAGTGTTTGATGTTCTAGCCCGCAGTTTCAGGACGGTTTATTTGCTACATGAAATAAATCTCGCCTTACAGTGGGTCAGCTTTTGCCCTCTGCTGTATAGGCCATTTATCAACACCGATCGACTGTTGAATGCCGTAACCACACTAGCCTTCTCAGCGCTCACTAGATCAACACCCATCTAATTTTCATGCGATGACGCAGATGCTAATTAATGTGAGTGGCTTATCAAATCTGGGTGCCATTTCTGCATATAGTACTTATTTGATAGATAGCTCCCGAGGGTTTCCAGCAGAGTGCAACCTGACGCATGCGGCATGACCGCATCTAGCCATCTAGGGCGACATGGGCAGCAAAAATCCCGAGGGTTTCCAACACAAGAGTTGAAAATGCAACCATGAGCGGGAAAATTAAACTAACCTATTACAACAGAAAGTTTAAGTATCCAATCCCGCCGGCGCGCTGGACGTTGGGGGAGACGTCCGCCGGCGGCGCGGCTTTGGCGGCCACGACGGCGACTTCCTTTTCGACCAATCCGGCAAAGAGTTGACTAGCAGCGTGGGGGCCTGCCAGTCTCGCGAATAATGGTGGTGGTCCTTGATTCTTATTCGTGCCAAGATGAAGATCTACGGATGTTGGTCCCCATCGAACTTGCTGGACGGTCGTGTTTCGGAAGGCTCCACCGGCGAACTCCATTGGGCGATTCATGCCTGGAGATAGCTGGATTGGGTGGTATTCGGTCGGACGCACCCATGTTTTTATCTGACCGTTTGGTTTCAGAGGGGGCGCTTTGAAGCTCTGCAGGCTGTTAATACTATGAAGCACGCTTTCTCGTTCCATGGTGCTGGCGGAGAATGTCATGGAAGGCGGGATCTGGGGAATAGCAATGGTGGTTTGTGTCTTCGTGGCGATGAAGAATTGGCTGGGTGATTCATGACCTTGAGCAGCGGTTTGTCAGTGGGGGCGACTGCACAGGAGAAGTCCAAAGTCTGATGCCTCAGGGTGAAGATCCAAGGTCTGGCCTTAATTGGTTGTGCCTGGCAATGACCTTGTTGGAGGCATTGTTTTGAGTGCGAGGACTTTCTTCAGGGTAAATCCTATGAAGAAGCTGGACTTCTAGTGTTGTCTGGTTGGTGTTAGTGCTGCTGTCTCAAGGAGTAGATCGCTGCAGCGGGACTTTTGTTTTTTGTAATTCTTCTTTCTTTTTTTGGCTGTGTGCATCCGTAATGCCGTTAGGGCACTACGTTGTTGCAGAGGCTGGGTGTATGTGGTACTTGATATCAATAAATTCCCTTATCTAAAAAAAGTATCCTGGATAAGATGATGCAGAGCACAAGCAAACAGAACCAAGCTACAAACGTGAGATTGCTGTGAGATTCAGAAATTAAGACATGCCACATAGTATATCGAACAAAAACCATAGATAGCTCCTTCAATGTCATAAGGTTCCAGGATAATACAAACTTGAGAACATGCAAGTAGCATAACTAATCGAGGTTTGACAAAAACACAAAATGTGATAAGCTGATAGACAAGTGCAACTCATCAATGGACCAACCAGGTATTTTCAACACCGTGGTTCGAACGGATCAGCTACATCCAAATCATGGACATAATGGGCGTGCGAAGACCTGCGGATACATCTATCAGCTGTAAAATGGAACTGAGCATCTCTTGAAGCTCTCTTCTCCAATTGAAGCTTCTTCTCCAATTGAAGCTTCTTATGTTGTTCTGCCACGAACTCCTGACTGTAATAGCTATCTTCAACCTGAACGTTCATCATCTTTAGCATTCTCGCTTTCGATAGAAAGAATTTAACAAAGTTAACTTGTGAGTCGATGCCCCGATACAACTTCAAAACTATTGTCTTCAGACGAATGACATGACGTCTTGTCAGAACCCGGTGTTTACGCTGCAACAAATTGTTTGGCTCTGGCAAACCGAGATGTGGCTAAAAAGAACATGCAGCAATAATAAAATAAATCAGTTTAGAACATAATATCGATCAAATGAGCAGTTGAACTTTTGATGGAGAATCATCACCTCAATATAAAGCTTCTCCAAGCACGGGAAGCATTTCAGCAACTCAAGAACTGTATCCAGACAAAGAGTTCTCATCCGGATAGCTAGAATTTTGACCGTGTGCACCCCCATTCCCGGATTATCGACGCGCAGTCCCTTTGTCAAGCATGAAAGACGTCATTAGGCCATGAACAAGCCAGGAGATATATTAAAATTTCTACACACAGAAATTAAGAAACGCAATAAAGAAGTCTCATAGATCCATGTTTCACCTGAATAATTGTGGATCCAAACGCAAGCCTTGAGAGGCGCTCCTCATTGTGCTTGTAATGGCCATCAGAAAGGAAGCCTATGGTCTCAAGTTTAGGTGCCGTAGCTACCGATACATGAATGCCAGTTTCGAGATCAAGAAGGAGCAGCCTTTCAAGACAAGGTGCATTGTCGATGATGAGTTCCTGTAGGTGAGGAGTCCGGTGTTGGTGACCTGTCCAATCGATGAGATTATCAACACCAATGCTTCTAATGGTGAGGAGCTGATCCGGATGCGAGGGAAGCCGAAGCAGTGGTGGATCAGCACAGACTCCAGGGCAGGGCATCACGTCAATCAGACTATGCAGGGAGCCCTCGGAGCTCCAGACCTCTTTGAGCCCGAGGTGCTTAAGGAGGGGAAAGTGAAGCCCGCCGACTTCGCCGTCCTTAACAGGGAGAAGGATGTCAGGACCCTGATGGATCAGACAAGATGAGGATCACCAAGAACTGGAATTTGAGAGGAATTATAGCTAAAACATGATAAATTGCAGGAATAAAAGTAAGATAAATTGTAGGAATAAACTGATAGAATTTAGGATTTGATTTCTTGATTCAGATTGGATACAAGGATGGCTCTATATAGACTCAACTAGCTAGAAGATGACCACATAGATGAAATACCTAAAGTACCCTCATAGCTACTAACTCACTATTACATACTAATAAACCGTTATATCATATTCCCTGACATTCCTTCCCCCTTGAGACCATTGGTCACCAATGGAACAAGTTTCTTTAGAAACTTTTTACCTTAAACTCATTAACCAAGGAGTAATTCCATAGAACCTGATGTCTTGGTGTTTGCATGGAATTTCTGGAAATTCTGGCATTAGTGCATAGCATTGTCCAAGGGAGATTGAAAGTATTCTCCAGAATTAATTTAGCCTTGTCAAGGAGGTTGAAAATGAATCAGCCAAAGAGCAACTCCATAGCACTTGATTTCTGTGAGCCAATTGATCTTTTCTTCTGTGTATAGTAAGCACCATTTGCATTTGTACCAGAGTAACATAGTACCAGGATCCCAAATGTAACAAGCACCACTGCCAACTGACTGATTTCGCAAAGCTGCTAAATCTAGAATATGGGTGCAAGACAATTGTTTATCAATTGCAGCCCATATTGTCAATATATTCAACCAGTTGTACAAGGATATTTTAACTCCAGGATCCCAAACATAAGAGGTTTTTAGCACACTCTTGCAGTACAAGGAGCTGAGGTAATTATCCTGAGTTAAATGAGCAGCCCTTCGTAGTATGAAGCAAGTAGCATGGCGTACAAAATAAATGCCCTTGGGAGCAACACACTGTAAGCAAGCTGTCAGGCTAAGAAATGAGAGTTCAATGTCTTTCTGCAGTAAGTAGAAGTCTATCCAATCTCTTTTGACAGTTGTTGCTCATGGGAGAGAAGGAACAACAAATGATTTGCTAGATGGGTGACTTCAGAATGTGGAACCGCTAGGACAAGAACAGTTGCTGCCTTCATTTTCATCCATCCCAAACCAAAAGCATAGGAACACATGATAGCAGGTTCAAAAATGGGTGCCCTTCTTGCACTTAACGGCACAACTAGCATCTGTATCATCTCCAACTTGTAGGCCTCTGTGCACTGCAATTGTGTAGCACCATCAACAGCGTAAACAAATCCCATTCTTTTTCTCTCTCATGAATTTCTAACACATTCAACTGCGGGTATTTTAGCTGCTGTACATGAGTGCCCACTTGGTTGCATGAATTCAGAACTTTAGGGACATTAATTGCCACATAACCGAGTTCCCCGAAAGGCTTAGACTTGCTTGAGTGGGGTGGTGTGAAGCTCCTGGCTCCCACAGCAGCCTCAGTTCTCTCGCACTATGCACAATATTGAGCTGGTTGGAGCTTGTGACAACCGAACCAAAGGCCTTTAGGACTGGACAATTGCATGCGTTCTCATCACTTTGTTGCTGCAGCTCAAGCGTGAAATCCCGCACATCTTCATGTGGCTCTTCTTCATATGGCTGCTGCTCAGGAGTGCTAGCAGAGACATCAACAAATGCATTCGAGCAGTGCTCTGTTTTGACATCACAAACATCAAACACAATGAACTGATGTTCAAATTGGGACCATAGGTCAGCCTTATCATGGGGGAAGAAATAGTTACTGCTGTCATTCTTCAGAGGGGTCACTATAACTTCTGAAGCTCCCGGATCCCACACTTCTTTCCTTCTTCACTTAATACCATATTGCACTTATATGCTTTAATGTGTTGTACATCTCCCATTGCATAACCAGGTGCAAGGTCAGACACAACAATTTCTTGGATGCATTGCCCGTGTGTGAATTTGATGTATCTTGATACATGAGCCTCGCCATCCTCTGAGAATGCTAACCCTGTAACAGCTTGAAACAATGAATCTTTTGATGACTCGCTGGAGCACTTTGGGGGTTGTTCACTACCTTTTTGCTCCTCTTCAAACACATCATGCACAGGCATTTTCTTTAGCACATTGGGCACATCTTGCATATTGATTGGCTGTTTCAGGTGGTGACCAAGCATCAGCTCATAATCATCTGTGTTGTTGGTTTTGGAGCAACTAACTAGAGCCAGACCTGCTGCTTGTGCTGCTACAGACCACTGAGCTGCCTTGGCACCAACATTTTCAGCTGCTGAAGGTGATACCAGAGGAGTAGCCAGCTTAAGGAATAATCATCTGGTAGCGCATAGTAGCGGTGCTCAGTTCCATCGGCTCGGAACACACTCTTGTGATTGAGATTGTGAAAATCATATTGATGTGGCAGTTCATCAAGGTTTTGCTCACTCAGGCTGCTGTTTCCATCGAGCAAACCTGTACTCCGAATTGGAGTGTGATTCCCAGAACGGTAGTCAGGAGTTGTACCATGAGTACCTTGTCAAGAGATTGGTGTTGGCATTTCAGCGAACACCTTTGGGGCGATAGGAGCAGTAGCAGGAACTCCCAATGGTGATGAAGCTGGAGTTGCTGAATTCGCTTGCTTGCCGATAGAAACTGCAAGCTGTGCGGCCATAGACTCTAGCTTCGCGAGCTCACCTTGCAAACTCTCGAAGGAGGTCCGGTCTCTTGCCTGCTGCTCGTCCAATCGCCGCTTGAGATCGAGGACCACACGGGGCATATATGCTTCCGCACGAGCCTGTTCTTCTGAAGTGGTAGCACAAGAAAAAGGGTCCTGCTTGGACACGGTGGTGAGCTTGGCGGGAGCAGACGCGGAGGTGGCCTTGGGCTGTGCAGGCGCTGTTGACTCCGGACGAGCTTGTATGTGGAGGACCTCACGCTGCAGTCGGTGGTGGATGCCGTCCTTCACCGGCACGCGCTCGTCTGCCACCGCTTGAGCCGATGCATCGTCCTCCATGACGAAGTTGTGGTTGAGGTAATCGTCGGCAGAGGTGAAGACGGCGGTCGATGTCGCCATGGATGGGGTGCTCGAGATTGGGGAATTCCATGCGTGTGGCGGCTGGGACAGGATGGGAACGCCAAAGGAGGTGTGCTGGATAAGAGGAAAGAGGTGGGATGTGAGGTAGGGGTCACCATGGATTGGAGGAGTGGGTGGTGGCCAATTTGGGTCAAATTGGGTGGGGGATGGGGTTGCCTCGCGCATCTGGTAAGAGGATTCGGGGACGAACGAGCCGAACATGGTAGGAGATGTGAAGAAGGAAAAGTGATGGCGGTGTCGCCATGGAAGCGAATCAGATCGAAGAAGAAGAAATCGTCGGGCGGAAATTTTCGGAATCGATGTCGAGGACGAAGGGAGGGAAGGGTGGGAGCACGCCCGATGGATCCAACTGCTCTGATACCACTTTGTCAGGACCCTGATGGATCAGACAAGATGAGGATCACCAAGAACTGAAATTTGAGAGGAATTATAGCTAAAACATGATAAATTGCAGGAATAAAAGAAGATAAATTGTAGGAATAAACTGATAGAATTTAGAATTTGATTTCTTGATTCAGATTGGATACAAGGATGGCTCTATATAGACTCAACTAGCTAGAAGATGACCACATAGATGAAATAACTAAAGTACCCTCATAGCTACTAACTCACTATTACATACTAATAAACCGTTATATCATATTCCCTGACAAGAGAGATGATCTCACCCAGGATTGCGTCGGGGAGGTTGCTGATCGGGTCCTCGGGCGGCGGTCTGGACTCCATCAACTTCCTTTTCCTCGTCATAGGGCCGACACCCGGCGGCGGCAGCGGTGGAGGAGCCCTGCGCCGCGGCATTTCTCTTCTCTCTCTAGCGAATAGCAGCAGCGGCTAGGGCTCAGGAAGGCGCATCGGCGGATGCGTTTGAGAAAGTTCGCCGGAAATGGCGCGATTATGTGACATTTATGTCGCTTTAGCTGGGCCTGGACGTTGGAAAATAGGCCCAAAGTAACGACTCCTGGGCCCCACTGTCAATAGGAGTACGATGGAAGATGTTTCACTTTTTTTCTCTTCCCTAAAAAAAAATCACTTTTCCTCCTGTAATTCATGCAGCAACGCCATGACTGAGCCACCAACGAAATGAAAGCGAGCAACAAACTGAAGGCTAAGAACTTCTCTAGGAGTATGTAGCACATACGGTATGGTTAGTCCTTTGATTTGTTGAATGGAAAGAGCTTCATCGACTGACTGAACATGAATTTCCTGAAATTGTTATTTATGGCAATCAAAGTAAAGTTCATCAAAGGTTTGCACAAAATGCTAACTTCAATAAAAATCAAAACCTATTATGAGTTGTACTTTCTCATCATAAGTATCATGATTTTACAAGGTAGATGCAGCAGCTTACGGTCAGAACCCTGGCTGAGCCAAATGAAGATACGCAAGCAAAATCAACAAAAAACATTCTAAGGACATGACAATTACAAGTTGCAAAGCACAATTTTGTAAGAGTGAAATAAGCTTAGCTCAGCAAGAACATCCAATGATCCTGCTGGAATTAAATAAATTTCTGGCCTTCCAAACAGGCTGTAATCTGAAACACCCTTGGAGAAGCATATGCTACTCGATTGTAGTATGATGCAATCAGGAAGTTTAGTTCCGATGGCTGACAGTCAAGACAAGTCCAAAGTGGTCACTGGGAAAGACATGTAGCTCCTCCTTACGAAACTCCTTGCCTACAATTTTGTCCTTGTAAATTGTAATACACGACACCTGGTATCGCCTTCTGCCCTATCATCTCGATGTCCATGATCTCAAAATCAACCAACTTGCACACGAACCGGTCCAACCGCTTCTGTTGGCTACGGTTGCCAGACAGCATGGCATTGGCTTCCGTGTCGTAGGTCCAGCCATTTTCACCAGGTTTGAGCTCAACCCAGGCATCAACCCAGCCGTCCAGGAGAGGGAAACGCCCGTCTCCCTTATCGTCCCAGTTCATGTCACCACAGAAGATGACGTTGCTGTAGGCTCCCAGAATTCTCAGAGCTTCTTTTGCCTGCATTACTCGCTCCCTTCTGTGCGTCTGATCCCAACGAGGAGGTGCAGGGCAGGGGCTCTCTAGGTGGCTTGTGGCCAACATCAGGTTGATCCTCTGTCCAGGGCCAACATCTACTTTGCATAGCTCCCTTCCCATTGTTGAGTTAGCAAATGGGATGCCGCCATAGAACTTCACAGGGAATTTACTCACCTGCATTTGTTGGCAATTGAATTGCATTAGTAAAAAATAAGTGAACCGAGGAAGAAAAGGTTTGACTGTCATAAACAGAAAGGATATAAATAAACCTAGTCGAGAACTGCAATCAAATACTTAAAAATTCTAACACGATATATCTAAGTGTTTCAATTGTTTTATGGAAACAAAGGATTTTTTGTCAATTTGTTTTGATGAAGCTTTCTTCCACATTTTCTGCCGGTAATATACAAATCAATGATAAAAGATGAAAATAGGCTGGCAAGCGCTTATTTGAAAAAAAAATAGTTCAAATTTTTACTCAAAATTTGAACTAAGCATAAGATTTTCATGTAGGACTTCATAAGAGAGGATCTACAAATCAATATTTCTGCATGCTTGAAGCCTTCGACTCATGTATACACTATAAAGTTTAGCGTAGGGATTACCTGCATGCAGTAATAATGTCTCCGCATGGCCTCCTCATAAGACAAAGAGCACTTGTATTCTTGCCACCAATTAGAGCTTTGCAGAATTTGATATATGTATGGTGTAACCTCCTGCAGTTCTACATATGAGGCACATTGAGAGGAAGGAAACAAGATAATGCAAATCTCAAATTCTGGACCTGGAAGCATATGAGGTCTGGGCTGTGGTACTGAATAAGACCTCCAAGAGCATCCATCCGTCTACGTACTTCTATATCCTCCCGGAACCAGACGTTGTATGTCATGATCTTGAAGGTCTTCTTATCTAAATAGGTTTCCTATAAATTCAGTTTACACAAATACAGTAGCATAAAAAGGCATCTTGAAAGATAATATAACTTATAACTAGCATAATGTAGCTGGCTACTTTGTTATAAGTTTGTTTTGTAGATCAGCCTACTCTTTGTAAAAACAAGTAAACAACTTAAAAGGTAAAATGGCAACCAAATACCGTAATATATCTAAGATACCGGCTCTCAAATGTGTATTAGCACTAATCTGTATAACAGTCATGGGTAATAGGATAAGCCCGGGATATCATATTTAATCAATCAATAAACACAGCAGCTTAATAAATACAAAAGCATCATTTGTGATCAATGAGCACCATTGTAGTTACCATCAACATATTATCAGTATGCAGTAATGTCAAATTTACTAACCGCTTAAAGCAAAAAACTAAAGATAGATTAACTCTGAATGCTGTTGCCTACAAGGGAGCATGTAAAACGATACTCCCTCTTTGCCATATTTTTTTCCAAGTCAAACCGTGTAAATTTTGACCAAGTTTATAGAAATAACATCAACATCTAGAATACCAAATCAATACCATTGAATTCATCATGAAGAGTATTTTCTATGTATACATTTAGTATTGTAGATATAGATAATCTCCTCAATAAACTTGGTAAAAAATAGTCAAGTTTGACTTTCACGGAAACCAATGCGCACTATACTATGGCAAGGAGGGAGTACTGAAATGCAATCAATTGCTACTCCTTCCGTCCCAAAATAAGTGTCTTAGATTTGCCCAAAAGTGGATGTATCTAGACATGAAACACATCTAGATAATTCACTTTTGGGTAAATCTAAGACACTTATTTTGGGACGGAGGGAGTAGATATTATTGAATGATATAAAAACATAATTCCAGAGGTAGGCTGGATTATTTTTAAATGTTGTACCGTAAAAGGAGCAACTAAAACGCCTCTCAAATACAATTACATATATTATAGTGTGATACGAAAGGCGTCAATTCAGAGGTAGACTAGAGGTGACCAACTGAACTAACTCCATTAATTCTGTTGTCTGAGTATATATGACAGCGACAGGATAACTGAAAGATCCACACCAGAACACATGCTCCCAGGTAAAAAAAGAAGATATGTTAAATGTTAATAAATCAGACAAGTTACACATGTTCATGTTAGTCTTATAGTTGTCCGTAAATTTTACTGAAAAATAGATCAGTGTGCCCTATGTTAAAAAAAAATGAAGTTTAGGCCTTTAAAATTGATTTTTACTGTTTGCAGCACTGATTTTTTATTTCTTTCCCTTAAGTGCAAAAAAGTTTCTTGTTTCCAGGAAGATTGACCATCATATACAAGACTTGAACATGTACATGTGTAAACAAATTCGGAATCTTTTGACACATGTAGTATTTCCAGAGAATATTGTTCAACCTAGGAGCATAGGAGTCATTTCAGCATGTCAGGGTAATTCAAATAGTATATGTATCTAACATATGAAATGACATGCAGATGCTCAAGACAGCTCAGTGAAATGCTGTTGTAACTTAGAAATAAAATAATGAATCAAATAAAGTTGAAGCACGAAGGAAGAAAAAATGCATGAACAAGGCCATTTAGTACAAGATGAATGAAAGAACCCAGATGGAAATTACTTTGTAATTTGTAGTTTTCCAAAAACGAGAACGCATCTACAGCCTAGTCGGGGCTAGGCAGCCACCCTAGATAGGCTAGACCACCGCATATTAGTGGTAACTTGTATCGAGAAAAGTAGTGTGTTCAGGCTATAATTAGGAACCATGGTAACACTTTTACAAAATTGTCACACCACAAATTATAACGAGGTATATTGTTCAGCCTACATCCATTACTTACCAAATTTGATATACAACACTCTAATGTATTGGCCTTCACATGCAGCACTAGGTGGGGGAAAAGAAAATGTCTCTAAGAGCATCTCCAACAGCTACGCTACTGCGCCGCGCGCTAAAAACACTTTCCAGCGCCGAAATAGCAGTATAGCGCTGGGTGGGTGTTTTGGCTTAGCAGACGCGCCATACTTTTGCGCGCCGCAAGCACCGCTCCAGCAGGCGCGCTATACTCCAGCGCGCACGCCCAGCGGAAACAACATTTTGCAATCAAACATAGACCAAGAAGATCAACACACACAAATAAATCAATAATAAATAGTACAATTATTATTACAACTCAAACAAATAGTTTCTCTTCAATACAACAAATGGTAAATGCAACAAATAGTTCAAACAATACAACAAATACAAACATTCAACATCAAACTAGTGGTGGCCATTCCATGTCCACCACTCCTCGATAAGATCCTTTTGAAGCTCATCATGCGTCTCGTTACGTCGAATGACATGATAAGAGGTAAGAAAGCGGGCAACCCTCTCCATCCTCCTCCTCACTTGCACGGGATGTCCCATCAACTCGTAGTGAGTGTAGTCTAAATCTTGCCCACGCTCATTCTCGATGATCATATTGTGCCTGGTCACACAAGCGGTCATGATGTACCAAAGCATTTGTTGATCCCAAAATCTAGCCGGTCCTCTCACAATAGCAAATTGGGCTTACAAAATCCCAAATGCCCACTCCACATCTTTCCTAGCCGCCGCTTGTGCATTGTGGAAATCAACATTTTTCTTACCTTGGGGATTTTTAACGGCTTCACAAATGTTTGCCACCTTGGGTAGATGCCATCCGCAAGATAGTAGCCATAGTTGTATGTATGGCCGTTTGCTACAAACTCCACCGGTGGAGTTTCACCATTTGCAATCTTAGTCATGAGTGGTGACCGGTGAAGCACATTGATGTCATTGCAAACTCCGGGCATACCAAAAAAAGCATGCCATATCCAAGTCTCATGATCGGCCACCGCTTTGAGGATTATAGTGGAGTCCTTTTTGTGGCCTTGGAATTGTCCATGCCATGCCATAGGACAATTCTTCCAACTCCAATGCATGCAATCAATAGAGCCAAGCATACATGGGAACCCTCGAGCTTTGTTGAACTACAACAGCCTAGCCGTGTCTGCAGCATTGGGAGCTCTCAAATATTCCCGACCAAATACTTGGACAATTCCAACTGTAAAGCGCTTGACACACATGATGGCTTGGCTCTCACCCATGGCCAAGTGATCATCTACTAGATCCGTCGGTATCCCGTATGCCACCATACGCAAAGCGGCGGTCACCTTCTGAAAGGTGTTATGCCCAAGTTCTCCGGCGGCATTCCTCCTTTGCTGAAAAAACCGATCATGCCTTGCCAGTTTCTCCGCAATGTGTTTGAACAACTCAATGCTCATCCTAAAACGCCGCCGAAAGTGGGGAGTCTCAATAAAATAGTTTCTCATCAATCTGTTGTGGGCATCAATCCTTTCCCTCCACAACTTTTGACAACCGAAAACTGAACCACCGTGCCTCGGCCTTTTGCTCGCTCGGATAGCTAGGATAATTGTGATGTTCTCTTCCTCTTAAAGATCAAATTCTTCATCGGAAGAATCATATGACGAACTCATCTACAAACATAAATTTAAACTCATCTACAATGTACAATCATATGACGAACAAATTCATCCACACATATAAAAAGTTGAGGCAATATTTACCTTCTAGGCATTTTGTCAAACACCTTGCGGGCGCGGAGGAAGAAATGGCAGGTGGCGCGATGTTCGTCCGAGAAACTATGCCCCGGATGGGCGGAGGCGATGTCGAGGGGGAGGAAGCAGAGGCGGCCACCGGCTGAAGCCGGGGCAGCGCTGTTGGCGGCGTCGGTGACAGCGTCCGATTCACCACGGCGGCGACCCGCGCGCGTCCATGCGAAGCGGAGGCGCGCTGGGGAGAAGCGACGGAAGCGCCGACGACTGGTATTGGACCGCGCTGCTTCGCCAGAGACGAGGGGGAAGAGGTGCGGGCGGCGGTCGGGCGCCAGGAGCTTTCAGATCCGGCGGTTGGGGAGTTCGCGCAAACAAATTTTGTGCCCCGCGCGCTGGAACGGGTGCCCGAAATAAACCGCGCGAGATGTCGCAATGTCCCGCGCGCTGGCGCCTTTTTCCCGCGCGCGTGGTTTGCCCGCGAACTCGCAACCGCTCACTGAAACCTCCGACCACGTCGCCCACGCCCCCTACCTGCGCCTACTCCGGCGAAATCAGCGCCGCCGCCGGCAATGGAAGGCTACACTGAGATCCCCCCAACCCCTCCCTACACCCGCGACCCCTCTCCTGCCGGCGCCGCCGCAAGCCCTAGCGCAGGCCTGAGCACCGGTTCCTCCGGCGGCGCCGCAGCAACTCCAGCCACCGCCATCGCGCGCGGCCTCTTCGTGGCGCCACGGACGAACTTGCCGGGAGGCCTCGCGCAGCAGTCTGTGGTGAGGCAACGGAGCGGCGCGTCGAAGCGGCCGGTGGCGGCGAGGGCAGCGCAAAAGGGAGGAGCAGCCAAGCGGCGTTTGAAGGCTTCAAACGTGCGTCCGGTAGCGCCTCCGCCGGCGCCTCAGCCACCACCTCCTCCGCCGCCTCAAGCGCCCGAGACCGTGCAATTTGATGCGCCGTGGCCCATGCCAACATGGTGTTTGAGCAAATGCCCACAAGGTATGAATTGTTCTTTAATTTTTTTTTTTGTTCAATTGGGGATAGATTGATTAGTTTTGCTATATCTTGTAGTATGGCGGATGAAGCATATCTATCAACTATGAATGTTGGCTCCAATAATTCTCATTGGTCCCAAACCAATGAAATGCATTATGAAGATCATGAGTTTGAGGTGGATGAGGACTGTGAGGGTATGGTAGATGCACTGAAAGGAAGGGCGTCCAACTACACCATGCCCGAAGACATTTTGCTATGCAATACATGGTTGAGTGTGTCCATGGATGTCGCCGTTGCAACGGACCAAAACAAAGACACATATTGGTTTAGGATGAAGGAGCACTTTGATGCACGCAACACTACCGGAATTGAACGCACCGATAGATCTCTTCGGTCCCGGTGGTCGTTAATCAACTCCGATTGCATGAAATGGGCGTCGGCATTGTTGGTGGTTGATAGGATGAACCCAAGTGGAACTAATGAAAATGATAGGGTAGCTCCATTTCTCTATTTTGTTCCACTCATGCTTGTTCCCTATTTTGTGTTTGGTAGTATAACTTGTTCTTTATTTTGTGTAGTTTGATATTGCACAAAACTTGTTCCGGGGAGAAGCCAAGAAAAATAAGAAAGTCAAAGTTAAGCAAGGGAGAGCATTTCTATTGCACCATTGCTACGAAGTGTTGAAGGATCAAGAGAAATGGAAGACTCGTGATGGGGTAGAGGCGCCAAAGAAAGCCAAGACTACTATAGAAGCAGTGCTCATAGATGATGATGAGGTATCAAGTGACGGTGGGAGGAGAAGCCCTACTCTAAACTCGGTTGCCTACTCCAAGCGACAAAGACCAATTGGAGGTAAACAAGCAAAAGAAAAGAAGACGGAGGGAGGAGATGATGAGATAAAAAATGCAATGGATTGTCTTGTGAAAGCAAGAAAGGAAGCATTGGAGGAGAAGAAGTTGGCAAGGAGTCAAGATGCGGCGACCAAGGCAAGAAAGGTGCAAGCGGAGGAGAGGAGATTGGATTTGGAGGAGAAGAAGTTGCAAATGGAGGAGCAAGCAAGACTAGTTGAACAAGAGAAGTACCTCTTCTTTATGGACACATCTAACTTCGACGATAAGCAAAAGGAGTACCTCAACCTTTGCCGTGATCAACTCTTGGCTCAAAAAAGAATGATGATGAGCACTACAATGGGCGGCTTCGGAGGCATGGGAGGGAGCATGGGAGGCATGGGAGCATGGCCGGCATGGGAGGAGGCATAGGAGGAGGCATATGAGGCATGGGAGGAATGTCTTTTGGTTCTCTCATGGGAGGCATGAGTTTTGGGTCTCTCATGGGAGGCATGGGAGCACCTTCGGGCGGAATGGGTGCCATGTGAGGCATGAGAGCATATGGAAACATGGGAGCATTTGGAAACATGGGAGAGATGAATGCACCTCCGAGTGGCATGGGAGCATTTGGAAACATGGGAGGGATGAATGCACCTCCGAGTGGAATGGGAGCATTTGGAAACATGGGAGGGATGAGTGCACCGGTGCCTTTGGAGATAGTGGGAACACCGTCCCAATTTCCAATGATGAGGAGGCGATTCATGATGATGATGGGGATGAAGGCGAGGAGGAAGAAGAGGAGGCATGATTGTTGTTGTTTCATTCTAGTTTGTTTGTGTGAACTTTAATTGTCATGAACTAGCTAGTTGTTTGGTTATTTTAAACTATATCGTAAATTTGAACTATGCTATGTTGTTTAAGTCATTTTGCATATTTTTTTAGATCATTTCCTTTGTCAAAATTCAAATATGTTGCGCCGGCTGGGCGCGAGCGCGCTGCATTTTCCAGCCTCTGCTGAAGCGCCACAGCGGCGCGCAAAAATTTCCAGCCTCTGGTAAAGCATCCACCCTCCACCGCGCGCTAAAAGGCTATTTTGGCGTTGGAAAACTATTTTAGCGCGCCGCGCGGTAGCACGGCTGTTGGAGATGCTCTAAGGCGCTCTCTGTCAAACCACCTGTCCGTCCAAAACCGACAAGAGGTACAAATACAATCCCCTCTCGCATTATCATAAATTCTAGAAAATTTACCCTGTATTATAGTTGGTCACCAATCTACTCACCATGAATTGTGCTTGGTGGTCTGACATTTTCCTCAAAATAAGCAATAGACCTCATGTAATCGTGTGTAGACAAGCCTTTGCCGCCAAATACTCTAAACTTGCAACCGTGACAGCACAAAATATGGTATCCAATGATAGCAAAACAAAAGCCTAGCAAGCCAAATCAAGAACCAAACAAACCCTAAACACGATAAAAAAAACAAAGCTACTACTAGTAGAAAAGATTCATGTGGTTTTCAATTCAGCAAGATTAATCCCGGTGTTCTTCTAATCCGTACCCAAAAACAAACCTTTATTGGCCGCAGTCGCCCTATTATCCCCTCCGTCGGCGGCATCGCCATCGTCGGCGCAGACTTCCACGACGTCCGGTGACGCCGCGCGCTCCCTCTTCTTCCTCTCGCACCGCCGGAACGCGGGTATCCCTGGCGACTCTTCGCCGGCGTCTATCTCCACGAGGTGCGCGGTCTCGCAGATGGGGCAGACGCCGACATTGCTGGGGTTGGAATTCTGGCACTCGGCGCAGAGCCACCGCGGCGCGGTGCGGCAGCTAGTACGGGAGGACTCGAGGTTGGTAACGCCGTCGCGGCGGCACCCGTACGCCGACGAGCCCGGAGGCATTGAGAGGACGGTTTTGGGTTTCAGGCGCCGGGTGTTTTTTTTTCGTTTTCGAAAAAATCAGGCGCCGGAAATAAGAGACAAAAGGGCGGAAGGAGAATAGGACTGGCCATCCTGTTTTGAATTCGCACCACAAGAGACAGAATGTATGGAGTATAATTTTGACTCATTCGCTATCTAGAAAATTGGTTAGTTTTTTTTCCTCGTGAGAAATTAAACGCCACGATGAGTAACTATAAGAGTACGTGTGTTCTATGAGTGGGTGGTTGGTTAGGTTTACTTTTGATATTTTGGATTTTGACTTATAAGCGAAAAAATATGTAACATAGGTGTTTTTGGCTTTGGCTTCTAAATAGCTGTTTTCGAAAGCAAAAGGGAACTATTTAGGAGGCAAAACGGAAAGCACTTATTTAGAATTTTTTGGCTCATAAATTTTAAAGCCTTGACAACCAAAAGTAAGTCGAACCAAACACCACGAAATGTGACCCTAAACTTTAGATACAACGTTCAATCCGTTGAAAAATATGGCCTAGAGCATCACTTGTAAGCCGACTCAGTTATATGACTCGGCTGATATTTCTTAAGTGTATTCATAAGTTATTTATCATTGAACATCATTAATAATATGTATCGTTGAATATACTCCCTCCGATCCATATTAGTGGGCACAACTTTATCTAGATATACATGTATCTAGTCTAAATACTTAACTACATACATATGAATTTAGACAAAGCTATGCCCACTAATATGGATCGGATGGAGTACTATTTTGGTTGTACAACATTATATTATATGATGCCTGTTCCAACAATCCCTAGTCAATGAAGAACCCAACCCTCGTTTTGGTCCGAGGATGGGTGAAGATGAATACCGCTGCCAGTTTTGATTCTTCTATTGATACGGTGACCGCCGTGCATCGTCCAAAACTACAGAGGGGACGTTCTAATGTCAACTTGGATAGAATTACTAACGAACAACGTGGTGGAGGAAGCTTGTGTTCAAGGGCTCAAGCAAGACATTGAATGGTGTCATATGCCGTTGGTTATTGAGGTGACTGTGTGACCCTTATCGACGAGCTCTAAACCACTTCAAGCGATCCATCAAGGTATGGCATGGCTTTACTAGAGGCGAAGACCTTATGTAACCAGCTTCCGGAGGTTTGTTTCAAAAGTCGAATAGGGAGTGTAATAGAGTGGAAGAGGGTGCGGTAGCCGCGGTGGTGCAGCTTGAGCCTCCCCTCTATAGATGAGCTGCTTGTAAAGGCATATATGTTGATATTTATCAATAAAAACTCACTTTTCGGCAGATAAAATCTCTAGTGAATAAAGTTGCATTTTTAAAAAAAGTTGCGTAATGCATTTGTATGATGGTTTTGAACTGATAAAGCGATTTTTGGTACATATTTGAAATACGAAGGGTGTGAAGTTATGTCCCATAAACACGTGGAACGTTGCGAGAGAATCATCAAGAAATAAATAGTGTATAATGTTACTTAGTTGTTGCTTGCGAGAGGGTTTGGTTAGACTTTTTTCTTAACTTTTGGCTTGTTTGCTTAGGCCTTTTACTTGGCTTTTGACTTATAAGCCAAAAAAGCACCTAAATAGGTGTTTTTGGATTTTGGCTTTTAGCTTTTGGCTTATGACGCACTATGTTATAAGCCAAAAGCCAAAAGGGCTTTTGTGGCTTATAACCCAAATCCAAAAGCTAAGAAAAAAGCCTAACCAAAGTTTTTGGTTTTTGACTTTTTCCTTATACCATAGTGCAACAGAAGTCAAAAGCCAAAACCTAAAAGCACCCATTTAGGTGTTTTTTTGGACTTATAAGCCAAAGCCAACAGCCAAGTTAAAAGCCTAAGAGCATCTCCAACAGACGTGGGAAATGGACCCCGCGCGCCAGATAACCGCTTCTTCCCGCGCGCGGGGCCATTTCGCCCGCTCCAGCAGCCACGGGAAAAAGGGTGCGCTCGGAAAACCCCGCCCCGCGTCCAGCGCACTCTCACTCCACGCGTCTCCCGAACCGCTTTTCCCCTCCCGCCACCTGCTCGCGCCACCGCTCGGAATCTCGCTACCTCTCGGAATCCGCCGTTGCCACCATGCCTCCACGCTGTAGGAGCCAGTCCGGCTACCGCGGCGTCCGCCCGTGTCCGAACGGGACGTTCTTCACCGTGATCCGGTCCGGCGACAAACGCGTCCCGCTCGGGACGTTCGAGACCGCGGCGGAGGCCACCCGCGCCTACGACGCGGCGGCGTGGAGGCTCGGCCGCTCGCGCTGCACGATGAATTTCCAGGACTGCCACAACGCGCAGGAGGCGGCGAACAGGGCGCCTCCGCCGTGCCTCGTCACCGCCGACGACCGCCGCGAATACCACCTCCGCGCGATGCTCCGCCTAGTCGAGGAGCGCGACCAGCGCGCCGTCGACGACTGGTACTGGAACCACCCGCGCGAGCAGAGAGAGGAGATGGAGTTCTGGAACACCCGGGCGGCCGAGCGGCGGGCCGAGCGCCATGAGGACCGAGAAGGGCGGCATGCGGCGAAGGTGCAGGCGGAGGTGGAACTGTTGGCAGGCCTCGCCACCTGGCCCGCCGGCGACGAGAGGTGGACCGCGCTGCAGGACGAGATCTCGGACACCACCAACTCCGACTCCGATTTCTCCTCCTCCGACGAGTTCTAGTTTAGATTTTAGTTAGATTAGTCCGAGTTCTAGTTCGTGTTTGTGTTCGTCGAATCTTATTATCGAATCGTGTTTGTGTTCGTGTTCGTCGAATCAATATATTTATATTTCCAGTTTATTTATCGTACTTTTTTGATTTGCTTCCGTTGCAAAACAGTGCAAATTCGTGTTTGTGGCGCGCTATTTTAGCGCGTCTAAAAAACCTTCCCATTTTCGCGCGATACTATAGCGCGGCTGCTAAAGCAAAACATGCGCGCAACGCGCAAAATGTCTATTATACCACACCGGCACGTTGGGCGCTTGTTGGAGATGCTCTAAGCAAACACCCTCTAACATCATTGGGTAATGAGTCATATTTAAATGCCTCCTGCAAAAAAAAAACGGCTAAAGAAATTGGGCACCAAAAGAGAAATAGTGTAGAAGCCATATGCATTGATTTGGTGCACAAGCTGAGAGCAACCTCCAATTCAGAAGAAAAAAAGAGAAATATGATTCATATAGATTTATAAGACGTGCATTGTACATGCACACTTACTATTAGAAAAGACACCGGAAGCAGAAGGCATCTCGTTAATGTTTCGAATATTAGAGTTCTGATTTATTTTTTACGGGACGTAAAGAGTTCTGATATTGTCGATTGCTATGTGAAAGCCCGCTAACCGTATGGGCTGAAAAACCTCCACGCCTCAAAGAAACAGCCGACGAAGCTCCTCATGCGTGGCCACCACCCCGCGGAGCCACCGCTCGCTCTCGCCGGCGCCGACACATGGGCCAAGCCCTGCGCCGCGCCTCGGGGCGCCTGAGGCCCCCTCCCCCGCCTCCGCCCCCGGCCTCGCCGCCGCCGCCTCCACCTCCACCGCGGGCCTCGCCGGCGGCCGCTGGCGGCGGCAGCCTTCCCCAGGACCGGCTCGACGTGTCACAGGATGGTAAGGCCCAGGCGGCTCCTGATTTTGCTCTTGGATCTCCCTCAGCATTCGCGTGCTCTCTCATTTGACGTGGCTGTTGGTTCTTAGATTCCACCATAGCTGTCGCTGCCGTGTAATTGATGCCCGGCATCCTTAGGCTCTTGACTTGGCACAAATGCTCCCTTTTTCTGTTCATATTGAGCTACGGTTGTTATGAAGTATGTCGAAGCTAGTTCTTGATTCTTGATGCTTATTTGGAATCCTGAACACGAAGATCTCCTGCATACTGTTGAATTGAAATGTGACATGTTTTTAAGTCAGTAGTGGGTACTATTTCATCTAACGAAGTGTGATAAGGTGAATTTCGGGAAATCAGGTGTGTGATCCCTGTTGGATGTGTCTAACTGAAACCAAGTATGACCAATTTAGCATCAGTTATTTTTAGTTAAGTTAGCCAATTCGTACCTATTCAGCTAGTTTCAGACCTGGTCCTGAACAGAAACTTGTTGCACGGTCACACTATTGGTAAAACTAAAAAGTTTGGTAACTTTGTGCGGGGTGTTACACTGATTACTGAAAGCAGCATAGTTTTTTCAGTAAGTATGCTCTTGTTTCCCAGGCGAGTGCAGCATTGGGATGAAACGATCAATCCTAATTGTAGTTGCAGTTTGTCAATCGCATTACTGATACTCTTATGACCCAGTATGCAGTCAATTTCTGGACAGCTTCCCTCCTAATAAACACGTTGCTCTGTGGAGGGCATTGCAACTCTTCCTGAGCTGAACTAGATTTTACTGGCTACAAATGCACAAGTCCTTTCCAGAACTGTGATCTCTGTGTTAAGTGTGAACTGCGATCGAGATCGGTTTTAAGTAGGGTTACTAATTTGAAACTCTGGTATCTAGAGCCCCACAATGTGTTGGTTGAATTGTGTAGAAAAGATATTTTGTTTTATTTGTATTGTATTCTGTGAATCCTATGAATCGGCATTATAAATTATATTAAAGGCTAGCATATCCTCTCCAAATTTCAACACCATTCCATTGTGAGTGCTTATACCTTACAGAGTTGCAGTGTAAGTATTTTTTGAGCCAAAATGTATCACGGTTCCTTTCGTTATTTGATTTGTTATGTCGACACCATTTACTTCAAATCAGCATTTCAAGCATGCTATATTAATCTGGATATCTACTAAGTATATCAAAGACGGACGCTTTCGCGGCCGGAGAGCTGCCTAAGCACTGTACAACTACAGTAAAGAACAATAATGAATAGTACTACGATCCACACCGTCCGGCGTCGATCCAACGGTCCACGCGCATCGCCGTGACGCTTTTGCAAAAAAAACCCTCCCAAAACCAAAAAATAACCCGCAGTCCACGATTTCGCGAGGCTGTGGACCGATTTGCAAAATACGAAAAAACAACGGACGAAAGCGCAAAAAAAGGCACACACCTCCCCCTTCCTCTCCCTCCTTCTCCACGCGGGGGTCGCCGCGCCGGCGCCGGCGCACACCACCGCCGCTCCACGCCTTCCTCGACGGAACCACCGACACAGGAGGCTTCGCCGTCGCCCCTTCTTCGTCCTCACCGATGGATACGTGCCGGGACGCCGCAAGAACGGCGAAATAGTCGCCGGCGTCAGTTTCATCCGCCGTCGCATCTCGACGTCGCCGACGACGCTCCGGCCACCAGATGCGGCCGCGCCGCCACCCGCGAGTAGCTCGCGTCGAGCCGCGCCCGACGCGTCCAGTCTCGCTTCCCAGCTCGCTCGGACGCGGCGGCGCCGTGGTCGTCGCCGTGGGCGGCTCTGGCCACCGACGACGTCACACTGACGTCATGGTGGGCCTGGTCCGCAGACGGGCCCTTGCTGGGCCGGGCTTCCCTATATTTTTTTTTCCCTTTTCTTTCTTTATGTTCTGCTTTTCCATTTTTTCAAAACTTTTTTGAACTTTCCAAAGACATTTCCAAAACAAATAACACTAAATTCTACAAATTTATCAAAATCAAAATAGCCACTGCATTAAAAAAAATTGATTAGCTACATTTCCAAATCAAATGAGACCAAATTCCCCAAATTTGCAACAAAAAAAAAGTCACTGCATTTAAAAAACAAACATTTGATTAGGCGAATGTTTCGATAAAATGCAAGCTCATTTGCTCTAATTATGGCTTGCTTCTAAATTTAAATTAACAAATGTAAACAAAAAAAGGTGATTACATACATTTCTAAATCAAATGCGACCAAATTCCACAAAATTGTAAAAAAAAAAAAATCACTGCATTCAAAAAAAAATGTTTGATTAGATGAATATTTCAACAAAATGCAAATTCATTTGCTCCAAATGTACCTTGCTTCTATATTGAATTTAATAAATATAACTAACTTCCCAATTTTCCAAATTTGGCATTCGAACAACTTAACAATGTAGACTTCCCTTGAAATTGAACATATTAGAAACCAAAAACCTTTTAAATAAGCACATTTCCAGAATTTAATTATTTACACCACGGTAGTCACAAAACACAAAAAAAAATAGCGTACCTACAATAAAAAAAAAACTACTCATGCCATATGATCTCCATTCAAATTTCAATATT
Source organism: Poa pratensis (assembly GCA_947311845.1). Lineage (NCBI taxonomy): Eukaryota > Viridiplantae > Streptophyta > Magnoliopsida > Poales > Poaceae > Poa > Poa pratensis. The sequence goes on along the minus strand of CAMZMU010000116.1, from coordinate 24,577,548 downwards.
TCAAAAAAAAAAATCCTTCCCCGTATTAGCGTGAATGGCTAGATAATCTCCAGAGGAATTAAAAATCGTTCAACAATCAAAAACTCTGAGTATATCCACCGACAAATATATGAGTAATGCAACAAAATAATCAGAAAATTACGTGGTAATTACTTATGCCATAGAACAAAACTTTCTGAAAATTCAAAACTTTTAAATATTTGAATATATTTGAAATACATCTTCCCTAATTACAATTAAAAATTCATGCCAACATACGAACATATTTAAATACTTTAATTCGATAAATATTTGGACATTCACTAAACTATGTACAAAATGCTCAGAAAAAAAACAACGCTAACTACATATAGCAAAACACAAAATATAGTTGCACAATTCAAAATGGTCAAAATTTGAATGCAACATAGACAGACTTTCTCCATTTGTTAGCACGAATCAAAAAAACATGCAGTACCGCTAACTACATAGTTAACTTAAATGTTATTTGGGAAAAAGAAGCACATTTCAACATTTCAAAATGCTAAAATATTTGAGTTACCCCAAAATATATCAACATGCTCAGGGGAAAAAAATGTTACTTACTAATGCCCCCATACAAACAAACTTAAACAATTCAAACTGCGTAATATTTGTATACATTGTAGGTGCACTTTATCTAATTATGGATTACAATTTCATAAATGCTCATAGAATACATTTCCTCTGATCATACTACGCAGTCGGGAAAAAAAACATTATTTCCACTACTTATGGCATAATGAAAACATATTTCAAGATTTCAGTTCGCCAAAATATTTGGATAAAATCCAAACTAATTCCCTCAAATTATGGATTGAATTTAATAAATGTCCACCTAATGTAATCCATTTAAATCTGGAGTTCAACTAAATTTTCAAGGCAAAATACGAACTTATTATATCTTCCCAAGATGTTTAATATTCAGAGATAATTTAGCTGAAAACTCTCTAATTATGGACATAAAACTTAAAAATGCTTCATTCACTAAATGTTTGCAGAAAATAAAAAATCCACTTCCTCTAATTATGGATTGAATTTAACGAAATCCCTTACAATGCACTTCCTCAAACTACGGAATTAAACTAAATATTTCGATATTTATGACAAATTACAAACATACCTGACCATTCCAATATATGGAATTAAACTAATTCAACGAATGTTGTTTGTTTACAATAATGCACATTTTAGTACGAGCATGCAGAGAAAATAAGAAATTTTCTCCCCCCTAAGTGATTTTGTTACTTAATCTTCTCAATTCTAAACCATTCCTTTAATACGCTTTGGACATCTGCAATACTTTAGTAAAGCATTGTTCACGAAATATTACAACAACATATCGCCAATAAAAAATTAATCCAACATTTGATTCCGATATTCCATAAAATAAAACCAAAATGCTCACCAAAAATAGCTGCAGTATACTCATAACAAATACCAAATTTATTTCGACATTTCAATTTGGCCAACATTTCGACACCACACGAACAAATTTTCACCAAATGTAAAATCAAATTCAAATGGATTGTTCTGATTTCAATTAAATATTGACATTGAAATACAAACATGTTTGACCACTTCAAACCTTCGAACAATTGAATATTGTACACAATATAACAGAAATGCACACAAAAAAATGCTACCTGTTCATAAGAAAACAAACTAATGTTTCAACACTCCAATTTAGCCAACATTTTGGTTACCAAAAAAAAAATTTGCACAAAAAAACACCAAGGGCGTGGCGTGACGCCACGCCAAAATTCAACTAGTATGGTGTCAATATGAGTTAAGAATAGGAAGTTTGAGAACTATCTAATTCAGAATAGACAGGAACAGCCTCTTGTATGACTCCTTAGCATTTGAACTGGTATAAAGAATGGTGATACGGTCTGATCCTATCGTATTTTTTCTGGCCACGGAAACTGTTTGCAAAATGTTACCAGCATAGTCAAGAACGTGTAAAAGTTGACAGGCTGTTATACCCCTTTTTTATTTCATGATGTTAGCTTGTCAAGACCTGATGCCCCATTTTAACAACCGTGTCTTCTTTGCATAGGTCCAAAGGAACCATAGCAAAGTTCTTTATAAACAAGTTAATGGGATACATCACAGTCTTGATTTTGATGAAATCTCAGTGGAAGCTCTATTGACATTTACCAAAGCATTGTTACCTTGCAGTAGGTTTCAGGTTGCTGTGGTCAGTGTCTCCATTTACCACTTTATGATTTATTTATATTTATTAAAAAATCACTACAGATGTCACAACATCAACAAAAGACACCCATGGTGTACTTGTGGAGCGTGATCCAAGTTATGATGACATGCTTAAGCACATGCTTAAGCGGTGCTTTTGAAGAATTGGACGTCAGGTGTTGTTTTGGTGGTGGTTGTGCGGCTGCTGCAAGGACTGTAACTCTGTAGCGGGACTTTTCTTTTTATTTCTTCTTCTTATTGTCTTTCGGCTGTGTGCATCCGTAACAGCTTTGGTTGTTGCGTTGTTGCAGAGGCTGGGTGTAATTTGTATCTCCGCGATATTAATATACACTCTTTATCTAAAAAAAAGCCTGGGGGGAAGCCAGAAATGGGGGAAGTAAGTCCTCTGACTTTACATTATCCTCCCGGGCTAAAATACCATATTTCCTTTGATGCTTTTATTTTATTGCATAAATCTGTAAAAAGATGAACTTACACAATCATTGTATTAAGTTTGAGTTCTTTTGTTTGGGGAAAAAAAATCTAATAAGAGGCTTCTGTGTGCAGGCTTCCATCGTAGAGCAATACAAGAGGCCTCTTCCAAAGGTCAGGACATCCGAACCCGAACCTGGGCAAGGTGGGCACAGACAGCTACCTCCAGGAGCCCTGCACGTCGGGCACATCCAGGAGCTCATTCAGCTGTACCAAGGGAAGTCCGGTAGCCACCATGGCCCAATGAGCGTGGACGAGATCGCCTCGAGGTTCAGAGTTGAAGCCTCCGTGGTCCGAGGAATCGTGCAGTTCATCTCGCTGCCGCAGAACGAAAGCGTCGGAAAGAAAGACGAGAACCGGGAGCCTTGAGTGATCTTGCAGGCTGTCTAACGTGACGCTGTCGCTCATGTTTCTGAATGAGTTGCGAAGATGACAAGTGGAAAGACGAGTTTCTTAGTCTTTTCATAGGTTTCTTTCTTTCTTGTTGTTGATGCTGAGCTGTGGACTGAGCTATGATGGAAATTGTAAACACTACATGCCCTGTTGTCTAAATAAAGACGCTGGCCGCGTTTTTCTCTTCTTTTAGCTTTTTTTAGTTGCATTTTCCTAAATACAGATGTCATTTGGCCAGTCTGACAATACAGCATCGATGCACACTCATCCTAGTGTGACAGTGTTATTTTTCCGCAGTATTTAAGCGTCATTTTCTTTGGGTTGGAGCTAAACTTATCCTACATGAAAAAAAAAATCAGACATTGTCCCAAATTGTCCAAAAGTTTGGTCATGGCCAAAAAGTTTCGGATGTTCACTGACTGTTCAAATGTTGGGCAGCCAATACCTTTACCAACATTTTGGCTAGTCAACATTACCCGCAAAAAAAAAACATTTTGGCAGGTAATCTTGGGCATGCGCACCCAATTTTTGGTTTGGTCATCCGCAAGCAAATATATGAGTAACAATGATTAATTTTCAGGTGCTAAATAATGAAGCGATTCCTGTTCGCAAGCAATATTCTGAGCTTATTTTGGCAGTAGAAATATTCTGATGTAGATCACTGATGCACTCTGAAGTCTGAAGTCTGAAGCAAACACTCACTCACCACCAGATGCGGAGGAAGCTTCAGTCAGTAGTAGTAGCTTCGATCCCGACCGTTAATCGAGCATCTGCACGAAAAGCGAGGCACGCCGCTGCCGTTGTCATCGCCCATTTCACGGGTCGCCGGAGGGAGTGGGCAGGCCAGGCAAAGCGGTGAGCCACCGCCTCTTCCCCGCCAGATCTCGAGCCTTCTAGAAGCTTCTGACGCCGCCCAGCCTCGTCCAGATCCCGATCCTTCTAGTGCCTCCTCCAGATCCCGACACCGCGGCGGCCGGGAGTGGGAGGACGCCAGCGGGGGATCGCCCCATCCGCTCTCCGATTACCCTCTGCGCCTGCGCGGGATGCCGGTGAGTTTCTTGCGGAGTATTAGTAGTACGTGCCTGTGATCGCTGTGCCTTCGCTCGGCTGCGTGCTAGCTAGCTCGTGATCCCAATTCCCAAGTTCTGGCTGCATCGTGTCTCAGGAGCTTAATGATGCTGTCGAGTGGAGAAAAACATCGTTCGGCTAGTGAGCGGGCGCCTGTGGTAATCGCCGGGATCATTAGCTGCGTCGTATCCCACTATTAGAATTAATAATTAGATGTTACTTCAGACTTGCGCCAAAATATGTAGCCAACCAAAATGTATGCAGATATGTTACTTTAGCCTGTGGTTGGCTACATACAGGGGCGAAATATGTAGCCAACCAAAATGTGCCCACAAACAGGTTGTTGCAGTTTGCTGATTATCAGATTTGCGCTGCTCCGAGAGCCTGACAGGTTCCGGTGTTGCGAGATGTGCTGACATTTGGGGGCATTTGGTTACGTGATCACGACTGATTTGTAATTCTTATCATTTTTTTTCCTGATCTTCTCGCTAGAGTATAAAGGAGCAAGTGCCTTCTGAATCCGAAGATCGTAAAGCAGTCGTGGTGGAGAATTTGAAGATGGCTGATATCCAGGACAAGGAAGTTACCATGGAAGGAATCTGCTTTGTAGCTGCGTACGATCAGTGGACGCCTCTCTCCGTCTCCGGACAGCCTCCGAAACCTCGATACAAGGTCTTTACTTGTGTTTATATGTTGATTGATCAGCTTCTGATTTTGTGCTGGACTGTTTTATCTTGTTGGTTCTGACATACTGATTGCAATTATGTTCTGCAGCATGGAGCGGCTGTGGTTCAGGAAAAGATGTATGTCTTTGGTGGAAACCACAATGGCCGTTACCTTGGTGACGTTCAGGTAAACTAGTCGTCATGATTCTCAATAGGCTGTGCCTTCCGATATTCTGCCTGTTTTCTTGGCTATTGAATTCCAGTGAAGAATTTTTTCTATCGACTTGAATTGAGGCCTAAATTCCTGAACTAGTTATCTCAGGGATCAACCTCTGATCCTATAATTCTGATAATGGCACACATCATAACAATGGAAATCCTTCTTTGATTGCAGGTTCTGGATTTCAAAAGTTTGTCCTGGTTAAAGCTAGACGCTGAAATTCAACCAGGACCTTCAGAATCAGCTGAAGCAGTTTTAGTTGCTCCATGTGCTGGTCATTCACTGGTAATCATCACACACACTTTGCAGTTTGTTGTGAGAAACTGATATACTAGTATGTTTCAATGGTTGCGTGTTATAACTTTACCAGATTGTATCTGCCTTATACTTCATGTAGATTCCGTACGGAAACAAGATTTTGTCACTTGCAGGATACACCAAGGAACCGACAGAAAGTCTCAGCGGTTAGCCTAATGCATCGCTCATTCTTTTCTGCTCCTACCGTATTGTGCCGGAGCTCATTCTTTATTCAACGTATTTGTACCAGTAAAGGAGTTTGATACGCAAACCTGCACTTGGTCAACCATACATACTTATGGGAGGTCACCGGTATGTTTGTTTGGTTTTTATTTATATTTTTCAAAAGGGTCGCAAGCTTACACCTCTATTTCCTGGAAGTTGCTTGTCTTTTTGGTCAATATATATGTCATGATACTTAGCTTTTTTTTAGACCTCACGTGGTGGTCAATCAGTGACTCGTGTTGGGGACACTTTAGCTGTGTTTGGAGGTGAAGGTCATGGGAGGTCACTTCTGAATGACCTGCACATTCTTGATCTTGAGACCATGACTTGGGATGAATTTGAGAGCACGTAAGTTCTGTGGATTTGCTTGGATTGATATAACCAAAAATGGGGCTGGTTTGTTTAAATTGCCGAAACGTTCTGTGGATTGGATTTGGATGATCTAACTGCTTTTGTTACAATCGCACAAACAGCATTAAAAGCTCTTTTGTTGGGAATATTTTAATTTTTGTGATCCCCATTAGGCGGGGATCCTCACATTAATTTGTGGAGACATAAAGTTCGAAGTTATGTGAAAAGGCTACAGCAGTTATGCATTATCCGGCTCTGCTTTGAGGTGCAGGATTAATATTTGACTATTTAAAATTATTTTGCTGCAGAGGCACCCCTCCTTCTCCAAGGTCAGAGCATGCTGCTGCATGCTATGCAGACCGGTATCTCTTTATATTTGGTGGGGGGTCTCATTCTACATGTTTCAGTGATCTATATCTTCTTGACATGGAGACAGTGAGACTTCTCTCCAGAGCTGGTATTTTTGCATTGGGAATTCCAAATCAATAACCTGGCTGTTAATTGCAGATGGAATGGTCAAGACCAGAGCAGCATGGTACAACTCCAGAACCAAGAGCGGGGCATGCGGGTGTTACTTTTGGGGATAACTGGTTTATTACTGGTGGTGGTAATAGTAAGAAAGGTAAGATTATATTAGGAATGTAACCCCCTATTCATCTATAATCGGTTATTCCACTTTGCTTTCTAAAAATCAGCTCGCGGAACTGTTATCACTCACATGTGGCTAATGCATTGCAGGTGTTCCAGAAACACTTGTGCTTAACATGAATAATTTAGAATGGTCGGTTGTAACTAGTCTTGGAGGCCGTGCGCCCCCTACAAGTGAGGTTAGCTTTTTTCTTTCTCTTGCAACTTGTGAGTGCAATGGGAACCTTCATTTTTTGCATAAAATCATGTAGTTACGCACAGTTACTTGGAAACTCTCTTAACAGTTTGGATAAATGAAGAAAGTGTGTTTTCTTCTGGAAGTCCAATTATTTTAGTTCAACTAGGTTCACGAAAACAATGAGCTTTTAGGATCTGATGATAGTGAAGTTGACATGGTCGTACCACCAAATGTAGTTATATTCTCGATTATTTGTGATTCTTCGATGTTATGCACCCAAGCTCTCACTGATCTTCATAGCCTCTTTTACCACAGGGCTCGAGTTTAGTACTTCACACAATTAATGGAGAAGATTTTTTGTTGTCATTTGGAGGATACAGTGGACGTTACAGCAACGAGGCATGTTTCTCCATCATCAGATTAGTTTTCTGATGCATATCTCTATATATTTAGCTGATTTTTTTACTTTGGTCTAGGTTTATGCTCTGAAGACAAGTTTCAGACCAAGTGTGTCATCAAATGGCATGACCTCATTATCAGCAGAAGCAAATTCTAGCAGGGGGCCCATATTTGAAATTGAAGAACTTCAAGATAAAAAGGTAATATCTCAACCGCATGGTTTCTTGATGGTACCACGGTTAACGTGTTCTCTCTATGTCATTTTCAGAATAGCAAGGGAGGAGATATTAGCAAAACCTTGGTGCAAGCTGTTAAGCATGAGAAGAACCAGCTAGAAGAAAAACTTGAACGGGAAAAGATTCAGAGCTTCCACCTCAAGAATGAACTAGCTGGTGTGGAGAACAAAAATGTGGAGCTTACTAAGGTAAGCTATACCACACTCACTTAATTGTTGTAGGGAATCTATTTGTAAAGTTATCACTCTACTATCCATTTCTCTGTAGTTCCAAAAAAAAATATCTCCATATAGAATTTACTCAGCGATCTTTTCTGCAATTTATTGTTTAAATTTTTAAGGCTTTACGCCTCAGAAAATTAAACTCAAATCACTATTAACAATTATATGTCGTCATCGTAGCAGTACCATTTTTCATATGTTTATTCTTGAATTGGACTCAGATAGGTGGCCTGAGTGTATCAAATCTCAGAGTGAAAAACAGATACGAATACAAGAGAACTATAACAGGGTGAAAATGAAATAGCATCAATTGTTTATGTTAGGTTGCTCTCTTGTTTTCAAGAAAAAACTTGCTTTAAGCTTTCCGTGATCAAGTTTATGTGCTGTTTATGTCAAAAAAAAAGTTTATGTGCTTTTTGCTATGCAGGAACTCAACTCAGTTCGCGATCAACTTCTGGATGAAACAGCGAGGGCTTCCAAGCTCGAGGTAGGAAACAGTTTTTTCGTAAACGGTCAGAAACCATGCTACTCCCTCCGATCCACAAAAAGTGTCGCTAGTATAGCTATGGATTTGTACTAGGCAAGTTCATTTTCCATGACACTTTTTATGGATCGGAGGGAGTATATGATTTGATGAACTGGTGGGATAAGAATATAGGATACTCCTTTTCACATTATTCTTTTGGGATGTAAATGGTGATGATATGTTATCCCTTTGCAAATTGCCAGAATGAAGTTTCAGAGATTCAACAGCGGCTGCAGAAGATGGCGGCTCTTGAAAAGGAGTTCGAATTGCTTCAGAGTGAAAGGGTCGGCGGGTCCGACAAATCAGCTTCTGGCAGCAACAAGAAGTCTGGCGGTGTGGGCTTCCGGAGGTGGTATGGAGACGAGCGTTGAAGCAGGGACTCCTCTGTAGGGTCGCATTCTTTCTTTTTTGGTCGCTTCTGATCATATGCTTTTTGGAGGCCACTACTGATGATTATATTCAAAAACTTGAAATTCTTTTAACAAAGGAACAGAATGGTAGCAGTCTGTGGGATCAAATGATCAACTGTACCAAGAACTATTGAAACTTGATAGTATTATATTATCGGGGCATTTTTTATTCAATTTGCCAGTTTTATTGTATGCCTGTAAATTTCTCCAATTCGATACAAAAGTGTTTCCATCGTACATATTCCCCAATACACTAGTACTAGCTTGTAGCTTGTATTGAGACACAGCCATTGAAAAAAAAAATGGAAAACTGACGTAAATACATAGAGAAAACTTGTACTTAAAGTCTTAAACTGACAAACACAGAAAATACGAGCATTTGATGATGCTGTGCACGTGCATCAACTGAAGTTTGTATGTATATCTCTTCTAATTTCCCAAAACAGAACCGTCTTGTACATGGATAGAGCAAGCTTGAAAATAAACATATCATACTGATTTTACAAACTCAAGTGGCCACCATTGAGCAGCCAGGTTCAATTTGACAAAGCCAACAATCATGAAACATGTGCTGCTTCTGGAACTCTACAAAATCCATAAAGAACACGAATGACATTCTCGCCCCTCAGGCTTAGCCAAACATGTTGGGAAGAGGCCTTCTAGCCATGAACACATCAACCATCTGCATAAACAGGACATTGTTAATCAGGGCAAGACATATACATCTACTGAAGATGATGCATCATTCACGCCTTCCATTAAAAATGTATCGGTGGGTTGTCTGTTCAGTGTTTGTGTGTCTTCATGGGTGCGTCTACACGCTCCCCCTAATATGTCGGGAACACAGTGTATGCAAGTACAACATATATACCCTCCGTTTACTAATGTAAGACATTTTAGCTATTTCAATATTGACTACATACATTATACATATTAAAATGAGTGAACATACATATTAAAATATGTCTAGATACATATAAATCAAGAAAAAGCTAAAAGGTCTTATATTAGTGAACGGAGGGAGTAATAGTATTGCATACCTCCTCAGTAACTAGAGCTCTAGCTCTTTTGTGCCTTTCAACCATCTCGGATAGAACCTTAACCAGACGCATTTTCACTTCACCAGTCAGCAGCCTTCCTTCCTTGTAATCCTGACATTGAGTTTCAGAAATCAGCACAGTTTAATTAAGGATAATAAGCGGATGAAATATATCAATTAGTACTTTATTATATGCAGCATAGCTTGTGATATTACCTTCTTTACTTGCTCAAGTTCATCATCATCTTCGAGGAAGAAGTTCAGGTACTTGATTGAGACATCCACCTAAATACACCAATGACAGTTCACCCATTGGTTTTGCCTTAGGTAAGGAGCACAACACATTCCAGGAATATTGCAGGGATATAGCAGTGTTGGACATTTTAGTGTTAAATACAATATTGTTGTCTATTCCAGGACACAAGTCACACAACGTTGCACATTTTAGTATTGAATAAAATATTGTTGGCTCCAATAATGACAGAACTCAGTAGAGAGACCGGTCTATAACTTCATGTTTAATGTAATTGGTAGCTTTTCTTCATATACTAAAATTATTTCTCTAAGTTAAGTTTTCCGTCTGAACCAAATGTATGCAGAATGGTGCATATATAGTACTTGCTACCTACACTAATATATTCTTAATCAAAAGTGCTAAAAATAACAGGAAAAAGCATACCTCGAGGTTAGCTCCAAGTTTTCTATGGAGTTCTACCGAGTCCTGGCCACCTGAGAAGGCATACTTATTCACCTGAAAAATATTGGGGAAGTAAAAAGAACAATGAGACTACAGGTTAAAAGTTTCATGTTTGGCTCAATCTAGCTACCATTTTACACAAAATAGGTCCAACTGAATACATGTAATTGTTGGAAACATTTAGTGAGTACATACCTTTGTCGTTATTTCTTTAACTGTATCAGTCACATATATCGCAGAGTTTGGATCACTAGCTGACATTTTCGTGTTCTCGCCCTGTAAAAGAGAAATAGGCAAATGCAAAGCAATGAAATCCAAGTTGTGTCATCCATAACAGGAAGTAGCAAAATACATGACACGTGGGCCCCATAATAAGTTTAGTCTTGTCAAGTTCAAAAACAGCTACACAGAGAAAATAGCAAGTACAAAAAGTAAATAGAAGCAATCAAACTGCACCTGCCTTTCTCATAATTGGAAGTGGTGTAACACTTTTACAGAGAAAATGACTTACTTTGTTTGTGGTAGTTAATGCACGCGCAAGAATGGGTCAAACGTAACTTTACAAATGTGGGACGCATATTATTACAATACTTGCAACATCTGTAACGCAAAACATATACTATTTCTATGTAAGCAATCATTTCGCTGTAAATGCTAAACTGAATGCCATTACATGAAAATTTTCAGATCAGCAACGTACTGAGCATGAGACCTGTGTCATGCCTATGCATAAACTACTTTTTTGTGGCCATGTTGAACTTCTATGCAGAGTCCTATGTGCAGAGGCCGTGCTGGCCGAAAACAGTAATAATCTTGCAAAACATAATCGGAACGGTGTAGGATCAAGTAGAAGAGTGTCCATGTTGGATACGATTGATCTTGGATTCAGTTAGTCGTTCTACATTTTAGACAAGCAATCATAAACAGAAGTTCCAATAAACCTCAGAGCCTCTATTTTATGTCAGGGATGAGCCCTGCCGCAGGACTGAAGAGGGTTAGTAGCCTATCCTTGGTCACCATAATTCTAACCGAACTACTTGTGGACTAAGGTCCATAACAAGTGAAGACATTAAGTTCTAAATCCATTTTCCTCAGAAAATAAGTTTACCTGAAGAGCAGGGAAAAATCTAGATTCAATCAGTGATGGCTTCTGATAACCAATTCTTGGAGCAACGTCACGGGTCATCCTAAAGTAAGGATCCTGGAAGAAGGAAAAATGAATCGAATGAGGAACTGAAACTCATGAAAGAAGTCGTGACAATATTACTCAAAGATGCTAAGCATATCCATATTTTGCATACAGTGCAAGGACAATATTAACTGAATTTAAGTGCTGGAAAGCACAAAAAACTTGCTGAGCGTTAATTCTGATTTAGGTGCTACCAGATATACGATACTTTATCGGCATGCCAGCAAACACAAATATAACCAATTATGTTGGATATGCTAATTACTCAAAAATATGTTTTTACCTGGTCTATTGCACAAGGTATCAGGCACCGTAGTTGGTCATTGCCAGAAAAGAGGTGGGGAAATGAAGAAGGGAATGATGGAACTGCCTGCACAGGAGGAAAGCTACTCTTTCCAATGTGATCCTCTGGAGTGAATCCAAATATTCCCACAACCTGTTTCAAGAGGAACTATATTAGCAGAAGATAATGCTTGAACGGAAGCAACAGGGCTCCCTTGTGACAAATATAGTTTCTTAATTTAACAGCTCTCACTTTATTATACGTCACACATCTGGCAACTTTAGCCATGTTTTCGTAGAAGGCACTGCCAAAAAGAAAAGAGGATTAATAACTTCTCATAAGATAACTAAGCTAAGATTTACAAGGTGGAAGATCAATCGAGCCAAAATTTAAGAAGGTAATCTTACCCGCCAACAAAATTAAAATCAGAGAATATGAAAGTCCTATCAATATCAAATCCGCACGCTATAATGTCTTTTGCATTTTCACGAGCAAGCCTTTTAGTTTCCTCAACAGTCAAATTTTTCCAAAAGAACTTCTCATCATCAGTTAGCTGTATCACTAGAGGAACCTTGAAAGCGTCCTGCAGATATCTGAAGAAAGATCCTTATGGTTAATCAGCATTGTCAATTGCTACCTTATGTAAGAAGTGATACTGCAACGCTAGGTTTATCAAACAATACACAGAGAGTAGAGAGCATAAATAAGACTATGATCCGCAAGTCCAGCAACTTATTCCATTACTCTGTTGATACTTGATTCAACACATATAAACTAGTATTACAAAGACGAAGGATTAGCTCCAAATCGGAGGAACATAAACTTCACTAGTCCCGGCAGCTTCCTGCCCCAGCATTGCCCAGATAAACAACAGCAGTGAATCAATGAAGTATCCTTACTTGGTGAACATAAAGGGGACGAGGTGGCCGAGGTGCAACGCCTCCGACGATGGCCCCCTCCCGGTGTAGAGGTAGAATTTCTCGCCCTTCTCGTACAGGTCCAGTATCTCATTCAAATCCCTGCAACAACAACAAAATAATCTGTTAGCGATTCCACCTCCTACCCCGCCTGAAAAAAAAAGAGTAAACGGTAGGGTTTCTGTTATGGCACCGGTGGGCGAAGAAGAGGCCGCGGCGGAGGAATCGGTGCGGGGGGCGGCCGGTGAGGCGCGCGACGCGGTCGATGATGGCGGCGTCCAGGCGCTGGCAGCCGAACTGGTCGACCAGCTTGTCGTAGTCGATGCCGCCCTTCCCGGCCGACACCTCCCACGGGTTCACCACCTGCTCCTGCTCCTCCACCGCCTCATCCTTCTTCTCAGCCTCCGGCGCCGCCGAGGCCATCGCTAGAACTCCTTTCTGCCTGCTCGTCGCCGGAAACGGGAGGCGGCGGCGTCGGCAGCTGGAGGGGATTGGCGCGGCTCGTGGGGAGGCGCTGAGCTAAACCTTGGATTTGTTTCTGCTCGCCGTGATGGGCCCGGACTTTCAGAGGCGATAGTTTACGTAAACGGGAATCGTTTACGTATTTTCGTGGAATACGTAGCATCATCGTGCAGGTAGTTGGCTACTTGGCTAGCGATTTGTAACCCCATCCTAAATCTTCCCCGATCCAGGCGAGAAGGATCACGCCATGGCGACACCGCCCACCGCCGCCGCGTCCGTGGCCGCCGTCCGTTGCCACCCGCACATCCTCCGCGCGAGCCTTCGCCCCGCGTCTTCGTCGCAGCTCCCCTTCGCCTCCCGGGTGTCCTCCACCACGCCGCTCCGCGTCCCGCCGCTGCGCTTCTCGCTCTCCCCTGTCCCCAAGAGCATCTCCTCCCCGTCGTCCTCCCACATCCCCGTCCGCTCCCTCTTCACCGGGATCGTCGAGGAGGTCGGCCGCGTGCGACGCATCGGCCCGCCGTCCACGCCTCCAGGCGGCGGTGGTGGAGACGCTCCCGGCGTTGACCTCGAGGTCGAGACCAAGAACCTCCTCGCCGGGACGCAGCTGGGGGACAGCGTCGCCGTCGACGGGACTTGCCTCACCGTGGCGGCCATCGACGCCGCGGCCTCCACGCTCACCTTCGGGGTCGCGCCGGAGACCCTACGGTGCACGTCCCTCGGCGAACGCGCCACGGGCGACGACGTCAACCTCGAGCGCGCGCTCACGCCGGCGTCCCGCATGGGCGGGCACTTCGTCCAGGGCCACGTCGACGGCACCGGCGAGATCGCCGCGTTCCGGCCCGAGGGCGACTCTATCTGGGTCACCGTGAGAGCGTCGCCAGAGATCCTGCGCCTCCTCGTGCCCAAGGGGTTTGTTGCCGTGGACGGGACCAGCCTCACCGTCGTCAATGTGAACGAGGAGGAGGGGTGGTTCGACTTCATGCTTGTGCGCTACACGCAGGACAATGTTGTGCTGCCGAGGAAGAAGGTCGGGGATAAGGTGAACCTTGAGGCTGATATACTGGGCAAGTATGTGGTGAAGCTCCTTGCCGGGAGAATGGAGGCAACGTCCAAGGCAGATTCTTGAGCTCTTCTTTTGGGCTGATGAACGCTCTATTGGTATTAGTGCAATGTATTCTTATGTTCATTAATAAAAGTCATTTTGTGCAAGTGAATTTGACCTTTTATACAAGGGGTATATAGTTTGTACCCCTGGTTCCATGTAAAAGAGTGTTTCCGACAACCGGATAACCGGAGAAGGTTTTTTCTGGTGTGCATGAGATTTGCGTTGTAGTTCATCCCATGGGGTCAGCATTTCCAGGATATAAATGAAAATTATTGTTTGTTTAGAGTTTGTGTTTGATCATTCTTGCCTATATTGATTGAAGTATAGCACGACATGATTAATATGGCATGTATTCTTGGTTGCAATTATGCTGAAGATGTATGTTTGTCAAGAAGACTACATTCTATGTGTGTCACATTATTTTGTTCTGCCATGACGATAATACAAAATGATCCGTATAATCAAACTATGATATAGACTATTATATTATTTCTGTGTGAATTTATGTTTATGATTTGTAATACAAATACTGAGCCAGATTATAGTGTGTGCTTAACACACAAAGACCTACGGAGTGAATGAATGGATTGAGTTGCCTCACTTGAAAAAAAAACTGTGGCGCACCAGATGAAAAATTGGCCGAAATTTCCAATCTGTGTTTTGTTCCTACTATTGTAAGTTTTTTGCTAACAAAATGTGAGGGAGCAAATTTAGGGACTGTAAGCAGATGGACTGTGTATGTGCTCACCTGAGCAAAACTATGCATGTTTCCTCCTTTACTTCTGAACTGTAGGAAGTCATGTTCTCTGCTAACAAAATGTGGAGGTAGCATTGCTCCCCGTAGTTCTGTAAGAGCAATATGATGCATTTCTGTATCTTCTCGCTCTCGCTCTTTGCAGTTGACCGTAATCTCCGAGCTGCTTGTGTTGTGCAGAGAGGAACCGAAGGCTGGTGAAGTTTCATAATGCACGGTGCCGACTTGGTCTGGAGCCCTGCAAGCGAGATAAAGAGGGAATTCCCCAGGATTGTGCCAAAGGAGACTTGTTAAACAACATGCGCCTTTTGTAATGATGAGACACAAGCCGTACACTTGAGTAGCAGCAGAAGAGCAGCGGCGGTGGCGGCAATGGTGGCTGCTGACTGCATGCTGTGTGGCTATGCACTCCTAAATCGATTAGTTGAAGCACCTGATTATGTACAAACGTACAGTGTTTGTTATACTTGTTTATTGGCTTCTTTCTGAGAAACGCATATCTGGTATCACAATTAAGGAGAACAATACTTGATCCCTCAAAAAAACAATACATGAAATTATATACACACGGGCACAAATGTACAGTGCTTTCTTAGTACTTCTTCTTGAGGGCCCTGTTCCGTATTTGTTGCTGCGTAGGTGCTAAGGCTTAAAGAGGTTTTCCTGATGATGTTGATAGAAGTATAGAAATCAAACAGCAACAACAAGCGCATCTGGTGTAGTGGTATCATAGTACCCTCCCACGGTACTGACCAGGGTTCCATTCCCTGGATGCGCAGAATATTTCTTTTTCGCCCTACCTTTCTTACTTGTTTGTTTGAATATTTAACTTTGTTTTTTCTAAGACAATATATTGAGTGTATAACGGTTACGTATTATTTCATATTTTTATAAAGAAACATTCACCCGAACAGTAATCTCAAATTCCTTTGAAATTCTTATGGAATGGGCTATAATATAGGAACTTCGGAGGAAAACTAACATGAGGTCTCACCAAATCTTTTCATCTCTTTTGTGTCTACAATTTCAATGTTTTTCCTGTGCTGCATCCAAACGACACTTTCGAAAAATTTATGTGGGTCTTGTTTCCATAGAAATTCAAGGTACGTGACATAACAATTCTTGCATTGTTTTTCTTATTCCTACTCCTAAGGAATATACAATGATTATGAAAAGATACACAAAACAATACCCGTGGAGAGCACAAACCGATGCACAAAGTAATGGCAAGAACACAAGAAGTGCTCAAGCCCTTCACTCTCAAATTTTAATAAAGCAACAAATGCTTATGGGGGAATAAGAGATGAAGAACAAAGGAGGAGAAACACCAAGAACTCCAAGATCAAGATCTACTAGGTTCCCCTCACTTAGAGGAGAGATGGATTGGTGCAATTGTAGATCTAGATCTCCTCTCACTTTTCCCTCAAAGATATGAAAGAATCATGGGAGGATTTGAGAGAGAGGCAAGCTTTTCAAGGTCAACAATGGTGGGAGAGAGAGAGAAAAACGTGCTGCAGAAAAGCCTCAACTCTTTGGGGAAGAAGGGGTCTTTTATAGGTACCCCAAAAATAGAGCCGTTGCAGGAAATCTAGGGCCAGAATATTCTGGCCGGGAACCGAAATGTCCGGCCTAAACTTCCTGCTTAGGCAGAAACTCGCACTTTTCTCTGGCAGCTGGTCCTTAGTAGAAAATTGGGCAATCACAGAAAATTCCGGCCTGGAACCAAAAGTTCCGGCCCAAATTTCTGGTTTAACCAGGAGCTCGCACGAAACGAGTCCAGAAAAACATCTGCAAAAACCGGAATATTCAGATATTCCGCCCCCCCCCCCCAGAAATTCCGGTTTGACAGAAAGAGTGATACGAAAACTGCAATATATTTTTCATACGGACTCCGTTTTCGATGATCTTGGGCTCGTTGGAATCGCAATGAAGAGCACTATAAGATCATGCAGAGAAACATCATAGTCCATCATATGAGGAGGAAACCACAAGAGGAGAGTTTGACCTCTCTTAGAAAAGGCAAACCGGTAAAACCTCCAATATAAAAAATGCAACAAGATATGCATATGAAATCCGTTTTTGATGAACTAGAGCTTGGTATGGAGATGAACACAAGCTCTAAATCCTCATATGGATAAAAGCCAAATAATAACCAAGAAATATGATATGACAAGTATGCAAAGGTTTGAGCTCTCCACGAAGATGCGATAAAGTTACTCACTTGAGAGCCCTCTTAATAGTACGTCGTCTATCCAATAACCCGGTCTCCCTCTAACACCATGAGACCGGTAAAATAGAAACCCTATCAAGATCATACCTTTGCCTTGTGCATTCCACTTGAGCTAGATGATGATGATCTTGACTCCCTCAAGTTGGAACACCTTTCTTGATTGTGCTTGCTAGCACATGCTTGATGAAGACTTCTCCAAATACTCCCCCATACTCTATTATGGGAGAGCCTCGCTAAGCTCCATCTTCATGTATCCATTGCAAGTTTCAATCAAATGATATCTTCCGAGATGGATCATATTGAACTTGCACTTCATAATCTTCTCTCACCATTCTTCATATAAACTATTGAATAGAGCATTGATCATCATGTAATCTTCTAGAGTCCAACACATGAACTCCAATCTTTTCTTATGGACAAGATCTACAAGGATATCTTAATGCAAACATTAGTCCATACGAATTGTCATTAATTACCAAAACCACACATGGGGACACCATGCACTTTCAATCTCCCCCATTTTGGTAATTGATGACAATCCCTTTTACGAGGGTTTATATAATGAATTAAGCAACCATGCACAACAAACATCAAGGATGCAAGAGCATGAAAGGCAAATGCTTAAGAATGAAACTAAAGTATAAAACCAAATTCTCTTAAACCCTCTAAACTTCTCCCCCATTGGCATCGATTGCCGAAATGGGAGGAAAATTTAGAAGGCCAATATAGTAAGAGCTCCCCCATAATGTGTGCATTTCTCATAATATGAGTGAAATCAAATGTACATATCCAATGACGAATAGTTGGGAAGGAGATCAAACTATATTGAGGATCCAAAGATTGCGAAAGAAAAGCAAATTGAAAGATACTTCGACAAAAGAAGTAACCAATCAAAGGATCCGAAAAACAAATTGAACAAAAGAAGATATTATGCTAAGATCAACCAAGTGTTCTAAAGATCAAGAGGGAACTCCCCAAGGTACGTGCACAAAGTAGGATTTACATTTTAATATGGTGTGCCCAACATGGAATCCTCACTCCCTCCTAGATAATTTTGAACACAAATAAGTGAAAGAGAGCATAGATAGGAAAGAAACAAAACAACTTGCAACAAACCAATGTTGAGCAACAAAAATAATGAGATAAAGGCTTGCTCAACCGAAAAGAGAAGGGTGTGACATGGAAATACATATTAGGAGACTAATACACGGATGAGCGCAACATCAACATAGTCTTTCAATATATGAGTCACATAGTGCATATCATGTCTTTCCATACACACAACCCAAAGAAGATGAAGCAAATAGGTCCACAAGCTTATTAAGATGCAAAAAAGAAATATCAAAAGAAAAACAAAGCTTGTGCCAAGTAGAAACCACCAACGAATCAAAAGCAATAAAAGGTGGTCACTAAAGACTTGGAATACCAATTAAAGATGTAACTACTCTCATGTGTATAAGTTTCTAAGTAGACACCAATCATGAGATATAAGTCCACAAACAAATATGCACACACAAAATAGGTACAAAGTTAGAGACCATGATATCCAAGAGGAAGTCTGTCGTGGGGTTAATCACGGCAGATGTTACACGAGGTAACTTGAGATTGGGGCAAGGCGACTCTGGTGTTCAGGAGATTTGTCTAGCTCTACGAGGGAGAAGATGTTTTTTACCCAGGTTCAGGTCCCCTCGGTGGAGGATCCCTACATCCTGCTATAAATCACTATATGATAATATGTTACATGGTGCGCCAATGGCGATGATTGCCGGGTTATAATGACTCCGGCGTGGGAGCTCTCTCTTGAGCTCTCTCTACTTTTATCTATCTTATTCGGCCTACTGATATGTAACCTAGGAGCCTGCTTATATCGATGGCTGGGTCTCCTGGTCGTACAAGGTAAAAACTGGGTTATACGGAGTTCTAATCTTAGTCCTTCGTGATCTCCAAGTCTTGAGTCCAATTTGTACAAGGATTCCGGGTTATCCAGAATCTTCCTTCTATGGCATCTTCCAAAGCTGGGTTATCCTGAAACTGAGTCATCCTCTGGCCGACTGATCCTCTAGCCGACTGATCTTCTTGTTGCCGAGTGATCCTCTAGCCGGGTGATATTCTGGCTGAGTCATCAATCTTTCCTTGTCATAGGTTTACCGGGTTATTATCCCCCAACAGTAGTCCCCAAGTTTGACTTGAATAAGCTCATCGATCGCTTCACTTGATAATCTTGATCTTGATATGATTACTTGAGGGCAGCTAATGATGGGTTTATTCGAGTTAAACTCCTGAAAACATAATAACCATTAAATAAGATGTGGTCCGGGTTATGTTATCAGACCAGCTCCTTTTGGCGGTTCATTTCATAACCCGGCTTTTCATTTATCTCCAACTCTATAATGCCTCAAGATCTCTCCACGCTGTTCTGGCACTTCTCATTTTTCCAATATTGAACTCCAGAAACATCAATCTGATAGTTATCCTTTTAGCCGATCAAATCAGAATCTTTAAGTCATATTCTTTAATAGCTTCTTCAGGCTCCAGCGACGAACTTTCTCGTGACTTTGTAGTCAATACCGGGTAATGTTTTTGTCTTTAATCAACATCTTTATGCACTTTATGCTTTCAACTTGTTTCCTTCACTTGTACTTACTTCTTCTTTCTTTATCACCAAAAGCAACACTTAACGGGGCAAGCCCTCCCATTGCTGAGGAGGACAACATAGAAACCATCCCTGAGTAGAATAATGTGCCTGCTGCCAAATCTGACTGATAATATGGAAGTGGAAATGCCTTCCGCTCCCCCAAATCCTACTGATAAGATGTAAGTGGAAATGCCTTCTGCTCCCCAAATCCGACTCATAAGGACAAAACTTCCTTGATGCCACATTATGGCAATATGAATTTTGAAGGCCTGCTCTCTTTTCTCCATATATTACATACCAAACCTAGTCCCCAAGTATCGAGTAAACTGTCCTCAGTCACTCGGTACTTGAAAATATGTATCTTTGTTCAACTTCGAAAACTTCAAAATACCCCAGTCCCCAAGTTTCGGGTTATTAGTCCACGATAACCTGGGACTTGCTATTATATGTTACCAATACTGCAATCTCTGTAGCTTTATGTAACTTTAAACTTTCACATCCTCATAACCCCCAAGTTTCGGGTGATCGGTTTACAATCACCTGGAACTTTGAGAAATTGCTTTAATTATAATCTGCAACTTTTCAAAACATACCAGTCCCCAAGTGCCGGGTGATCTGCTTCTTCAGTCATCCGAAACTTGTACAAATGCACCCTTATATCTTCTTTTACTTGTTATCAACTGGACTTACTTCTTTCAATCTTTCCTCTTTATATACTGTAACCCCCAAATACTGGCTTATTAGTTCATGATAACCTGGGACTTGATTTTGAACTGACATCAACATTGTACACTTTTGAGTTACCATACACCCCAGGTACCGGGTGATCTATCAACAATCATCTGGTACTTAAAAAAAATTGCCCCAATCCTCAAATTATAACTTTGAAAACATGGCAGTCCCCAAGTGACGGGTAATCTGCTTGTCAGTCATCCAGAACTTGGATAAATGTACTCTTACGTTACCTCTTGCATAATATCAACCGGACTTACTTGCCGTTGTGGACTGAAATAATTTCAGTCCCCATGTTTCTGAATTGCTTTTCTCATATACTTGAAATTGTTTCCTGACATCTTATCATCCTTCACTCCTCCTTTTTAACCCAGAATTATATTGCTCATCATGATGAAATACTCTCCTAGATTATCCAGCCCAGAAAAAGGCTGTCATTCCAAGCTCCTCCACTTCAATAATCCCTGCTCCAAGTCATGCTCCAACTCCAACATAAGTTGCTATAGATAAGCCGGCTGATGATACAGAAAAAATTCCAGGAGAGCCAATTCATGCTGAACATCAGTCCCAGTCCAGGAAACCTGATGATAACCTGGCCAGTGCTGAAGATCCTCCTTCAAAGGAGATGGAAACTGATAACCCGACTTCTTGAGCCATGTTATAAACTTTTGTCTTATCCTGCATAAAAATAATCATTCGGCCCCATGGGCATTGTAATATGTTCAGCAATACTTTAAATTTGATAGTGCGTCTGTGCACTTTTAATACACTCTCTCTTATGTAATAACTATACTTTCATGGTTTAGATGACCCTTTTGGTTTATCTTTAGCATCTATCAGTCGGCTTTCATATGACTTTCTCTGTTGCCTCCTCTCTGCCAAACAGGGTCAAACTAAGTCCCAGTATAGGCATCGTAGTTGATTGAAATTGACATGTGTGCAATCAGGCCATAAAATATGAGTCGCATCAAACTGGATAAGCAAGTATAACCAAGAAATAACTGGTGGCATAAAAGCCCGGTCTTAGGATTGCAGCTACAAACTATTCAAGTAAGAGCCCCCAAGACCTGGATCAATGTCTAAAGGTAAGCGCTTAACTCTGCCACATTACCCCACTGATCCAAAATCTCTATGCGTGCTCTCTTGGGCAATCAACTATAGGACATCAAGTCTCTATGCGTGCTCTCAAGGGCAACTGCTATAGGATATATCTGCTTAGCACTCCTTTTGGGGAAAGATGTTGAATAATAATCAGTTCAAATAAGTTAGTAACTTACACATAATTATTCTGATGGTGTACATGCACCCTGAGGATTTGCTTTTTTCATGAACATGATATGTCGTTCTGCAAATCCTTTTGGTTTAGATGACCCTTTTGGTTTCTTTAACTATGAGTCGGCTTTCGCATGGATTATCTCTGTCGCAACTTCTCTGATAAAAACAGGGTCAGGCAAGTCCCAGTGGGCCTCATGACTGATTGAATTTACATGTGAGCAATCAGGCCATATAAGTGCGAGTCACATCGAGCTCAATAGTAAGATAACCAAGAAAATAATGGCTCTAAAATTGGCCGGATCATGAGATTGTAGCTGTACCTTTTCCTAAGTAATCAGCCCCCATGACTAAAGTGGCTTATTTGCCGGGTCTTGAGTTTGTAACTGCGCCATTCAAGCGATCAGCCCCGAAGACCTAAAATTTACAACACTGCGAAGCACTCCTGGGCAGCGCTAACCGAAGTCGCGTAGCACTCTTGGGCTAAGCTATTTTTTGTTTGATTGCAAAGCACACTCGGGCATCACTAACCGAAGTTGTGTAGCGCTCTTGGGCGAAGCTGTCAATTTTTTGTTGCAAAGCACTCTTGGGCATCACTAACCGAAGTTGTGTAGCACTCTTGGGCTAAGCTAATATGATTTTTTGCAAAACACTCTTGGGCATCACTAACTCTTGGGCTAAGCTAAATCTTTTACAATGTTGCGCAGCGTTCTTGGGCCACGCTAATCAAAGTAATATAAATGGTGCTAAACATAGCATAGTGTAATATGAGCAAGGCTGAGAGATGTTTCATGTGTTTTTCCTCCAATAGGTGGTAGGATCCATGTCTTCACTCAGCTTTATTAAATTGACTGAATAATAAAATTTGAAACTTAATCATAAAAATGACTTAGCTTGATTTTCTGCGTTGAAAACGCATTGTGACTGCGTGGTCCGTCGTGGACGACCGCGACGAGGTTGGAGACGATACGTCGCTGCTAGGCCCAAAAGTGCTGGAGACGCGGTCCAGGGCCTAAGTCATCAATGGTCTTCAGCCGGCCCATGGCCGGGTCTCCTCGATGATCGGTGGTCGCGATACTCGGCGAAAGCCGGCCAAGATTGAGCTAATTAACCAGGTATTACTCTTCTTCTTTTCTTCACGCCGGCCTTCTATGTGCAATTGGATGCTTGCGGGTTGTGGTTATACACTTGAACGGCGAGCCACCCAGGACGATAAATCAACTGTGGACACCATCTCAGTTGGACTGTTTAGCCGGCCGCAACGACGAGCCGGCTGATGACAACGATCTCTAGTAGACTAGCTGAGCGATTCTTTTTCTTATCACTAAGACAAGCTCGTAGTTGAGGCCAAGCTAGTATCCGACTTGTATAACTTTTTTTTTCTTTTGCATAACTTGGTTGGAATCTGTGAGTTTGAACTGCTAAGTGCATCCATGCATGTGTGCACGTATTTCCTTCTCTTCCTCTTGTGGACAAGATAACAAACGTAGTACTGATCATACACTGCGCTCATTTCCTTCTAGATTTCGTCGGATGTAGTGCTTTACATGTTGCTGATAGCCGGTTGATATATTTGAGTCCCACCTCTTGCTATACTTCGACTTGCGAGGGGCAGCGGTGAAATCGAGCCTCCATCGCCAGCTTTGTGAATCCTCTCTTTTTTTTTTTTTTTTTTTTTTTTTTTTTTGACGCCAAACTCTGGATATATTAAGATAACCACAGGAAAGTACAAGAGCCATCCAGATTCTGGACAACTGTTCCGAAATTACAGAAAGCACCCTGCGAATAAAGAAAATTACACAGAAGCCCTCGGTGCCCTCTGCAGTCAGCACGGTCGGCCACCGCTTGCAAGCTCTGCGCCAGCTCGCCGGAGTCGACGACAAGGAACCCACAAACCATGGCTCGGTCACCGGAAGGAAACTTTAGAGGAGACATCCTCGTTGAGGTCGCCGCAAAGCTCGCCCAACGCGAACGCCAGGACCTGAAGGAGAGGGGTAGCAAATCGGCGGGGCGCACGGCCCGAATCCTTCCGGCTGTCAGGGCTGCGATGCCGGCGAACACCAACACCCAGGCCTGCAAAAAACCAGCAACAAGAACAGCAGAAGATGGCCCTCCTGCACAAACTCCCACAAACTCCCACAGCTTTGTGAATCCTCTAAGTCCGCGTCTCTATGGCCGGCTCAGCTGATATATACTTTCGATTCTCTCGACGGTGACCGGGCGTACGTGTGCCTTGATCTTTCTTTCTTTTTCTCTCATGTCATGTACTGATCGAGTAACAACCTAGCTGCTTCAAATTTTCTCTCTCCAATTCTCCTTGGTGCTTGCTCCTATCGATCCTTGTGCAATATCATATTGAGTTGATAGCACATGGATTTTAATTCTGGTACATCTTCGACTTGAACTCTCCAGATCGAATTATTTTGTCTTCCCTTTTCTTCCTTTTCTTTAGGAGCCTCGGGAACCGTATAGCACATGGATTTGTCTTCCACGTCAGTAATAGTCTTGCACGTAAGCACACCAATATGTATTTAGCTAGAAGTACTTCTTTGAATCGGATCCGGTTCCTTCGTCCGGGTTATCCGTGCTGGACTGCAAGTCCGGGTCAAGTTGCAACCCGGCGAGTGGCCAAAAAATTATGCTTTGCCGAGGTCAGCTTGCGCGACTCGATACGCTCGCGAGCAGTTCCGATTAGCGTGCGTGGGCAATGATGATATTTACCCCAGCACACGCGGCTCCTTGTCTCTGTATTCCGTTGCCGACTCTCCTGATTTTTCAGCACTGACGTTGGCCGTCTTCCTTGATTTTTCTCGAGGACCGGCTCTCCTGACGGAGCTGACGAAGACGCCGATTCTTGGCGATGACGAGGCCTCTATCCCACGCTGAGCTTCTCCCTTAAGAGGACACACTTGGATGTAGGCCCTATCACGGCAGATGTTACACGAGGTAACTTGAGATTGGGGCAAGACGACTCTGGTGTTCAGGAGATTTGTCTAGCTCTACGAGGGAGAAGATGTTTTTTACCCAGGTTCAGGTCCTCTCGGTGGAGGATCCCTACATCCTGCTATAAATCACTATATGATAATATGTTACATGGTGCGCCAATGGCGATGATTGCCGGGTTATAATGACTGCGGCGTGGGAGCTCTCTCTTGAGCTCTCTCTACTTTTATCTATCTTATTCGGCCTACTGATATGTGACCTAGGAGCCTGCTTATATCGATGGCTGGGTCTCCTGGTCGTACAAGGTAAAAACTGAGTTATACGGAGTACTAATCTTAGTCCTTCGTGATCTCCAAGTCTTGAGTCCAATTTGTTCAAGGATTCCGGGTTATCCAGAATCTTCCTTCTATGGCATCTACCAAAGCTGGGTTATCCTGAAGCTGAGTCATCCTCTGGCCGACTGATCCTCTGGCTGGGTCATCCTCTGGCCGACTGATCCTCTAGCCAACTGATCTTCTTGTTGCCGAGTGATCCTCTAGCCGGGTGATATTCTGGCTGAGTCATCAATCTTTCCTTGTCATAGGTATACCGGGTTATTATCCTCCCAACAAAGTCATAAATACACCAATAAGATCTTTGCTTAAAAGCATAGCACAAAGCTCAATTTTATCTTAAAGAGATATAGATGAACTTCTAACACACACTCATCATAGCATCAAAAAATATCCACAAGGGATAAGGTGATAAATGGGATGCTCTGAGAAAGATAACAAGTATCGCAAAAGGCAAATGATTTTGAAAAATCATCAATATTGAATATGCGAGACATAGAGTAGAAAGTGCTAGATTAACATATTTGGGATTGGTGAGTCATGAAAATGATTATATATATATATATATATATATATATATATATATATATATATATTCCCCTTTATATGTAATCACCCCAGCTTACTCACATTTGTAATAAAGATGTTTTGCAAGAACCAAATGAATTGCAACAAAAAAGATTCATGCCAAGAAACAACCTACACAAGGTTGAAAGCTAGAAAAGTATGCATGAGGTAGATACTTGTTACCGAGATAGCATTGGGTGATGTAGAAGATAAGAGTTTATGATCATTATAGCTTGGCTCCAATAAGCACATGGTGATAACATTTTCCTTGTAATGAGACAAGCTTCCAATGCACCTCCGATGTTGATGTAGTGCAACCCACGTCCATCACCATGTCAAGCACTCCAACACTTCACAAGTCATCATTGAGCTTAAAGGTGAACTCCTTCCAATACGAGAACCCATTTCGTGCACCGTTGAATGGTATACTACTTGAGCATCTACCCCTTCGCTATGATAGGTCTCATACGAGGAGTACGGACGTCCGGGGAGATGCCGAGGAAGTCCAAGAGTCGAGACCAACCAAGGCGTACGTGTGGAAGAGGAGGAGAAAGCGACAAGACGAAGATGAAGACATTGGCGGAGCTAGTCAGGCCGGCCTCCAGCCTGGCCTCTAGTCTGGCCTAGGCCGGCTAGATGCCAGAGTCGGCCAGCCTCCAGCCCAGCCTAGGCCGGCCTCGCGATTCCAGCAGCCAGCTTTTGACTTTAAGTCATGTAACCTTGCCCCTCACCTACCCCTTTGGGTCTAGACTATATATAGGACTCCCTCCCCTCCTAGTGGAGATAGAGTCTATGATGAGAGAGAGTTGAGCATAGGCTCCTTACCCACCCCTTGTGGTGTTGCCTCCCCTTGTGGAGAAGATCCCTCTTGTGGATTCAAGGCCTCCTCTTGTGGATTCCAAGATCTCTACTTGTAGTTGTGACTACTTGCCAATTTTTCATCTTCGGGTGACTCTATTGGATCGGTTGGATTGACCGTTAAGAGAAACAATCCCTCAAGATCTCTCCTTGTAGCTACTACTTGTCAATCTCTCCTTTTGGGATTCTATTGGACCGGCTTGGACCTACCGGTGAGGGAAACGTGTCCTTGTATCGTGTTTGTGTTCTTGTGTTCTTGGTGTTCTTCGTGTTCTTGCGTGAGTTTGTCCAAATCCGCCGTCAATCCGTGAAGATCGGGCACCCCTTGAGGTCCTAACCTCATCAGATGTACCTAACAAAAATTCAAGTACAACATGGTACCCAAACTCATTGGGTCCAAAGTAGTTAGAGGAACTACAATACATAGGACAAACTCCACATAAATATGTGCATATTGATATGAAATTGAATTTCATGCACACCTTAGCCATTTAGGATTTGATGGAGATTATCCCATATATTGGATCAACGAAAGTAAGCATGCCATAAGATATACATATAGTAAATATGCATGCACAAGACTTTCAATAACCAAACGAGATATAATTTGGACAAAACACCAATTAAACCAAGAAGGCACACACAAGTGTGACAAGAAAAAGAATTGTCCAAATTATATCAAAGACCCAAATCAACACATGATTGAAGATACCACTTTGAAAAGATACCAAATGATGAAAATACCATCAAGGAATAAACCAAACCCTTTACACTTTTCATGATGGCACAAAGTACCAAGACGAAAAATGTTTGTCTTCCAAAGAGACACATCATTGGGATTAAATACCAAATGAAGACAACTAATGTTCAAAAGCATATAGGATTGCTCCCCCAAGATTTGTGCATTATTTATGATCTTACATTTGAATACAAAATGCACACAAATGGGATCATCACTATCCATACATATTATTCA
Organism: Poa pratensis; assembly: GCA_947311845.1. Lineage (NCBI taxonomy): Eukaryota > Viridiplantae > Streptophyta > Magnoliopsida > Poales > Poaceae > Poa > Poa pratensis. The sequence goes on along the minus strand of CAMZMU010000116.1, from coordinate 24,550,014 downwards.
AACACTAGTCATGTTCAAGTAAATCAATAAGATACAAAACCAATTTTAAAGAGTGTTGTTCTACTCAATGTAGGATTGCTTCCCCAAGAATAGTGCATTATCTAGAAGTATGACTTTGAATGTAAATGCACAAGAATGAGATCATTTCTTTTCCTAACTCAAGATGGTATAAAATAAATTTTGAGTAGAGCAACAAGGATCCAAAAGATACAAGGAAGACAAGAGAGAGTTAGATCAAAACAAATCATTGGCAATAAAATAAGGCAATTTAAAGCAAGAACCAATATGAAGATGACCTACAAATTCCACCACAATTATGAGTATCATTTGTCATGGACAAGGAGTATATAGAGATATTTCTCGGTGGTATGTAGGAATGAAATTCAAGACCAACTTCACAACAAATAAGCATATGGCAAATGATAGGAATTAAAAGCCATGCTTAGATAGATAGATATTCTGGATAGCTTCAACATTCACACGATCATGCAAAGGAACTACAAAGAGTAGCTTGAAGAAATTGGTTTCCCAAAAAGATATATGCGAACATATTTAGGGGAAATCATACCAAGAAAGTCCATCACAAACAAGATCCAAAAGAGTGAGACAAAAAACATTTAAGCAAATATGGAACTTGTTTGAGGAACATGCCACATAGAAACAAGATAATTAACAATATCAATTCTAGGTGGCAAAACCTCACATGTTCACATTTTCTAGGCTTGTAATATACACATAGCTTATTACTCCCCCATAATGTGATAATCCATTTCTTAACAAGAGGCAAACAAAACCAACTAGAGATAATTAATGGACATTATAGAATTTGAATTTCTCATGAGAATGACATACCACATAGATAGTAGATAATATAAATACATCAATACTAAGTGGTATTCCTCATGTAAACACATTTTTAGGATTGTGAAGTGCACGAAACGTATCACTTTCCCAAAATGGGATAGTCCATTAATCTCTCAAAGAGAGGCAACAAGAAAATATAGCAAATAAAAGCAATAAGGCTCAAAACAAGTAAATGGTGTGCCAACCAACATACAGATACTTGATTTCTCAAGATAAGTAAGTAGAGAGCACAACACATATAAATACTAGCAAGGTACAAAACCAAACACATGCAAGGGTGCAAGCAACTTTTAATGTATATATGATATAAGCATAAGTTACCGCAAGGAGGAACATTGGATAAGAGATAAAACAATATCACCCAAATGACTTGGCTTGAGAGAATATGATTGATGAAGGTCCCTTAATTCTTCATGATGTAACCAAGTTTCCAATGCCCTCCAACAACACCTATTGATCAAGTTTTAGCTTGTTGGTTCCCAACCAAGTTGGGCCCTAAGAGGTTAGTCACAATAGGCTTGGCAACCCAAATGGTTCTTTTCTTGATACCACTTTGAGTACCAACATATTTGATAAACACATTGCCAACCTTATCCTTCCGAAGAGAATAAACATCATCAATTATAATAGGGTTGGATGAGGTACCATTAGTGCATGAAGAAGCAAAGTGGCCTTTCTCTCGGCATAAGTAGCAACATTGGCCTTTTCCCTTCTTCTTAGTTGAAATCTCAACTTGAGGAGGAATAGCTTGATTCTTCTTGAGCAGTGGCCGTTCTTCAAATTGAGGAACTTGAGTTTGAGCTTGATGCCTCTTCCCTTGTTACTTCTCACCGAGGGACTTCTTCTTTAAAGGACAAGATCTAACATAGTGCCCTTCAACTTTGCACTTGAAGCAAACGATCTTGGCCGAATCCTTAACTTGTTCTTGGCCCTTGTTCTTCTTGATAGACTTGGACTTGTTCTTGTTATTGGAGTTGAATCCAAGTCCAATCTTGTCATTGGGGCGTCTTTGAACACTCAACACATTGTCAAGTGTGGACCTCCCAACATGACGCCTTTTCAAGTCTTTCTTCAAAGAAGTGACTTGGGCCTTGAGCTCTTTTAACTCCTCTACATGGTTAATATCAACAAAAATACTAGAGGAAGTAGAGCAACAAGGCATAGAAAGTAATTCATCATAAGATTTAGCAATAGTATGTGATGTAGAATTACTAGGACTAGCACATGGCAATATAGCATTTTTAGTAGAGATTGTGTCTTTGTCCACATGAGGCTCACAAGATGTTACCTTTGTAGTGATAGCCTCATGAGCTAACTTTAGCTTAGCATGAGATGCTAGAAGATTCTCATTAGAGTTAGAGAGCTTTTCATGACTTTCTTCCAATTTCTCATACTTGCTAGCTAGCAACTCAAGTTGAGCCCTTAGCTCAACATTCTCCTTCAAAATAGATGCTTCACGAGAAGTGGAGTTAGTAGCACAAGCATCATTATCATTAGCAATGGAAGAAGACAACTTGGCAAGCTCATCATTTATAGATAGTTGAGTTTGGAGTTGATCATTAGACTTGATAAGGAGAGAGTGTTCACTTTTCAAAGCCTTATGAGCTTTGTCAAGTCTCTCTATATCCTCATTTAGTCTAGCATTGCCAACACCAAATTCAACCTTTTCCTTTTTAAGCACTTTATATTTAGCAATAGCATGATCTCTTTTCTTAATGATTTTAGTAATAATAAGATCATTTGTTTTATCAAGAATTCAAGTTTCTCCTCAAGAGACACTCGAAGCTCTCGCTCTTCCTCAAGGGCATTCTCTAAGGATGCTTTTTCAATAGCATCCTCTCTCGCAATTTTAAATCTCTCATCAATTTATGTTCCAAAACCTTAATAGTAAGCTTGCGGTGAACAAAGGTACTCATGATTTCTAAGAAGTTATCACGAGCAATTTTATTCTTTGAAAGCGCATGAAGAACCATTTCACCCATCTCATGAATGGAAGCATCGTTATCATTTTCTTCATCATCATCATCATCATCATTATGAGATATATTGGGATTCGAAGTAGGAGATACCTTTGAATCCTTAGCCATAAGGGAAAAGTGAGTAGTGGACAAAGATGATGAAGAATTACTTGAAGCACCATCGAGGTTTGTGTCTTGTTCCAACAAATGTTGGGATTCCTCTACATTGTTAGTCATACAAGTGCTAGAGGAAATGGAAACATTATTTTCATGACAACAGGACATAGAGCCACATAGAGAGACAATAAAACACTTATTCTTCAAGTGTAGTTTCGCACGTTCTATATGGTCATCTATCCAAATAGCGTCTAACTTATATCCACCCAAGTCTGTTGCCAATGTTTTTGGCAACTGGCTACATGGGATAGATAAAAAGCTTAGAACGGTTATTAGGGTGGGAGCGATTGCCGTTATATGGTCGCTTTGGCTTAGTAGAAATGACAAGGTTTTCAATGATAAAGATGTTTCTCATATGTAGGTACTCTACCGTTGCACAAGTATTCTCCGTATGTGGTCCACCTTACAACGTGTGGGACATCGAGACCTCTTTACGGAGACATCTGCATGACTGGAAGAGGTGGCGAGGGACATTTTTTCACAACATGGGTGGCCGCTTGATCACCGAACTGGACCTCCATAGGCCGTCGAGCTTGCCTATGACATAGGCGTTTTACATTTTTCTTGCTGATTGTAATTCGTCTATTGTTGCACAACTTTTTACTTTCTCCGTTGGCTTGCGGCTGTGTGCATTTTTTATGCAGAGGCCGGGTGTAATACTTAAACTTTTGAGTAATAAAGCCCTTTATCTAAAAAAAAGATATAGAGAGCATATCATCATGAGATTTAGTTAAGCAACTATTACATGATATGTAAGGACTATTAATACTAGCATTTAAGACATTTGGAGTGCTAGAAGTGTTTAAGTCCAAAGACTGAACATTGCAATGAGATAGAGATGAAGTATAGTCAATAGAATATTCACCATCAACAAAGCAATTTTTGTCACCACTCACCATATCATTACCTTGTGTCAAAACACATGTTGGTGAAGTGGAAGAAGATGTGAACTCATCACGACGGAGGTGGAGGGAGAACAACCATCCTCAATAATGTTGGACACGTCATATTTATCTTGAAGTTTTGTCCATAACTCATGAGCATTCCGAAAAGGCATGATTGAAGCAAGAACTACATCGCTCAAAACACAAATATGACCATTACATACTTGAGTATCGAGATGAGATTTTTCCTCATCCTCTAAAGATAATTCTTGGGAATCCTTTGGAGGAGAAAAACCCACATCTAAAATACTCTTGATATAATTTGGACCCATGACCCTAAAAATATTAAGCATGCGAATTTTCCAAACATCATAATTTGTGCCATCGAATATAAAAGTGGGATCGTGCACTAATTCTCTAAACGACATCTTTACTCTCTAGGCGGTAAAGCCCAAAAAGAGAGCCGAGGCTCTGATACCAATTGAAAGGACAAGCATGTCGCCTAGAAGGGGGGTGAATATGCGATTAAAACTTTTCCAGTTTAGGCTTGATAAATGTGGAATAAAACTTAGGTGTTTAAATTAATAAGCCAACAACCTAAATATACTAGGCTCACCTATGTGCACCAACAACTTATACTAGGCAAGACAAGCAACAAGGTGATAGCAATATAGAATACTTCAAGCACGAAGGCTATCACAATGTAAAGTGCATAAGTAAAGAGCTCATGTATAGAAATAACCGAGGCACACGAAGACGAGGATGTATTCCCGAGTTCCTTCTTTTTAGGGGAGTACGTATCGTTGGAGAGGTGTGAGCCACCACAACAGGTCGGTCTCAACACCACAAAGGCTTCATCTTCTTCTCCGATGAACTGCACCACAAAATGTTTGGTTCACCTTCCACTATCGGAATCCTTCGAGGCGGATGACGAGGGGTTAACTCATCAAATCCCATGGTTAAGGACCTAGGGTTGAGATTACGAGGGAGAGAACGTGGTAGAGCTGGTAGTTTCGTCGGCTGACAAGCAAAAGCAGGGATTTTACCCAGGTTCAGGTCTCCGGAGAGTAACACCCTACTTCCTGCTTGTCTGGTATTGATCTGGTGTGTATATGCGAGCTACAATGGGGTCCCGGTGAGATGTCGATCTCGCTAGGGTTTTGATGGTTCGAGTATTGTGTGCCCTGGATCGGCGGCCCTCCCAGCCTTTATATAATAGGCTGGGTCCCGGGAGTTCGCAACCGACCCTGTTTACATGTAAGGAAAGTCTAAACCGACTATGCCTATGTCTAATCTTGGAGGGTACTCCATCTTGTTGGTCCTTTCGTCATGGAAAGTATGACTTCATGTAAGCTCTTGATAGTTGGGCCTTAGTCAACACGTGCACCTGGTACCCTTACGGTAGGGTACCCGGCATGTATATCCTTGTCAGTAGCCCCCGAGTACTTGTCTGACTCGAAGAATCGGGCGTGGACTCGTTCGTAAGTGCACGTCATATTCTTTGTACTTTTGTTATAGTTGGAATTCCTGCATGAATAGCACATGTTGGCTATGTCGAGTATTTTCATCGACTTTGGTTTTTGCCTATGATAATCAAGGGATAATAGCTTAGTAGGCCCGGTACACTCGACGGATTGGGACCGGTTAACTACACATTCGGGTAAAACCTTACTTACTTTCAATCAAACTCGAGTCCCCGGAATCGAATTTGGAACATACTGGTCAGACTCGACTAGGCCGCGGAGGTCTTACTAAATCGATATGCAGTGTAACTTTGAAATTTACCCAACGCATCCGTCGGGATTTTTCATCATGTCTGCTGACATGGAAAGTTTTAAGGATTAATGTTGCTGGAACGGTCCTTAGCCCAGCTCGAAAGTTCGGCGGGTCTTACCTTTGCACTACGCATGCAGCATCCGAGATTATTTGCGGCGGACGCAACTTGGGAAATTTTTGAGTATGATTTTGCATATGAACTGAGTCGAGTCCTTTGTCGACTGATACTTTGTCATTATTCTATCGGGTGCGCGACAGCGCTCCCGATGGGAGTAGCCCCCGAGATTGTGCTTATTGCTTGCAATGGAGGATAATCTCAAATCTTTTTATCCCATATAATCTTAGTCGAAGAAATTTTTGACACGCTCCCGATGGGAGCAATATTCCTTAGTCGAAGGAACGGTCGAGTGACCAATTTTGCCTTAACATTGCTTTTTGACACTCGAACCAAGCAAGGCAGTGGAGTGACCGATATGCATTGGGCGGACACGAATATTTTTCTGATCAGAGCGCTTGCAATGACGTCAGGGATGACGCTTACGGTGACTGCGCGGTCTGACACGTGGTGGCGTGCGTTATGCTGTGATGGATGGGACGTGACACGCCTATGGGCCCATGATGCAGCGCTGACCAAGGGCGGTGCTGTTTGGACTAGATTTGACCGCTCGGGCACGATTTTTCTGGGATTGTGATGATGGTTTCCTCGTTTCTCATGCGTAGTGGGCGGAGCGGCCAGCGACGGTTGCTCTCCATGGCTGCCACGTGTATGGCTGGATATGCTATTCTGCCCACGATCTCGCATCAACGGTGCGGATTCTTTTGTGTTGAGGTTAAAAGGATACGGTGGAGTAAATAGTGTTTTTACTTGCCATTTGCTCTTCGCCGCCGCTGCTTCTTCTTCCTCCATGCGCATCACCATAGCCCAACAGCCAAGCTTTTGCCACCCACCATTACGATGACAAACCCGCGACCCGAAGGGCAGGAGTGCCGCGAACGCGTCGGCAGACAGCGCCACTGGAGCCGCTGCCAGCGGTTTGAAGAGGGACAAGGGCTCGTGGACCAAGACCTCCTGTAGCAAGCGGATGCTCACCGACCTGCGGAATGACGGGCTGATTCCGGTGGACCCGTCGCGGTTCGCATCCCCGGCGCCGAGGTAATCCCGCGCCCAGGCCCCAATGAGCAGGTCTGTTTTTGGATTTTGTGAACTGGGGCTTCTCCTTCCCTGTTCATGATTTTCTTCGCGCACTGATGCACGTTTATGGAGTGCAATTGCACGATTTTACCCCCAATGGGATTTTGCACATTGCGTGTTTCTTCGTTCTTTGCGAGTGCTTCCTGGGTGTTGTGCCCCACTTCAGGTTGTTTTGCCGCATCTTCAATGTCAAGCGCCAGCACGGTGCCAAGGGACCTGGTGGTTTTGGAGAACAGACTCGACCTGACGTCGAGTACTTCAAGATCAACTTTCTGGAGTCTGTGCAAGGATGGCGCCAAAAGTGGTTCTACATCAAGGATGTGACCACAGGCACCCAAGCGTTCGGATTGCCTCCCTTTGACGCAGACGCCCTGGTGAAGAAGAGGCCATCCTGGATGCACAGCCGACCGGAGTCAAAGTCGAAGAGGCTGACATTCTGATGGAGAAGGTGCTGAAGCTTCAGACCAATGTTGGTCGGGAGGTTACGGGCATCCATTTGCTGGCCACTTTTGTCAAGAGGCGAGTGCAACCCCTCCGAGCCCGAGCCATGCCATGTGGGCATACAGCGGGTTTCTGATCCAACCCGCTCACGCGCAGTGGAACTGTCTAATGGGGAAGCAGAGAAGTTGGTAAGAAGCCTTACCAAACTGACTGATGAAGAGCCTTGCGAGATGAACTCACCTGTGCCACCTTATGAAACCAGCAACCCTCTACCAGAGGTAACAGTCGATACCATATGTAAGTTGCTATGTTATGCATGTGTGATGTTAATTCCTTTGTTGTCTCTGTGTAGGGACACATAATGTATGAGTCGGTGCCACCATTGCCAGAGAGCGGCCCAGTGCCAGACAATGAGCCACTCGAGGTTGGCTCTGATGATGAAGTGACCTCATTCGCCACCGCACATACGCCAGAAGCTGATGAAGGCGATGCTGAGGTGCAGGCCAAGCAGAAGCGGTCGCGCGAGGAAGAAGACACTGCTGACTCGGAGGAGAAGGAGGGGAATGAGACGGAGTCGACGATGACGCCACTCGAAATTCCTCCGATTCGCTCGCTCCCCCCGCGACCACTGAAGAGATCGCACCCGAGCATGGGTGTGCTTGCGCCTGGTCGAATGGTCGACCTTACTGAAGAGTAAGTATTATGTGCATTTGCTTTTTGTCGTTTTATGAACGTTACCAAGTTGTTTACTTAGCATGTGTGAAACACGTGTCTTCGGATGAGGATTTGCCACCACCACCCCCAATGGAGAAGAGTAGTGCGGCGTCGACTGCTCGGAATTTGCCATCAGAACAGCCGCCTACCACTGCGACTCCGGCTGCTGCAGACGCGGCTACACCGCCCGAGCCCGAGGGTGCGGCTAACAAAGAGGAGGCAGCAGCGTCAAGTGTTCCTGCGTCGACTTCCTCCTTCTTAGATCATGTAAGATTTTGCTTTTGTTTTTTGCCACAGTTAATCATTATCGGGTGTTAAAGTTTTGCATAGACTCGATGAATCTGTTCTGAATTTGCTCATGTTGTGCTGTAGTCATTTGCGCAAGAGCTACTGAAGGCTGGCGCCAAGTATGTTCACATGGAGACAAAGGTCACCACCTTGCAGCAGCAACTCGAGACTGCCAAGAGTAAGCATCTTGTAATGAGAACTCGAGTGTTTTGATGTAACACTCTTTTTGCAGCATGTTGAAGAAATACTTATGTGTTGCGCAGAGTCAGCGGCTGACGCTGCAGAAGAGATGAACAAGGCTTCCCGTCGAGTTGCTGATCTGGAGAAGAGGCTGAAAGCAGCCGAAGTTAGGGAAGACCAGGCAATTGGTCGACTCTCTGCTGCTAGCGCCACTTTGACTGGTACGCCATTTTTCCATTGCATTAGATATTTGAAGTATGTGTAATATGCTGCTGAACAGGCTGTTTATATGATATGCTAGGCGTGATGGATGGCCCTGCTGCTCCTGGCAAGCAAAGCGTTGGCGCTTCACTTGATGAAAGTGTGGCCATCGCGGAAGTTACCAATAGTAGAGCAGGGGAGATGCTGACGAAGGCGGCGAGTGCTTTGGGCGCCCTTCACGCAGCTTCTTCCCAGATGATGAGCTTCCATCTTCGTTTGCAGAGCTGGTGGAGCTGTTCAAGCCAGAAGGAACTGCCGTCGCGATTTCTGTCGCGAGCAAATGGTAAGTGGTGCTCAGACTACTTTTCTCATGTTGCTCGCGCACGGAGTCGAGGCAGATTTTGACAAGGTCACGACGAAGTTCCCGAGGGGGCCTGGCGGCAAAACCGTCGGTTAGGCACTTGGATGGAGGCTTCCCAAAAGTATGCTCAACAGCTTGTAACAACTGTTGAAGATAGGGCAGCCAAGGTTCAGGCGAAGAAGGCTTCCTCCAAGAAGTCGATGACTAGCGAGTGATCCCTTCGTCGCCTAGTTTTAGGGATTTTTATGGTTTTGCTTTTGCTGTAAAAACGTCAGACTTCATATTTGTGCTTCATGAAATATGAACTCCAGTTATCGGGAGGCACAGCCCCCGAGCCTTTTGCTTGATCTCTTCTGTTTCTCTTATGTTCTGAGTTATTCTGGATGTAGACCCGAGCCTCTAGAACATCGACTGGTCCAGGTGCGAGCGGCTCCACTCAGTCGCGTAGCGTGAATGATCAGAAAATCATCGACTTCCTTCAGCTCAAACTTTCCAAGGTGACAAGCGAGCTAAAGAAGACACAAGACGCATATGCGGAGTTGCAGTCGAGGCCATCCCCAACTACTGAGCGGGAGGCCTTTTTGCTTGAAGAGTTGGAGAAAGTGAACTACAGCTTGAATGTAAGCTCTTTTGGAAATTGAATTTGGGCTCGACACACAGGTCGACTGGGATAACAATTTTGCATTATTTTTGCCATAGGTGTTTGTTTTGACCAGTCGAAGGAGGAGGCGCGGTACAGACCGACTCGACGGTCAAGCGAGTAGCGCGGAATACGCTGCCCACCCCTTTTGGTCGGACAGGGCGAGGAGTGCCATTTTGGTAAAGCTTCTGGATCGTGCGTGGCAAACTGCCATTCGACTGGAGAGCTGCAGGTTAGCTTTGTTTCGAGTCCACGAGGCTTTGTTTCCTTTGAATGAGCAACCACAAAGCCTTGCTGCATTGCTGAAGAAATTTCGAAAGGGCAAGGCGATCAAGAAGTTTGTACGCGAGCAACTGATTAGCGGGGCTAACGTTGCTCTTGCCTTTGTGCGGTCGCACCTTCCGCATCTTGATTTGAAAAAGATTGCGATGGGGCCTGCACCCACCAGGTGGTGGTCTGTGCCAATGGAGGAGCACTACCAAGAGACACGGGTGGACGCATTGGTCCTAATCCATCATGTGCTAAAGGAGGAGGAGAAGTGGACCCAGCCAAAGGATGAACCTGTAGATTAAGGTTTTTATGCATAGGGGGCAGCCCCCGAGTGTGAATGTAATACTTGTAAGTATTATGAAATAAATTTTTGTATCATCGCAGCCCCCGAGCCTGTTGAGTGGGGGTGTATGAAGTAATTTATTGTAAACTTATGATTATCCATCTCCGAATCCTTGGGTGCGGCTGAGAGTACCGTTTATGAGCTTTTTTGTGTTGGGACCTAGCCCCCGAGCATTCGAGTGAAGCTGGGCTGTTTGTTTACACAACCTTTTTTTTGACCCAGCCCCCGAGTATTCGAGTGCGTCTGGGTTGGTTGTTTTTGCGGGAGCGAGAGCTCGTATTTTGAATAGCGCAACCCCCGAGTGTTCGGATGCAGCTAAGGTATGAGTTATGCGAATAGTAAACAGAAAGATAGGAGGAACATTTTGATTATATTCCACTTTTGAATGTTAAGCTGCAGGCCGCTCATTAAAAACCTTCCAGTCCCCGTAGGTACCCTGGTAAGGAAAAGAGCGCGTCTGAAACCTGCAGCTATCCGACATATGTGCCTATTACATTGTGCAACTGAGCAATCTAAGCATAGAAACGGCGCAGCTGCGCGATGTTCCAAGGATTGTGCGAGATTTCGCCTATCTTCGCGTGCTTCAGTCTGTATGCTCCACCACCCATGACCTCGGTGATGATGAAGGGTCCTTCCCATGGAGAAGCGAGTTTGTGCACCTTCTTTTGCTTCAGCGAAGTACCAGGTCACCAACTTTGAAGGACCTGGTGCGCAGTCGACGGTTGTGATAGTTGCGGAGGTCTTGCTGATAAACAGCTGTGCATGCAAGCGCGGTGTCGCGTGCTTCTTCGAGCAAGTCGGCGGCGTCTTCGAGTGCTTCATCTGCGCCTTCTTCGTTGTATGCTTCAACTCTTGGAGCATTGAAACTTACATCTGATGGCAGGATTGCCTCTGTGCTGTAGACCATGAAAAATGGGGTGAACTGTGTTGAAGCATTAGGAGTTGTGCATAGGCTCAATAGCACAGATGGGAGTTCTTCGACCCAAGCACCCGCAACTCTTTTGAGTGGCACCAGAAGGCGTTTCTTGATTCCGCTTGTCACGAGTCCATTGGCTTTTTCGACTTAGCCATTGGACTGCGGGTGTGCCACGGATGCATAGTTGAGCGTGATGTCTTACTCTTTACAGAAAGTTCGGAACTCTTCACCGTGAAGTTTGTACCGTTATCAGTGATGCTGCTGCTTGGTACACCGAAGCGGTATATGATGGATTTTATGAAATTGACTGTTGTAGTGGCAGTCGAACTTGTGATAGGGACTGCTTCAATCCACTTGGTGAACTTGTCGACCGCCATCAGAAGGTGAGTATGCCCTCCATGGGAGGATTTTTTGAGTGACCCGACCATATCGAGCCCCCACTGGGCGAAGGGCCAGGCCAATGGTATTGTCTTCAACGCCGATGCGGGTGCGTGCGGCTTTGTGGCGAATTTTTGACAGCCGATGCACCTTTTGACTATGTCCTCCACGTCTTTGAGTGCTGTGGGCCAGTAGAAGCCTGCGCGAAAGGCTTTGGCTACGAGTGATCGACTGCTGGCATGATGCCCGCAGGTACCTGCATGAATGTTGCACCACCAGGTTTGAGTCACCATAAATCATCAGTCGAGTGCACCCGAGGGCTTTGGCCATCCGCATGCCATGGATTAGGGCCTCGTACTCGCTTCGTTATTGGATGGTAACTCGAATCCCATCTGCAGGACATAGCGAAGCTTGTCGCCTTTTGGTGATATGAGGATGACACCTGCGCCTGCGCCTTCGTTCTTCTTTGAGCCGTCGAAGTACATAGTCCATGAGTTGGACACATCTGGTGCTCCTGGCAATGAGCTTTGATCCACTCGGTATGGAAGTCAGGTAAGACTTGTGCTTTGATGGCCTTCGGGTAATCATACTTGATATCTCGTGGTCCTAGCTCGATGAGCCATTTTGCGACTCGCCCAGTTGCGTTGGGATTTGTGAGGATGTCTCGATCCCTGAGGTGCTGATTACAGTGATCGGGTGCTCTGCGAAGTAGTGCGTCAGCTTCCTTGAGGACATGAACACGGCGTAGGCCAGCTTTTGATAATGCGGGTACCGCTGCTTTGATATGGAGAACACTTCACTCAAGTAATAGACTGGGCGTTGTATGCTTTGGGCGTGTCCCTCCTCCCTGCGTTCGACTACCAGTACGGTACTTACCACCCTGTTAGTTGCGGAGACATATAGGTATAGTGGCTCTCGTTCCCTTGGTGCGACGAGGATTGGAGGGCTTGTGAGGACTCGCTTGAGGTCCGTGAAGGCTGCTTCGGCTTCTGGCGTCCACTCGAATTTGTCTGCTTTCTTCATCAGTCGATAGAACGGGAGTGCTTTTTCGCCTAGTTTGCTGATGAATCGACTGAGTGCTGCCACTCGACCCGCTAATTTTTGCACGTCATGGAGCTTTGAAGGCCTTTGCATCGTCAAGATGGCCTGTATTTTCTCCGGGTCCGCCTCGATTCCACGAGCGAGACTAGATACCCCAGGAGCTGCCCGGCTGGCACGCCGAACGTGCACTTCTTCGGGTTGAGCTTGATGTGGAAGCGTTTGAGGTTTGCGAACGTCTCTCGCAAGTCATCGAGTAGTGTGTTTTCCTCCCTTGTTGTGATGACGATGTCGTCTACGTAGACCTGGACGTTTCGCCCAATTTGCTTCTTGAGGCAGTCTTGCATCATGCGCTGGTAGGTTGCGCCTGCGTTCTTGAGCCCGAAAGGCATTTGTGTAGCAGTAGACCCCGAGTGGGGTTATGAACGCCGTTTTCTCTTCATCTTCTTCCTTCATCCTTATCTGGTGGTAACCTGAGTAAGCATCCAGGAAGGACAAGCGAGCGCACCCGGTGGTGGAGTCGACGATCTGGTCGATTCGAGGTAGTGGAAAGTGATCCTTTGGACAACATTTATTGAGTGCTGTGAAATCTACGCACATCCGAAGGATATCTGTGTTCTTCTTCTCTACAAGTACGGGGTTAGCCACCCATTGTGATTTCTTGATTTCTCTGATGAAACCTGCTGCGAGTAGTCTGTCGACTTCGGCTTCGACTGCGGTTCTTTTGGGCCGGATATGCGGCGCATTGTTTGCTTGACTGGTTTAGCATCTGGAAATAATTGGAGAGAGTGCTCGGCGAATTCCCTGGGAATACCTGGCATGTCGGCTGGACACCACGCAAATATATCCCAGTTCTCACGGAGGAATTCGACGAGCGCGCTTTCCTATGCGATAGGCAGACTCGAAGAGACATTGACTGTCTTGGTCGGATCGGTCGGGTGCACCTGATGCGACCTTGTGTCATTGGTGGCATTGAATGCTCTGTCGACTGCCACCTTCTTGTGCTCCGGCATAAGTGTTCGATCGTTGGAGACCGCTAGATCGGCGAGTGTTGCTTCCATGCCGAACATCTCAGAGATTTTGCTAAACTCTCGGTCGCAAGAGTCGGACTTTTGGAAGTTTCCTTTGACTGTGATTACTCCTTTTGGTCCAGGCATTTTCAGCTGGAGGTATGCGTAGTGTGGGACCGCCATGAATCGAGCGAACGTCGGGCGTCCAAGTATGGCGTGGTATTGTGACTTCCAGTCGACACTTCGAACTCAATCGACTCTGTCCTGAAGTGGTTTTTGTCCCCGAACGTAACGTCGAGTTGTATGGTGCCTTCTGGGCTTATTGCTTTGCCTGGGACGATACCGTGAAAGGTATTTGAGGATTTTGGCAGGTTTTCGACTGACCTGTTCATTTTGCGGAGCGTATCCGCGAAGATGATGTTTATGCCGCTGCCACCATCCATGAAGACCTTGGACATGGCGTAACCTCCAATTTGGGCGTCGAGTACCAGAGCAGAGTGCCCTGGACGAACTACCGATGGTGGGTGGTCCTCTCTGCTGAAGCTTATTGCAGTTTCGGATCCCTTCAAGAATTCAGTTACGGCAGGAGGTGACATGACCGCCATATTTACTTGTCGAGTGCGAAGTTTTTGCTCCCTGTTGGAAGGGCGACCTTTCTGTATCATGTACATCTGCCCTTGGGGCGGAGGGTACTGAGGTTCGTCCACCCGAGGTACGGGTTGTATGGCACCCGCGATATTTCCGCCTGCGGCAGGCTGTGGTGGTGGAGGTGGTGCCATCAGACGGGCACATTGTTTGGCTGAGGCACAGGTAGGTGCGGGTGCGTGTGCGGCTGTTGCCTTTCTGAGTTGCACGTATTCAGATGCTAGTTGGTCGAATTCTCTGCAGTTTTCATCGAGTGATTGGAGCGCAATTTTCCGTCTTCCCCCTTGTACAGGTGGAATCTGCAATCAGCATCCATCTTGTCATCGAATGATCGCTCGTTTTGTGCGCCGGAGCGACTTGCGCCAATCTTTCTTCTTGTAGCTGTCACTGCGTTGGTCGCGGTCTCGACTGTCCCGCGATCATCTCGACTGTCGGCGATCATCTCGACTGTCCCGTCGATCTTCTGACCGTCGGTCGCTTCTGTCTTGGTCGTTGCGGGGTGTGGAGAATCCAGCCGCCATGAATTCGGGTCTGTCGTCGTCGTAGTGACGTTTTGAACGTTTGCGCCTCCGGTCGTCTCTGTACGAGTCCCTGCGGTTCGACTGCCGCTATCATGATTGTCACGGGGTGAGGACCCGCTGTGGTGCGCGCCATGTCTTCTCCGTCTGCCCACTCAGTCGCGATCTTTAGGAGGTTAGCCACAGAGGTTGGCTTTTGGCGACCAAGTGCTTCTTTGAAATCTCGCCTGGCGAGGCCCATGATGAAAGCATCCATGGCCATATCTTCTGAAATTACTCCAACTGAGTTGCGTATCTCAGTCCATCGTCGGATGTATGACCTCAACGTTTCGTCTGACCGTTGAATGCAGGCTCTCAGTTCTTCGAACGTTTTTGGTCGCTCACATAGAGGCTCGAAGTTTTTGATGAAGTCTGCGCGGAAGTGATCCCACGAGTCGTATGTTGATGGAGGTAGAGCCTTGAGCCAGTCGCGGGCTGTGCCTTCGAGCATGAGTCGTATGTATTGCATGGCTGTGGTTTCGTGCCTCGCTGGCACGAGACAGCCAGTCTGTAGTCTTCCAGCCATCCTGAAGGTTCCTGTCGACCCGTGTATTTGGGCTGTTCAGATGTGAGTTTGAACCCTTTGGGCATCCGTGTCTCGCGGACGCGTCGAGTGAAGCACAGAGCTCCGCATGGCTCAGGCTCCTGATCAGAGTACGAGTCGCTACTGTAAGATCTGCGTGATCTGCTCCTGGACCTGCGCCGACGTGAGCCGCTCCTTTCCTTCGAGTGGTGACGCGACCACTGCGATTATGCTTCACGACGCGGGTTTACTATGGCACGTCTCGACTCCCTCCTGGAGTTTTTGGGATTTGGCGTATGGCCTTTGCCGCTAAGGCGAGTGATTTGATTGTTGGCGATGTAGTTTTGCATTGGGGTCATCCGCTGGAGGCTTGATTGCCTCTAGGTATGCTGCAGCAGTAAAAAGGGCACCCGCAGCTGTTTTGGGTACTGGTACTCCCTCTCGTCGAATGTCATGAAAGAGTGGCCTAAGTTGCGGGTGAGCGCTTCCCTCTCATCTTCCGCGAGGCGTGACAGCCTTGATCTGGGTCTTGTGTCTGCTCGCCCGGTGGAGCTCATGGAGAGCTGTCTTCTCCGTGCACTCGACAAGCTAGCTTGCTTTTTACGTTCTTCGAGTGTTGCTCTGATCTGCTGCAGTCGAAGTGATTCCTGCCAGTTGAAGTACTGGAAGGTCAACATCTCCTCTGCGTTGCGTCCACGGCATCATTGTGCACTCCTTGATGACTTTATCTGCTTTTGCTGCCATCTCAGCAGTAATTGTGAGAGTTGTGACTCCATCCGGCATAGTAACTGTGCACGGGAATTCTGTAGGCCTGCGACTGGCCGCAACATCAGATGATTCTGCGGCGAAGGCAACGTAGACCTGCTGGGGTATCACCCGAGGGTATGTGTATGTGTTTTCGAGTCCCGTCATGGACTCGACATCTTCATCGAGACTCATATCAGAGTCAGTATGCCAGTCGAACAGCCATCTGGGCGGAGTTCGCTGTCGACGTGTTCATCGCCTATGCTCATCTCGGTGTCGGCGAAGTCGTTATGGATCTCGAGTTGAGGTTGTTGTTGGTGCAGATCTCGGAGTCGACGTGGTTGTCGATATGAGTTTCGGGCTCATCAAAGTCGCTGAAGGAGACCCGCAGTTGAACTATCCTCAGTGGAAGATTGAGCTCAGGATCGTTTGTGCGGTATGCTGATTCAGCCTCCTCCCTTGGAGTTCTTTCGCAATGTACTCGTTGATCTCTCGAGTCGACATGGTTGTTGCAGACGAACAAGCTTGGAATCGACGATGGTACGGACGCAGCTGACAGACCAGCAGTCGAAGGAGCCTCGGGTGCGGAAGTCGCGAGTTGCTGTGGATCTGTCAAGTCCTGCATACCAAGCTTGTTTACGAAAAAATTAACAACCAACGGTAAACCCAAACCTGACTCGAGATCAGCAAACGTCTCCTGGAATTCTGGCGAGTGTGGCTCGAAGTTCATCAGAGGATCTGATGTGCTTTTTGCAGGTGAAGCTGGTGTACTACCGTTTGTCGAGTGAGTCGGCGAGTTGCCGTGTGTCGCCCGAGTCGGCGAGTTCTGGTTTGTCGATGCCGCCGGCGAGTTGCCGTTTGTAGATGCGATCGGTGAGTCACCGTTTTCCGATGGAACCGAAGAAACCGTGAGTCCAGCACTATTCTTTCCCACAGACGGCGCAAATTGACGAGGGGTTAACTCATCAAATCCCATGGTTAAGGACCTAGGGTTGAGATTACGAGGGAGAGAACGTGGTAGAGCTGGTAGTTTCGTCGGCTGACAGGCAAAAGCAGGGATTTTACCCAGGTTCAGGCCTCCGGAGAGTAACACCCTACTTCCTGCTTGTCTGGTATTGATCTGGTGTGTATATGCGAGCTACAATGGGGTCCCGGTGAGATGGCGATCTCGCTAGGGTTTTGATGGTTCGAGTATTGCGTGCATTGGATCGGCGGCCCTCCCAGCCATTATATAACAGGCTGGGTCCCGGGAGTTCACAACCGACCATGTTTACTTGTAAGGAAAGTCTAAACCGACTATGCCTCTGTCTAATCTTAGAGGGTACTCCATCTTGTTGGGCCTTTCGTCATGGGCTTCATGTAAGCTCTTGATAGTTGGGACTTAGTCGACACGTGCACCAGGTACCCTTACGGTAGAGTACCCGGGATGTATATCCTTGTCAGCGGAATTCGGAGCCTTTACAACAACCAGGGCACAACCCACAACTGGATTGGGGGCTCCCGGATGGCTACAAGTGACCACAAAAGGTCTCAACCACCACAAAGGCGTCTAGGGTCCAATGACCCAAGAGTAACAAGCTCACAAACTTTCAACTTCCACGAATTCTCGTGGAGAGCACAAATCGATGCACAAAGCAATGGCAAGAACACAAGAAGTGCTCAAGTTCTTCACTCCCAAATTCCAACAAAGCAACAAATGCTTATGGGGAAATAAGAGAGGAAGAACAAAGGAGGAGAAACACCGAGAACTCCAAGATCAAGATCTACTAGGTTCCCCTCACTTAGAGGAGAGATGGATTGGTGGAATTGTAGATCTAGATCTACTCTCACTTTTCCCTCAAAGATATGCATGATTCATGGAGGATTTGAGAGAGAGGCAAGCTTTTTGATACGTCTCAAACGTATCTATAATTTTTTATGTTCCATGCTGTTATTATACCAATTGCTACATGTTTTATTTACACTTCATAACATTTTTATGCATTTTCTGGGACTAACCTATTAACAAGATGCCGAAGTGCCTGTTCCTGTTTTCTGCTATTTTTCTCTTTCAGAAAAGCTAGTCGCAAAATATTCTCAGAATTGGACGAAAATCAACATATGCAAATATCTCATCGGAAGACTCCAGAAGCCAGAAGGGGAGACGGAGTGGGGCCACGAGGCAGCCACGCCACCCTAGAGCATGGCAGGAGGTGGGCCAGCGCCCAGCCCTGGCGTGCTTGCCTCGGTTGCCTCCCGACGCCGCCCTTTCGCCTATATATTCTCGCTGTCCCGAAAACCCTAAAGACACCGATCATATTCCACGAAAAGTTCCATCGCCGCCGCCGTCGTCAACCCTAGATCGGGAGGGTTCTGAAGCTCTTCCCAGCACCCTGTCGGAGGGGAAATCCTCACCGGAGGCCTCTACACCGCCATGCCTGCCTCCGGAGTGATGCGTGAGTAGTTCATCCTTGGACTACGGGTCCATAGCAGTAGCTAGATGATTGTCTCTCCACCTTGTACCTCCATGTTTAGATCTTGTGAGCTGCCTAACATGATTAAGATCATCTTATTGTAATGCTACATGTTGTGTTTGCTAGGATCCGATGAATATTGATACTATGAGCAAGTTGTTTATCAATCTATCTATTTATGTTGTTTATGATCTTGCATGCTCTCCGTTGCTAGTAGATGCTTTAGCCAAGTAGATGCTTGTAACTCTAAGAGGGAGTATTTATGCTAGATAGTGGGTTCATGCCTCCAGTAATCTGGGCTCGAGATGACAGAAAAGACTAAGGTTGTGGATGTGCAGTTGCCACTAGGGATAAAACAATGATGCATTGTCTACGTGTCATTTGCATTGTTTACATTACACACTTTACTTCATGCAATAATCTGTTGTTTGCAACTCAATACCGGAAGGGGTGCGGATGCTAACCGGAAGGTGGATTATTTAGGCATAGATGCGTTGGATAGCAAGACTATGTGCTTTGTTGTAATGCCCAATTAAATCTCATAATAATCATCTTGTCATATATTGCATTGTCATGCGCTCATTATTTGTTAATTGTCCAGCTGTAATTTGTTTACCCAACATGTTAGTTATCTTTTATGGAGAGACACCCTAGTGAACTGTGGAGCTCGGTCCATTTCCTCATACTGATAAAACCATCAACTGCAATCATTTGTTCTATGTTACTTTCTGCACTCATTACTGTTTTCCACACAATACGTTTAATCCTTTATTTTCAGCAAGCCGGATAGATTGACAACCTCTCTGTTTCGTTGGTGCAAAGTAGTTTGCTTGTGTTGTGTGCAGGTTCCACGCCAGTTGCGCCGCTGACAACCTTCTAAAGAACCTCCGTGTCCTCCTGGTTCGATAAACCTTGGTCATATTTCAAGGGAAAACTGCTGCCGCACTACATCATACCTTCCTCTTGGAGTCTCCCAACGAACGTGTGTTGTCACGGTCAACAAGCAGATCTTCTGGTGTTGTTGCTGGGAAGTAATAAAACACTCTACCGTTAACACGCCATCAAGTCATTTTTCTGTAATAAAAATGGCAGTGAGCAAACATGCAACAAAACTCAGAGTAAACGGTGTTTCAATGCTTGGAAACAAGGCCTAGGGATCATACTTTCACTAGTGGTCACTCCCAACAATTGTAACACGGGAATAAAAATTCCTCTTCAATATGCAACCTAGATGCTACTCAGAGACTGTTCTTCTGTTGGATAAGAAACACCATTCTACTGCGTAGGCCTACAATAGCACACCTTAAAGTTTGTATTCCAAGCATAGGGACACCCCAAGCTATCACTATGAGCACCCCAAGATAGTACTAAACAAACACCACAATTTCATAGTGACATCCAACACAAAGAACAACTCATGGTAACTATCCCTCTAATCTATTATCCATAGAGTCACACACGGCACACACACTGTCAACTTCGCACCATGGGACAAAGGTGACTCCGGAAATTATAATAGATAAAACCAATTGAGTAGCATATCCATGACATAATGAAGGGGAAACATCTACGAATTCAACTAGATTACAATGCTCATGAATATATAAAGATCACATCATGGGAGAGAGAGATAAACCACATAGCTACAACAAGAGCCCTTAGCCCCGATGAAGAACTACTCCCGACGCATCATGGGAGGCAGCAACGGCAATGAAGATGGCTCCGGGGGCAATTCCCCATCCCGACAGAGTACCGAAACAGAGACTTCTGTCCCCCGAAATAGGGTTTCAGATGGCGGCGGAGCTCGGAGTCGTATTTGGGAAAATCCTTCGGTTGTCGTCGGTTTTAGGTCCGGAGGGATTTTATAGGTGAAGAGGCGACGCGAGGCGATGCTCTGGTGGAGGAGGCGGCCTTGGGGCACGGGCCGACCCCTGGCCGCGCCCACATCCCACGTGCTCCAATGGTGGGTCCCCTCCATCTGATATTTGGGCTCCGTGGCTTATTTGTGCTGGAAATAATTCACATAAATTTTCGTCCAATTCCGAGCACTTCATTTTGGGCCTTTTCTACAATGCACAGACAAAACAGACAGAAACTAGCACTGGGCACTAGGTTAATAGGTTAGTTCCAAAAAATGCATAAAATGATATAAAACTATAACAGAAACATGTGGCATTTGATATAAAATAAGCATGAAACATAAAAAAATTATAGATACGTTTGAGACGTATCAACCCTCATAGCCTGGTCTAGAGTTAGTTCATCTTGTAGTTTACTTTATGTTTCCGAGACCTGTACAGTAACTTCTAGCTTCTTTCAAGTAATGGAACCGGGCTGGCAGCGACCACTCTGTGAATCTAAAAAAAACATTAGTGGAGCTACATGCATCTTAGGGGGGCCATTGCCCCCCGCCCTAGTCTTTTGCCCCCCCTGAAACATTTATATTTTACGTTTGCGCCCCCACCACATCTATTGCCAGCAAGCTCCGCCACTAATAGTCATCTCAATATTCATGAGAGTCCGGCATGGAGCCACAAAACGGGTGGATCGAACGTATCATCACGCCCTAACCATTCAGACATTGCCCTCAATTCTTCACGAGGATTGGACCTGGTAATGCTTGACGACGAGTAAAAGTAGATGGACTTCCATGTGTCGGCTTGTGGAGAGTAGGACGCGCGTGAACCTAATCAATGTTTTGTTTGATGACCCGCCTATGTTCCTCGTCCCACAACTTGTGTGTTGAATATGGAAACATCATTTCTTAATAATAAAGGTACAAATTTGTTAGAACAAGGGAATATACATAGAGTAACAACTAGGTATTGCAAAAAGTTGATGTTTACTTTGATGACGACATGTGCTTTATACTTATCCCGAAATAATCTTTTTCATACTTTCGTGTCTTGAAAGATGGACACCGGGGATAAAGGATACCCCCTTTTTAGGTTCGGTATGGGGCGCGAAGGAGGCTGAGAAACGTCTCTCGGGCGTGGTCTAGATCAAGCTCTCCTCTCCACGATCAAAGCAAGCAACCAAAGGGACACAAGGAGCTACCCAGGTTCAGGCCGCCCGGAGGCTAAAAGCCCTATTCCTGCATGTCTGGATTGATCAGTTCTTCATAGTGTAGCTTACAGTGGAGCTCCCGGGTGGAGTACCCGGAAGGGTTTTGGTCCGAGGTAGACGAAGGACAGATCCTGGCCCTGAGGAAATCACCTTCCTTCTCTACCCTCGTAACCCTAGTCTAGTCTTGCTCTGGTCCGACTTGTTCTCCAACTTGGCCCTTCTTTTCCCCCTTTTTTCCTTTTTCCTCCGTGCCTTGGTCCTCCTTTTATAGGCCAAGGGGATACCACATGGTCACGTGAGGAGCGTGGGGAGTTTTAGGCGGGAAGAACCCCTCGGCTGGTTTAGGAGGAGACGTGGCCTCTCCTCCTCCATGTGTCTCCTTTGGGTTAGGTGGGAGCATCCTCCTTTGGGGAAAGCGGGGCGGACAGAGGCTGACAACGCCACGGGCCGTGTCCCCGACCTGCGCCTCCATCGCCTTGCTTCCCAAGTCTTCTGAGGTCTTCTAGCGTGCGCTGGAGTGCTTATCCGTAGTCGTACGGAGATGTACCCGAGAGGGAGCCCGGCCTCCTGCCGGGGACTCGGGCTCTCGGGGACTTTGCCGTCTTCCCGTGTGGTTAGGGGACCCGGCAGGCCCCCAGGACCGGTGTCCTTTGTCGATGTAGCTCTCACGTGGTCTTCGTGAGGTTGGGGGGGCGGACCCGCCAACCTATCTTGAGTCTTGGCCCTGTCCATCTTCATCCTGGGCCCACGTGTGGTGGACCCACTTTGGCAGCATTAGGGGAACCCCATGTTCCACTGTTGCGACACATACATTTTTACATGTATAAAATTTGATTTGTCCTTCAAAATTTGATCCTGGAAGGGGAAGAGCCATAGTCATCATTGGTAGAGCTATATGCATGTCAAGGGGGCCATGATCCCCCGCCACAATTTACTTCGTAATTTTTTTACATTTCTAACATTTACTACACGAAACCCTGCCACAAATTGCAAAATAAATGTCGAATTCACTCAAGATAAAAACTGTTCACGAGCTCCGTTTTATTCGAGAGAGGAACACTGAACATTTTCCATTCGTACCGCTCCCGATCGCCCCCGATCGCCAACCTCAATGGACAGGACTAAGCGTCCCCGGGGGATCTTTCCGTCCGATCCCCCGGGTCGCCAGCCGTCCGATCGGATCGACAGGAGCCGTTAGATCCCGCGCCACCCCCACCAATCCCTCTTTTGCTACCGTGTAGCAAATAATCGCCCGCTTTTGCTCCCTATGTAGCAAAAAACGGTTCGCCCAGAAAACAGAAAAAAGAAAAGACTGACTCGCCGGAGACCTCACCGGAGATCTCGCTGGAGATTTTGTAGCAACAAAAATGTGCTACTGTCGCAAAATTGACTTCGCCGGAAACATCGCCGGAGACATCGATGAAGACCTCACCGGAGGCATCGTAGCAAATTTTTTGTTCTATTGTAGCAAAATCACATAACAATAATAGCAAAAAATTATTATATTGCAACATTGTAGCAAAAAAAATTCCGGCGAGGTTCTCCGATGAGACTTATGATGCAAAACAGCAGAACAAATTGTAGCAAAAAATGTATTCTTTTAATGCAAATTAACAGAACGTATGATGCAAAAAATCAGACATGAAATTCAGACATGAACAAAACAATTCAGACATTAACAAAACCTCGTAGCAAAAATATTATGCTATTTTAGCAAAACCACGAAACTATTGCAGCAAAATAAATAAATATTACAAATCGTAGCAAAAGCAACATCGACGATGTCGACGGCCTGCAACTGCGACCGGAAGCACCGGCGTCTTGCCACGGGAGCACCGCCATGCTCGTTCGGTAGCACCGCCACCCTCCCATGGGAGCACCAACGAGCACCTTCGACAGCGCCGCCTCCCTACACATCGAGCACCTTCGACAGCACCTCCGCTTGCTCACCTCCGTCGCCTGCACTTCGTCGGCAGCACCGCCGCCCTCCTATTGGAGCACCGTCGAGCTTCGTCGGAAGCACCGCCGCCCTCCATGGAGTACCGCCGCGTGCTCTGTCGGTAGCACCACCGCCGCCATCCTATGGGAGCACTGCCGCACTTCGTTGGCAGCACCGCCGCCTTCATGGGAGAATCGCCGCGTGCTCTGTCGGTAGCACCACCGCCCTCCGTCGGCAGCACCGCCGAGCTTCGTCGGGAGCACCGCCGCCCTCCCATGGGGTCAGCGTCGTTGGGCGAGGCGCCGTGGTCCCGCGAGAGCTCCGCCATGGCCGCATCGGCCTCCCGCGGGTCGCCGCGGGCAGAGGAGAGGAAGGTGGCGGGGCGGTGACGCGGGAGGATGCCGAGGCGGAGGAGGGTCACGGCCTCCTGCCAGCGGTGAGGGCAACAGGGGTCGTGGCCTACCGGCGGCACAGAGCTTCTGGAGGAGGCCGAGGCTGAGGAGCCTCATCGGCACGGGAGGAGGAGGGCGTGGCGGCTGCGAGGAGGCGAGGAAGAGAGGACGGAGCCGGGCGAGCATGGCGGCGGCTCGCCGACGTGCCGTGGCGGCGGAGAGCTGGGCTGAGGGGATCCATGGGCGGAGGCAACGGCGTTGTCATGAGAGGCTCGGTGGTGTTGACTGTTGAGGTGAACGAATGGATAGGACGTAGACGATAAGGATGGGTGGACGTGGTTCGCTCTGCTTTTTCTTCCTTGGCAACGAGCGTGGCGTCACCGCGAGGGGAGGATCGGGAGGACCGATCCCCCGGTGATTTACTAAACTTTTCCCACCTCAATCCACGTTCACCATGTTGCACAAACCCCGCAAAGAACCATCCCCTTCACGTGCTCCCATCGGCACCGTCCATCGCAAAGCAGAGGGTTGGCGCTTATCGTCTCCCACTCTCCCCAGCAAACGGTTCTGATCCAGAGCACACCGGTACAGTACTCAGAAATTCAGATCCGACCCAGCGACGCCGATCGATGGCGGTGCCGGCCTCCTGGGGCCGTTCGTGGCCGCTGCTCTTCGTCGCCATCCTCGCCGCCCACACGCTGGCCATCTACCTCTTCACGCGCGGCTTCCTCCTCACCCGCACCGAGCTCGACCTCCACAGCCACCGCGACGACCGCACCGGCGTCTCCCCCGGGTGCGCCTCCTGGCCCCCTCCCGCCGTCGACCGCCTCGTCATCATAGTCCTGGACGCCCTCAGGTACTCTCCGCCTCGCCTCGTCTGGCCGTCTCAGCTTCCAGTTCTGAATTTCTAAGCAATTTCTCGCCATCTCTTACAGGTTCGATTTCGTGGCACCGAGTACATTCTTCGAAGGTGGGTTAGCGTTACCTACTTTGACGCCCTGTCAAAATGCGAGAGGACTGCGAGCTGGTAATAATGAGTTAAACCCTGAGATTTTGCTGCAGAGAAGCAGCCATGGATGGACAAGCTGCAGGTCCTGCAGAAGCTGGCAGCTGGCGAGAGGAAATCTGCTAGGATCTTCAAAGCCCTTGCTGACCCACCCACCACCAGCCTTCAGCGTCTTAAGGTGAGCACTTCTGGTGATGTTACACCGAAAACTGTTCTCCCAATGCAATGCAAAATTGCTGTGTATTAAGTAGTCTCACCATTCGTGCTGCAAAACTCAATGCTCAGGCTCTCACAACAGGTGGTCTCCCTACCTTTATTGATGTCGGCAACAGCTTTGGAGCTCCAGCAATAGTAGAAGACAACATAATGCATCAGGTTCCTTGCACCTTACATTCAACTTCAGTAATATAATGTAGCTCACTCTGAATAAATTAACCATGAAGCTGTGTGTTTGCTTTTGTTTCTTATCGCTCAATCAGCTGGCCAAAAATGGAAAGAGGGTGGTCATGATGGGAGATGATACATGGACACAGTTATACCCGAAGCACTTCAACAAGTCATTTCCGTACCCTTCTTTTAATGTCAAAGATCTTGACACAGTATGTTATCTGTTCAGTACCATTTTGTCTTTGTTGTCTGATGAGCTATTTTCCCCCCTTCCATTTAATTGCCATGGAGTTACTCATCAATTATATGTATCAGGTGGACAATGGTGTTATTGAGCACTTGCTTCCGTCATTGCACGAAAATGATTGGGATGTTCTTATCGCACATTTCCTTGGTGTGGTAAGTTGTTATGTCTTCACTTTGGCACTGACTTACACATTTGATCTTTTCCTTTCTGGAACTAGAAGCACATGGGATCAACTTTCTTTAGGACCATGCAGGGCATATATTCGGTGTTGACTCTACCCCAATGATCCAGAAGTTGGAGCAATACAATCAAATCCTAGAGGTCAGTTGCCCTGTTCATAGTATATGATCTGTTTTTTGAGCTATTCTTTTCTAGGAGACATATCTCTTACATGATTCTAAATTCTGTTTTTTTAATTCCCCTCAATTTACTCTTGTAGGATGTGATTGACACATTGAAAAGTCTATCAACACCTGGTGGTCCCCATGAAAATACTTTACTCCTTGTAATGGGAGATCATGGCCAAACCCTAAATGGTGACCATGGAGGAGGAACTGCTGAAGAGGTGATTTGTCTTGTTTTCTGCTGTTGTTGCAAATGCAGGACTATCTGAACTAATGCAGTTCCATTGCAGGTTGAAACAACACTGTTTGCATGGAGTACAAAGACACCACCTGATGCTGTTTTATCTGTTCTTGGTGAAAATTCATGCAATTTTGATCTGGTACATTTCATTTATAATGATAAATTGAGTGACCTTCTCATCTGGTACTCATTATCATATTAGTTTTTAATTATAGCTGACATCCTCCTTCGCCATTTTATCACCTGAATTTAATTTCTATAAAAAATATATAAAATCACACATAGGCAGGTACATCTACTACCATATTTAGTTCTTTACTGTTCCATTTTGGGTTTGAAATATGACATTCTGTGAGAAATTAAGTATTCATACTGTCTTTAACTAATTGGGTTATGTATGGGTATGAAGTAGTATTACCCGAAGCATGCTCATAGTCATAGCCCTGTAGCGCGGTGGGGTAGTTACAATTTGTATAGAGTTATCTATCTCACAGGCTTGTACAGTTGATGGAATTTAAGTAGGACAGAGACAATGCTAGGGATGTTCATATTTAGTTCATCGCATTATTTTTTTGGTTATTTGCAATTTATTTTGTAACAGTCAGCTTCTATCTGTGCATTTAGCAATGTGAATACTAATAAGCTTGATTTCTTTCCCTTTCTGCTGGTGGTTTACCATTCTAGCATGGGAATGAAGTGTGCGTCAGCACTATGCAGCAGGTCAGTTAGAATTTCGCTGTTCATATAGAGGTTCTATTTTATCAAATGGCTTAGTTTTTTTTTGTTTCAGCTTGACTTTGCAGTAACTGTATCGGCACTACTTGGTATACCTTTTCCTTTTGGAAGGTATGTAAACTTAACACGGTGCATAATCAATGGCTTCAGTTGTTTGTTACTGCTCTGTTCTGAAGCATGTGTGTTTTTGCCATATCTAGCATTGGACGTGTAAACTCAGAGTTGTATGCTCTGAATGCTGGGACATGGGATAGTCAAAAGATGGATATGAAAGCATGTACGCCGCAGAATGACCTAGAAGCATGGAAAAGGAGATATGCTGAAGCCCTTTGTGTAAATAGTTGGCAGGTAGTATGAACAGCATTCCAGATATGCTGATCTGGTACTACTCCTTTGATCTTAATCTGTCTTTTCTCTTTTGTAGGTAAAGAGATATATTGATAAATATTCGGGTAGTTCTATTATTGGATTTTCGGCTGAATACCTGCACCATGTCGAGGACCTGTACTCAAAAGCTCAGTCAAACTGGTCAGAGGCTCTGAAGTCTACTTGTCCATCAGAAATAGCTAGGGGAGAAGAATTTAAGGAGAGTGCAAGTTCTGCTCTGCAGTTGCAAATTGATGCATACTCTAGCTTCTTGGAAAGCTTTGCAAAGCTTGCTCGCTCTGCTTGGACGGAGTTTGATTTATGGTTGATGGGCATCGGTCTTATACTTATGATACTGTCAGTTATCACTCAGGCATACATACTTGTGAAGCTGAACGCTGTATGTCAACCATCAGATCCGAAAAGTGCTAGTTCAAGGGTCATCCTCAAATTATCCTTTGCTTTTACATTGGTCGCGATTCGAGCAGCGAGTTTACTATCCAACAGCTATATATGTGAGCTCATCAGATATACCATTTTCATTGTACATTTTGCACTTACTTCGGTTTCTACTGATTCATGAAGTTGTCTTCTTGTCATGCAGTGACAGAAGGTAGAGTTGCGAACTTTCTTTTGGCCACAAGTTGCATTGCTGGTGTGTGGCACTCGGCCACGAACGGAAACTTCAGCATAGAAGTTAATATTCCCACCTTATTAATTGCTGCTCGAATTTTCCCATGTTCATTTGGATTCTGATTTGATGGTTGTATCATTCATATTCTAACTTTTACTCTTTTAACTGGTAGGAATTTGTTTTTCTTCTTCTAAATATTTTTACACGTTTTGGAATTGAGTTTGGTATGTCAAAACAAATTGCTGGGCCAACGGCCACAAAAGAACACCCAGCGAGCATTATTTGTGACGTGTTTGGTTCCAGTTTTTGCAATGTCTTCATGGCTATATTGCCCATCATATCTCTTTCCTTGGTGGCCTACGTTGTATTGAAGTTCATCACAAATGCAATCCACCAGAGGTTCTTGAAGTACTTTATTATGTCTGGAACCATCTTGAGCTATGCCTTTATAGCAAATCATTGGGCATCTGAAAGTACTTGGTTGTCTGATGCTAAAGCTGTTCGAGATATTGGAATAAGATTAGCTCCTCGCTTTGTTTATGCCATTGGAGCTTCGTCACTGGCAGTATCTATACTTTGCCGATTGTTTGGCCCAGTCGATTGTTTGAAATTGAACAAAAGGATAACTAGTTTATCAGCTGCCATGCTGTGTTCATGGAGCCCGACTATCTTGATCTTGTTGGGGAGGAAAGGTTCTTTTGTGGCGGTAATTTGTATCACTGGAGGTACTTTGTAACTAACTCTATTCTTCAACCAGTGCTTTACTTCTCAGAATTCGCCATGTACTTCTTGAGGGACAACTTGAGTATTTTTCCTTTAATATCCTCATTAGGAAGCATAGCGTCTGAAAATTTAATTAATTATTTTGCAGCTTGGTGTATAATGACGTTACAGCAGAAATATCTGAAAGACTTGAAACTTGACATACTTGGGAGTTGTTTTGCTAACCCTGTATCGGTTACACAATGGAGCCTTCTTGCAGTTTGTCTATTTTATCTGACTGGTCACTGGTAAGATCCTTGATTGTTCGATGCGTTTAAACCGTTGTTTTACTTTGTTTCATGTTTCTGTCTTGTAAGGTTTCTTTTTCATGTATTACTATGTTTACTTGTCCGAGAGATATCAGATAAGTCATTTCCATTTATCCTTACTGTTGTGGGGGCATTAAACTTATTGTTAAAGTGATTCAGTTCAATTGTTAGATGGGATGGGTAAAAAATGCATTCTTGCTAAGAAAGAATACGTTTCAGGTGTACCTTTGATGGTCTTCGCTATGGTGCTGCATTCATTGGGTGAGTATAATTATGTTCCAAATAACACAGCTGTGACTGGAATAAAAAAATGTTCTTTGCGTTTTATGTAACTGATGTTGTCGCAATTCCAAATTTCACAGGTTTGATCATTTCCATATCATTCGCCAAGGGTTTCTTCTTTCCATTGATACCTTTGGTGTTTCTCACATCCTGCCGGTTCTTAGTCTCCATTTATTGCCATCCACGGTTATAATAATGCGTCCACGAAAAGCAAGGAGAAGGATGTCACCGTCAGTATTCTAATACAGGTACTGAGAAAATTCCTTTGTTCTTTCTGGCAGAAACATAATTACATAATTCAAGTAGGTAAATATTCATTTTTACAGAAAAGGTGCATATCTAGGAAAATTAATGTGGGCAGTCGATATTTACTGTTTATACACAACAGTGTTGGACTATAAATAATAATCTAAATTTTTCTAATGTTAACCATAAACTGGAATACTGAATCATGCGTTGCGGAACTCCTTTTATTGATGTGGACATCACATGTTTCTTTGCTTGTTGATCCACATGACATCTAATCTTTATGTGTCAAACTCAGGTTCATCTGATGTATGGCCTAATTACAGCTATCACCACTACAATTACAATCATATGTGTCACGATTCAAAGGCGTCACTTGATGGTAAATTTGTGCACGCTGCAATAGTTGCCACTTTTAGTATCACCGCTTTGGGACATGACACTAGCTATCTTTCAAACATTGCAGGTCTGGGGTTTGTTTGCGCCAAAATATGTATTTGATGCGATTGGGCTTCTCCTAACAGACTCCCTAATTTGTCTTGCATCTCTCTACTACAGCTGATAATTTTTCAATGGTCCGCTGGAAAAACCACATAAATCAAACTAGATTAATTCATAGTGCATCCCTGTACCTTGTTTTTTTGGTGTTGGAGGGTACGACATTGTTGTTGTATCGAACAGCAGAATGATAGTCAGAGTTCCCTAAATGAACCAACAGACTCGAGTGAGCTGATTAGCATTATGCAGTTTATCTACTTTAATTTTGTTATAACATAGACATCAACGCTAATATCACACCGTCATCATAATCTTGATCTGTAACACTTTGAGCTAGATCATTGTTCTTTTTTGTTTGTTTCCGCCTATACCTCTGTTGCATCCATCTGCGAACATGTATACTGGTGTTAAGTAGAGAGCTACATTTTTTGAGATCTTGGACTAAAGTCTATGGAGAAGACTGCAATGTTTTTTTTTTCAGAATGTCAAAAATTTCAGAAAAAAATCCGGATGTACGTTACCGCGTGATGTGTTAGCACAAAAATTGGCATGGTGAAAAAACTTTTTTAGCAACCTGTACAAAAAAAGACAAAATTCCGACACGTATATGTACATTTCGGTATGTCCGAATTTGTCTTTTTTGCACAGGTTGCAAAAAAAGTTTTTTCTTCGCGTAACTTTTTGTGCTGACTTGAAATGTGTTGGACTACATGCAAAAAATTTATTTTGAATTTTTTGACATTTGAAAAAATGTTTTTTGGGTGCACCCACCTACCCAAATCGCCGTGTCTGAGAAGACTGGGCATTATATTCTTGACATGTACTCAAATCGACCAAAGTTTTAGAACGTAGCTGGCATATTGCCGGTACATTTTTTTTTTGAAATTCCGTTACACATTTGCTATCACCAAGTTGCTTCGGATATTTTGTTTAGGCAATATATGGCCGCTCCGGCGGTGCCTATCCCATCAAGTCACCACAGTCCTTATACAGTGATGCCGTTGCCTAAACCATGAAGCACAGCACATGCGAGAGAGTGGCCGCCGGTGGTATTCTCCACTCCACGTTGCTGCTTCCGTTGTTTCCTTCCGCGGTATATAACGTGCTGTGCCGTTAGTTAGTGTTTAGGCTGGGTGTGCGTCAAGCCCATACAGCTGTGCTGCAATCCTGGACTTCAAACACTTGCCTCGCCCGCAACAACCCTGGTCACTTGGAGTTGTATAATGTGATTTCGCAATAGTTTTTTCTTCTCTTTCTTTCACCAGAGCTAGTGCAGCCGTGTCCAACCATATGCTCACAGAAGGGAAACACAGTATGTTCTCTCCAGCAAAGACATAAAAAACATGTGAATTTGAACACTTGCACGGTTCTCA
Source organism: Poa pratensis (assembly GCA_947311845.1). Lineage (NCBI taxonomy): Eukaryota > Viridiplantae > Streptophyta > Magnoliopsida > Poales > Poaceae > Poa > Poa pratensis. The sequence continues at coordinate 24,518,674 of CAMZMU010000116.1, read as the reverse complement.
GATGAGGTTTTGATCACTGGTTCTATCATCTATGTGGTGAAGAACGTTAGATCCTCACACACCAAATCTAAACAAGGACATCAATATCCAAAAGTTAAATGGCATGATTATTGAAGGTGAGACTTTGAGAGGATGACACAATGCAATAACCCCACGAGAATCAAATCACCCCCAATATACTTACATTAGTACATTGTGATTTGTGAATAGAGCCCTAGCATGCACAAGTCCTCCAAAACTAATAATTCCTCAGAGTAGGGTAGGGCCCCAATGATCATATCAGCTAGACCCTCATTGTTTAACCGATAGATGGATTCACTGGTTTTGAAGGCTTCCCAAACCAGCGGCAGGATTGCTGGACTGCACACTCGGACTGAGGGGCGCCCACTGTTTCGCTTCCTTCTCTGTACGTCTCCTATTGACTTGTGCCGTCACCAAACCTTATAAAATCTAGCAGACCAGCAGGACGTTTCCTCTATCTATCGACCGCCAACGCAGGTAGATCACAACTGTTGTCCTCACCAAATCGTACCAACTGCTTCCAGTGTCTCCCTGCCTGTCTATATATACAGATCCTGCACATTCTTGGATTCTTGGCTCTCACAACACTCGCCATTCTATTCTGCTCCAATTCTTTTCTGGAGCTTCAGATCAGTGCCTGCTGGTGTTTCTTCTTGACGAGGCATTGCTGACTAGAATTCAGGCGGGCATGGCGGCGAACGGCAATGGCGGGGCACCGCCGGAGTACAAGAGCGCGAGCCGGCGGGGCACGCGGTTCAAGGAGGAGAAGGAGTACCTGGAGGTCACGCTCGACGTCAGGGGCGACGGCGACGCGTTGGCTATCCACAGCGTCAAGGACGGCGGCGGCGTCGAGATGTCGGAGGCGGCGCTCCTGCCGTCGACGCCCGGCTCCGGCGGCCTGTCGTCGAGGCTCAAGGCCGAGCTGAGGCGCATCGCGTCTATGAAGAAGCCGCTGCCGGTGGTGGCGCAGCAGCAGCGGCCCCGGCTGGACAGGAGCATGACCGGCGCCCGGCAAGCGCTGAGGGGCCTGCACTTCTTGAACCAGAGCGTGGTCACGCAGGGGAGCTGGCCGGAGGTGGAGAAACGGTTCGACCGCCTCGCCGTCGACGGGCTCCTCCTCCGGTCACGCTTCGGACAGTGCATCGGTAAGCTACACTGTGACTTACAGCTTGCTCGTTCTTGCATTCCCCTGAACTCTGAAGCGTCAGGTTCAGAAGAAGAAAAAAGTCTGAAATTTTCTGTCAGTGAGCAACACTGTTGCTACTAGTAATATCCTGAAATGATTTTGAACCGAATTTTTGTGTTGTAGGGATGGTCGGTTCGGAGGAATTCTCGGTGCAAATGTTCGACGCCCTTGCGCGGCGACGGGGAATCGTGGCTGAGGTGCTGACCAAGAGTGAGCTCCGGGAGTTCTGGGAGCAGCTCTCCGATCCAGGCTTTGATGCCAAGCTCCAGACTTTCTTTGACATGTATGTTGTTTTCAGATTCAAATCCAACCTCCAAGTCCAAGTTTGCTTGTACTCTGGAATGTGGATCAAATTTGTTGACATGGAGTTACTTGTTGCAGGGTTGACAAGAATGCAGACGGTCGGATCACCGAAGTGGAGCTCAAAGAGGTCCTCACTCTGACAGCCTCAGCGAACAAGCTCACCAATATCCTCGACCGCGTCGACGAGTACACGGCGTTCATCATGGAAGAGCTCGACCCGATCAGCTCGGATACATCGAGGTACATTCTTTCACCCTTCATCTTTCAGTGGAATTCATTGGATGTGACACTGTCGGCAATTTGGTGGCACTGACATGGCAACTCCACTCTCTTCTGGAAAACAGATTGCCACGCTGGAGTCGCTGCTGCTGTTGCCCCCTTCTCAGGCGCCGACGAGCCTGGTGGCGCACAGCTCAAACATCAGCCAGCTCATCAGCCAGAGGCTGGTGCCGGCGCAGGACGCGAACCCGCTCCGGCGCGGCGTGACGGCGGCGCGCTACTTCCTGGAGGACAACTGGAAGCGCGTGTGGGTGATGTCGCTGTGGCTGGCCATCAACGCCGGCCTCTTTGCCTGGAAGTTCGCCGCGTACCGGCGCCACCCGACGTTCGACGTCATGGGCTACTGCGTGTGCGTCGCCAAGGGCGGCGCCGAGACCACCAAGTTCAACATGGCCCTCATCCTCCTCCCCGTGTGCCGCAACACCGTCACCTGGCTCCGGTCCCGGACGAGGCTCGGCGCCGTCGTGCCGTTCAACGACAACATCAACTTCCACAAGGTGGTGGCGGGCGGCGTGGCCGTCGGCGTGGCGCTGCACGGGGTGTCGCATCTGACGTGCGACTTCCCGCGCCTGCTCCACGCCAGCGACGCCGCGTACGAGCCGATGAAGCGCTACTTCGGGCAGACGAGGATCCCGGACTACTGGTGGTTCGTGCGCGGCGTGGAGGGCGTCACGGGGGTGATCATGGTCGTGCTCATGGCCGTCGCCTACACGCTGGCGCACCCGCGGTTCCGCCGGAGCAAGCTCGGCGAGGGCAACCCGCTAAAGCGGCTCAGCGGGTTCAACATGTTCTGGTACTCCCACCACCTCTTCGTCATCGTCTACATCGCCCTCGTCGTCCACGGCGTATGCCTCTACATTAACCGGACATGGTACAAGCAGACGGTGAGTGTCAGTCAGCAAGTTTTATTTCAGTTCGCCGCGGCGATATGGATCACAGATTGGATATATTCAGACATGAATTCTCTTTCTTCAGACATGGATGTACCTTTCCATCCCCGTGTTGCTGTACGCCGGCGAGCGCCTTCTTCGGGCACTGAGGTCATACGGCTTGACAACGGTGAGGATCGAGAAGGTGGCGGTGTACCCTGGGAACGTGATCGCCATCCACATGAGCAAGCCCCATGGGTTCAGGTACAGGAGCGGGCAGTACATCTACGTCAACTGCGGCGAGGTCTCGCCGTTCGAGTGGTGAGCCTCATTCATCGATCCTCTCCGGCCGCATCCGTGCGATAGAATGCAGGCGCACACACCAGAGCTGACACAATCGATGGCATGTTTCAGGCATCCCTTCACCATCACCTCGGCGCCCGGCGACGACTACCTCAGCATGCACATCCGGTGCCGGGGCGACTGGACTTCGAAATTCAGAGCCATCTTCTCGCAGAGCTGCCGGCCACCGGCGGTGGGGCAGAGCGGGCTGCTGAGGGCCGACCCCACGACCATGGAGCACAACACCAAGTATATGAGCATGCCACAAGCCAATGTTCATGACTCTGAATTTCCTCTTTGATTTTAATGATCTGTTCGTCCACAGGACGTTCCCGAGGCTGCTGATCGACGGCCCCTACGGCGCGCCGGCGCAGGACTACCGCAAGTACGACGTGCTCCTCCTCATCGGCCTCGGCATCGGCGCCACGCCACTCATCAGCATCGTCAAGGACGTGCTCAACAACATCCAGCCCGGCGACGGCAACGGCAACGGCCACGCCAGCGATGGAGCCGACGACGATTCGCCGTTCATGACGAAGCGTGTGTACTTCTACTGGTGCACGCGGGAGGAAGGCTCCTTCGAGTGGTTCCGCGGCGTGATGGACGAGGTGGCGGAGCGGGACGCCGCCGGCGACGTGGTGGAGCTACACAACCACTGCACGAGCGTGTACGAGGAAGGCGACGCCCGGTCGGCCATGGTGCTGATGCTGCAGGCGCTCCACCACGCCAAGAGCGGCGTCGACGTCGTCTCCGGGACCCGCGTCCGCACCCACTTCGCGAGGCCCTGCTGGCGGGACGTCTTCAAGCGCGTCGCCTGCGACCACCAGAGCCAGCGCGTGGGCGTCTTCTACTGCGGCGACCAGAAGGTCACGCCGGAGCTCAGGCGCCTGTCGCAGGACTTCTCCCACCGGACCACCACCAAGTTCGTCTTCCACAAGGAGAACTTCTGAATTTGTTCGATCTCGGTTCTTCTTTCCGAGTGATGTTATATAATTAGGCAATATATGAATGTCTGTCCGCTGTACATATACAGAACACGTTGAACATTTTGATGATAGTACTATTACACACAATAGCAGATAATATACATAAAAGTTTCGGAAAGTCTTTTTTTGATCCCGAGCACTAGTGCTCCCTCTTGTTTAAAGAATTCGAAAATCATATTTGTGAGTTTTAAAATAATCTGGAAAAAAGTTATGATGTAGCCAATGGTGCATCTCACAAGCGTGCAAAATTTTAGTTTGAGATACTTTATATTATGGGCTGCACAAAAATAACAAATCTGATAAAACTTACACTGTGTTTGGTTGCAGGGAATTGGAGCAGGGAATTGAATTGGACACCAATTCCAAATCCGAGATGGAAATGAATTGGCTTCTAATTCAATTCCACTGTTTGGATGTGTTTGGAAATTTCTGTTGGAATCAAAGGAAGGAACAGAAGGACAGTGAAGAGGAGCCACGAGAGGCTAGGGAAGGGCCAGAGAGAGGCCGACGTTCCCCGTCGGCGTTCACCTCCCAGAGAGAGGCAGGAGCGGCTGGACGCCGGTGACCGCGCGCAGAGGCGTCGTCGTCTCCCTCCCATCGCGCAGGAGGCGCCTTCGTTCCCTCCCGTGCGGGGGCGGCGGGAGAGGAGAGCTCGGGAGGAGGGAGGGATTCCTCGGCCGTCGCCGCCGCCACCGCCGTGCCCACCTCGAGGTGTCGAACAGAGAGGTCACGCAGGAGGCGCCGTCGTTCCCTTTTGTCGATCTAGGGTTAGCATGGGTGCGGGAGGGCGGCGGGAGAGGAGAGCTGGGGAGGAGAGCAGGAGCATGCGGCGGCGGGGGAAGGCAGATGCAGGGGTGGGCGGCGGCGGAGAGACGGGAGGGAGACGGCGGGGGCACGCGGCGGAGCAGAGACGGGAGGGAGACGAGGGAGACGTTTCCCAGCGATTCCGAGCTGGTGAGCTGGGAATGTTTTGCGGTCAATTTGTACATGAGGATTCCGCCGCGGAATCTCGGGCCGTTTCCACGAGAGGATTCCCAAGCCACCCCAAATAGCGGAAACGGTGGAATCGACCCCAATTCCAATTCCCTGCCCCAATTCCCTGCAACCAAACGCAGTGTTAGAGATTTGAAAATATACATTCTTAGATCTACAATTTTTTTATTTTTGTGTTGCCCAAAATACAAAGTTTTTGAAATTGATATTTTGCATGTTAGAGGGATATATCGTTGGATAACCTCGGATTTGTTTTCAATTTTTTTGAAACATATAAATACAATTTTCGAATTTTTAAATGGGAGGGAGCATTGGTTCAAGGACAATCTCGACGGGCGAGAACTAAAATATTTTCTTTAAAAAAAATTATTTTCTTTTCACCAAATTTTTATATACTTTTTTAAAAGTAATCTTGCATACTACTCCCGCCGTTCCTTGATGTAAGGTGCCTAAGATTTTGAGAAAAATTCTAAAATATAGAGTGTACTTCTTTCCACCGCTCAGCTGAATATTCTTTTTACAAATTTGATTATGTTTCCTTTATCTAATTAAAACTCCTCTTTTTACCATGTAAATTAGCCAGAGGTAATCATGTCCTAAACTGGTGTAATTTTTCCCTCCACGAGCATTCTTAATTTATGTGCCAAAACTTATACACCCTACGTATAAGAACAGAGGGAGTACAGTATAAACGAGTATACATTTTAGCTTGTATTTGGCATAGTGAATCAACTGTAACAAATCTGGATATTTGGAGTTATGAAGGTGTGGCAGGTGCGCATATTATGTTTTCTGGCTTGTGTTTATTGGCAGCGATCTGGCATTGGGTATATTGGGACCTAGAAATATTCTCTGATGAGCGGACGGGAAAACCCTCTTTGGATTTGTCCAAGATCTTTGAAATTCATTTATTTCTTGCAGGGGTGGCTTGCTTTGGTTTTGGCGCATTTCATGTAACGGGTTTGTATGGTCCTGGGATATACAAATGCGCAAATAAATTATTTTTGAAAAGAGGTCTATATTAATTATGAATCAAAGTTTGATTACAGTCATTCCAAGCCGATTCCAACTCGCAGGCCAGAATTGCACTTAGTAACACACCACCACTCAACTCTTTACGACTAAACTGACACGGATCATGAGCAACTTTATTTCAATTTCTATCAGCTTTCGCAATGACAATCTGGTCGGTCTGGAGGCGTTTTAAGTTTAAATTCTCTTGCAATTAAACCCACATCAGACCTATTTAAATCGACATATCTAAAGAGCTCAAGAATGGCGGGGGCGCCCCGATCGGCGATGTGCTAATGCTGCAGGTGCTCCACCACGCCAAGAGCGGCGTCGACATCATTTTCAGGACCCACGTTCACACCCTCTTTGTGAGGCCCTGCTGGCGGGATGTCTTTAAGCGCGTCGCGCGCGAACACCAGGGCCAGCGCGTGGGGGTGTTCTACTGTGGCGACCAGAAGGTGACGCTGGAACTCAAGCATCTGTCCAGGACTTCTCTCACTGGACCACCACCAAGTTCGCCTTCCACAAGGAGTATTTCTAAAAATTAATTACATATATTTTCAAGTCATGTTATATAATTAGGCAATACAAGAATCAACTCCGCCAAAAACTTAGGGACATACCCTCCACCCTAATGTTCCTAAAGGAATCAATGAGTCAGAGAAAGGTCCCCGTACATGGGCCGAATAAGCCCCACACAGTCCGCCTCTATGGCCTGTTGATGAAAAACAGCACCCAGATAGTCCGGTCGTCCAAAATCTGGACCGCCTGGCCCGCTGACTGTGCGCATGGAAAGGGTCCAGCCCATATATCCCTATCCTTCTGATACTCTGGGCTATAAATAATATGTCCCCAAGCATTAGAACCTCTTCCCATATTGGAATCAAAGACCGTCCATGATGGTTTTTGAGACCTATTTGTAGAAAATCTTTCCTCTGGGTTTGTATTTTGTTGGTGAACTAGATGATAAGATATTACCGCTTCATAAAGCGTGAGTCATTTGAGTTGTGGAGATCCAAATACTTGAACATTGGTGCTTGTGATTATGTGCTTTCGAAATTCTATGCACTAGTTATTATTTACCTTGCATCGGCCTTGTGTTTCCTTGCAGTACTGTTTCCTTGTATTCTTGTTTTCCCTTTCCCTTCTTGGTTAAATCGTGAAGATCGGGACACCAACTCGTATCACCATATGTGTTCAGAGTCATCATATTCCTCGCTTATAGTGGGTAATAAGGTCAGAAATTCACTTTAGAGCTCGAGCTACATGGATCCTGATTATTTAAAAATAATAATATACGCAAATAAAGATGAAGTCTACAAACATATGGAATTTTCACCCGAAATAATTTATATTCTTGGCTTAACAAAACAAAAAAAATCTGATAGAATTTGGAGGATTGAAATTTTGCAGTGTTCACTAGTTTAGAGGTCAGATTTTTTTCATTTTCTACAGCCCAAAATTTGGGGATTTCGAGTTGACATTTTTCACATTGTTAGACTACATTATTTCTATATATAAATTTTTTCTTGGAATTTTATTAAACTTCAAAATGACATTTTTGAATTGTTCATAAAAAAGGATCCGTTTAGCTCGTGACCCAAAACGCTGCCCTCATAATAAGGAGGCCATTATTGCACCTATAAAGAAACATGCTAGCCAATAGTTTGGTCTGCATGACTATGTTTATTTTTTTATGTTTTGTACATTTTCCTTTTCAATATCACATTTATTTTCATTTTCAATATCACATTTATTTTCATTTTATTTTGTTCGAGATCTTCTCATTAATTTATTTAAAGGCCATGTTTACATGAGTGAGGTGAGTATATTGTTTAGCAAAGTGTATGCTTTAACGTATTGGACCATTTGGTCGGACTAGTTTGAGCATTTTATGTAGCCGATATGAACTTTTATATAAACCGTCTAAATTGAACTCATATTAGTACTCGAATAATGCAAAAAATATTCACGTGCTCCAATACAAATGTTCATGTATACAAAAAGGAATGCTCATAGATTTCTCTCAAAAAAATTCATGTAGTAAGTAAAAAAGGGAAGAAAAAGAAGAAAAAAAATATCTGACCGAAAGATGAGAATATAATATAAAACAATAGAAAGTAAATTTTAAATAACTTAGAACAGACGGAAAAAATATAACCATATAGGAGATACTGTGACATGGCCCGGAAAATGGTTTATACTCCCGAGGTCCAGTGATCTCGCCCATTTCAAAAAATTAAAAACCATATTTAAAAGTTTCAGAAAAATCTAAAAAAAATCATGCATGTCCTCAATGAAATTTATTGTCGGGGAGTTGCCCCCGGGTAGGGCAAAGAGGTGGAATGGAAAGTCAATCCGGGTCTCACAAACCGGATCACTCGGACCGGACCATATTTAAAGACAGGAAGAGACCAAGAGGCATCAGGCAAAGTCTAGCCGGATCAGAGGAAGAGACCCGGCTCGATTAGTCGGGTTGCCTGGAAGAGATCCGGCTCAGCTAGCCGGGTTGCCTGTAAGAGATCCGGCTCAGCTAGCCGGGTTGCCTGGAAGAACCCGGCTTACTAGTAATGTCGGATAATGCACAGGGGCCGAGTAATGTCAGTAAAGTTCACGGGTCCTGCATGCCTCCTGCCTGAGGCTCAGAAGACACAGGATTCCTGGGAGCGCAGCAACCTAGGAGCTGACTCGGCCAATTCGGGAAAGAGGATGTGGCCTAGACCCGGCGGGCTACGCCTGCCATTGCCTGAAGAGGCAAGTTAGGCCTGCTAGGACTTGACAGCCAGGTCAAGCCACGGGATTCCTGGGAGCGCAGCAACCTAGGAGCTGACTCGGCCAATTCGGGAAAGAGGATGTGACCTAGACCCGGTGGGCTACAGCTGCCATTGCCCGAAGGGGCAAGATAGGCCTGACAGTCCGGCCGTTGGATTGACAGGAGCAGAGGCTTGTCCTTTTCCTCTTGGCAATGCCATTATCGTCTCCGGCCAGGGGTAAAAAGGTAAACCGGTTAGTGTATAAGTAGACCACTACATCCTCCAGTGCGAAGGAGACGAACGGACGACGAAGGAGAGACCTCATTTCCCCCCTTGTTCCATCTTCCTCCTAGAGCTCTCACCATTGTTGCTTCATACAGCTCGAGGAGCACTCTGTACTTGTCACCATTGAGATATAAAGAGAGTAGGCTAGTGCTGCAGTAGGGGTGTTACCTCCACAAGAGGGCCCCGAAGCAGGGTACATCGTGGTGTGCTTTGGTTGTTCTTGGTTTGGCTTGTTCTTGCTTGTTCTTGTGAGTTCTTGGTTGTTCTTCATGCGTGCTTCTTGAGTGCGCACACCCTCCCCGGATCCCCCAACGTCCTAGCGAGCCCCCAATTAAGCCATCCTATGGCATCTGCCGTGACACCACCACGACAGTTGGCGCCCACCGTGGGGCAGCAGTGGCGTTGGTTGGGGTTTCCATCCGGACGGGTTCCGTCACCAGCTCCGGCGTGCGAGTGCGGTCAGGGCTCGTCTGCAACTACGGCGGGTTCACCTTCATCAGCGACAACGCCGGCTGCTTCGCGGGAGGACCACTCCCTGTGGATGGACACTTCATCCAGTTCGGCAGCTTCCTCACCTACGTCACCACCGAGCTTGTCCGCGAGTACCCGGCGCAGGTGCTCGTGGCCGAGGATCCTCCGTCTTTCCGCGTAGCTCTCGGACGGCGTAGCGCTCGCCCCGGGAGTAGCGTGGAAGTGATGATGACCGGAGCAAGTGCTGGTGCAGGCAAAGGAGATGCCGGCAACAGCATACCCGAGGAGCTGGTCACACCAACCGATCCGGTTGACAAGCCGACTCGGACGGCGAAATTCCCAAAGGAGAAACCAGATCCGGTTGGCCCACTTGGCATGTCAAGTATGGAGGCTCCCTTAGAGGATGTCCTCGAAAAGTTGGCTCGGCCAGTGGCGCCCGGGGCAAATGTAGAGCTTACTATAGCTCAGTTAGAGGCAGAGCGCCTGAGATTGCAAAGAGAAGCCCGGTTGGTGGTAGAGTCTAGGCAAGCATTTGATAGAGACATGAGAGAGTACAATGCTGCCAATGGTATCACCGATGGTTTCACTCCGGTAGCGCCTCACCCGCGCAAGAGAGCAGATTTGCGTAACAGGGGTAAGGACCTCAATGACGAATTAGCTAGAGCCGCAAGATCGAGCTCGGTAAGGCTACCAGTCAGAGATCGGGAACAGGCAAGCCGGTGTATAGCTCCCCGGCCAAAAATCTTAGGGCTGCAGCGGCAGCGCGAGCCGAGTTGACCACACTAACCGGGGATGCTTGGCGCAAGCAGGCAGAAAGGGTCAATGAGCTGGTTGATGTATGTAACCGGCAGAATGAGGCTTACCGGAAGGCTAATCCGGATGCTGGAGGTTCTCGGGTAGTGGTGTCGGCTAAGGCGGTTAGCCAGAGGTCCAAGGGGCAAGCGTCATCCCCGCATGTCGGAGCTGACCGGGCCCAAAGTGTGAATTCGGGCAAAAGCAAACAGCTGCAGGCTTATGATGCTGAGTATGCCGGCAAGCAGCTAGCTGCTCAAGGAAGAGGTGGCCAGAGCAGAAACAATGGCGGTCAAGGCAATCCGGGGGCCGGAAGGGGTAATTCGGCTGGCCGAGGTCAACCACCTCGCCCTCCCGGGCAGAATCAACCCCGGCAGGAGCAGCAAGTAATGGTGCAAGCGCAGCAGCAACAAGGTGGTGGCCAGGCGGGCTACCGCTATGATGATGGTAATTCGGCTATGGCGCGAGCCGGATACCAAACGTATGACAATGCACTTGCATCCAGACTGGGACCTCGGACGTTGGCTCCGGATGATCAGCGTCTCAGGTTGGATAGGATTTACCAGTCTGAGAGGCTGGAAGAACAAGGCCCACCAGGTCCTCCGTGTTTGGACCTCGGATAATGAACGAGCCAAATGTGCCGTTGTTTCAGCTTGGCCGGATCACAAAGCCGTATAATGGCAGCACTAAGCCGCAGGATTGGCTGATAGATTATGTATCCTCGGTGCACATTGCGGGGGGCAATCGCCGATGGGCGGTCCGGTATCTCCCGCATATGTTGGAAGGGCCAGCCGGATTTGGCTGAACAATTTGCCAGAAGGCAGTATCAACTCTTGGATGGATTTGGAGCAGGCGTTTTACAGCAACTTCTCCAGCACGTACAAGAGGCCAAACCGACCTCAGCTCTTGTCTGCGTGCAGGCAGGAAGAGCGGGAGACAGACCGAGAATTTTTGACTCGGTGGAGCAACATTCGCAATTCTTGTGAAGGTGTTGTGGAGAGCAGGCCATTTCTTGGTTTGCGCAGGGTTGCCGACATGGCACCCCGCTCTGGCAGAAGCTCCAGAGAGATATGCCAAAGACCCTGTCAGAAATGATCCGGATAGCAGATACGTATGCTCTTGGCGATCCGACGCAGCCAGCGTTGGATGCGGTGGGAACAAGCAGGAGGCAACCGGTTAATAACCGAACTGGACCATTGAGGCCCAGTGACCGACATGAATTCGGCTACAAAAGGAGAGATCCGGATTACAGATACGGCTCAGACCAGGTTGCTGCAGTAAATATGGATCATCCTGATAGCCAGAGACCAAAAAATGAGGGCCCAGCTTGGAGGCCGAATCAAGGTGCTTGGCCAAAGAAAGTGTGGGATGGACCGAGTCCACCTCTAACTTTTGAGGCAATGATAGATGGGCCTTGCCGTTATCACACAACAGACCCACGCAAGCCGGCCAATCATTCAACTCGGAATTGTAGCTGGCATCATCGTATCCAGGCGGAAGGTCAGAGAGGGCCACCTCAGAGAGGTGTTCCTAGACCAAATTTCAGGCCAAATACGCCTTTATCCGGAGCTAATGCAACTCCGGTGAGCGAAGGAGCTCCAAGGCCAGCTACAACAAAGCCGGTTAACCTGGTAAATATGGGAGGCAACAACAATGCTGGTCCGAGTCGGCAAGGTGGATACCCCGGAAATGATTACAAGGAAGCTCATCAAAGTTATGTGATTTTTGTGACCGAGCCAACTGACAAGAAAAGTCAGCTGCGAAGGGCGAAGGAGGTGAATGCAGTCACACCAGCAGTCACAAAATACCTGAACTGGTCCGAGCAGGAGATCACTTGGAGCAGGGCTGACAATCCCAAGATTATGCCAAGCCCAGGAAACTATGCACTGGTGGCGGATCCGACTTTGGTTGGACCAAAGATTAATGTGAAATTCACTCGAGTCTTGGTTGACAATGGTAGCGCTATAAACATCATGTATCGGGACACAATGGTCAAATTGGGTTATTCGCCGAATCAGCTGCAGCAAAGCAGTTGCACCTTCCATGGTATAGTACCCGGGGTGTCTTGTTCCCCAATGGGAAAGATCTGGGTGGATGTGCTGTTTGGTACCAAGGACAATCACAGACTGGAGAGTCTCGAATTCGAGGTGGTAGACTTGGAGAGCCCATACCATACTCTTAAGGGGCGCAATGTATGTATCTCAGTTTATTATAAATGAAATTTCGGCAATCCGAGTCTAGACTCGGGGACTGCCTCGTCCTTATGCATGTGTTTTTATTACTGTTTTGTCTATACCGTTCACGTGTCGGATTGCTTTGAACCTTGTCCCAAAATTCAAGTAATGTATGCTATGTTGTTGATCTTGTGACTCGACTGACAAACACCAAAATGGTAGTCAAGAGCAGAGGTTGGAGAATATGGGAAACATGAAAATGGACTCGGGGACTCGGTCCGAAACCGATTCGGCACATGTCGTTTACTAACCCCTGTTATTTCTTTCTTGTTTATGTTAGATGATTCTAAACCAAAACTCGAATGTTTAAGTATTGTATGCTATGTTTCCTATCTTGTGACTCGACTGTCAAACACCTAAAAGGTAGACAAGAGCAAAGATCCGGTAAAAATAGTAAACAAGAAAACACACTCGGGGACTCGGTTTAAAATGATCCAACATAAACCTGGTCCGGATCACGTTAAGCAAAATAGAAATAGTCTCGAAGGAACTTAAAATTGTATATTACATCTGCTCCCGGCATACCGGGGATTTAACGTTTTTTCATTAAGATAAATCAGGACGAAGCCTAGGCTGCAGGCGTCTCGGTTGCAGGGATGGACTCGGATGATGGAGGAACCTCGGTTGAGATAGGGTCCTCACTTGCAGGAATGACTTTGGACGGAGAGCTTGAGGGCTTGGCAGATTCGGAAACATCCGGATCAACTGACGTCTTGGCGGTGATTTGCTCTGTGGCCTTAGCCGAATCAATGGATGACGTCTTGGAAGTTTGGATTACAGCTTGTTCGGCAGTGTCAGCCAAATTACTGTCTGGCATCTTGGAGGTCTTGGCCGAGTCGCAAGCTGCAGGTTGTTCGGCGAAGTCAGCCGAATCACCAGAGTCGGCCTCAGACTCGGCGTAGTCGTCAAGTGAGGCATCATCTGATTCCTCCTCTTCAGAATCTTCCCCATCCGAGTAGATCGGAGCTTGCAGATCAAGATGCTTGGTGTTGGCGAATTCGGCCATAAAGTTAGCAGCTTCCTCACGGATCTTGATCCGGTCTGGATCTGAAGCCCATGAAGAATCCTGGCGAAGGGAGCGTACTGTGGCAAGATCAATGAGCTCATACCAAGACATGATGAATAGCAAACCTGCGTCAGCACCAGCGCGGCGGACGAAGATCTCCACTGCTTTAGCCGGGTCTCTGCCCGATCCAGGTCTTTGATTAGCTCGTCCGCTGACTGGGCTTGCCGAACTTCAGGAAACAGAACTTGGTGGGCTTTGAGACTAGCATTGAACAGAGCAGTGTGGGACTCCTTTAAAGGAGCAATCCGAGCTTTCAGTGCAGTAATGTGGTCTTCAATATCCCACGTCTCTGGCAGAGGGGCCCCAGCAATCTTAGCCCTCTCAGCTCGGGCATCTCTCACAGCTTTGGCGGCTTGAAACCGGATGCTGGTAAACTCTCCTACATATAGATGAGCTAACACTGAGTTAGACGAGTCGGATAAGAGCAGAAGGGAAAGAAGAGATTCGGCAAACTTACGATCCATGTCTTCATTAAGGCTAGCAAGATCAGCAAGCCATTTCGCGCTGATCGCCTTGAGAGCAGCCAGATCATCTTTCGCCGCTTTAGCTTCGGCTTCAGGTCTGCAACGTGCGTTTGGATTTTCTTGTCCAATTCGGCCCGCTTCTCAATCCCAGCTTTGAAAGTGTCTCGCTCCTTCTGGATCGAGTCCTTCTCCCTCTGCAGCGTGTCTCGATCTTTCTTGACCTTCTCCTTCACCTTTTCAACCGGTCAAGCTCCCGCAGGAGCCGGGTCACTTCTGACTTTTCCTCTGATAAAGCGCGCTTGTGCTCTTCGTCTTTCTTTTTCATCTCCTCACTTTGCGCATCAAAGGAAGCTTGGAGGGCCTGGTGCTGCAGGACTAGCTGTTTAAAGATCCGGCTGCGAGCAGTTGTGGTTTCCTGAAAGAAGAGGAGTTAATGGCGTAAAAAGAGTCTCGGGGACTGGCACCCGAGACTAACAGCGTGAAGCCAAAACGAATCTCGGGGACTGGAGGCCCGAGATTAATAAAAAAGAAAGTTGACCGAATCAATTTGAAAAGAGACTCGGGGACTGGAAGTCCCACGATTTTTTGTTTGGCTAGCACAAAGTCTATGATCAAATGTTAGAGATTCAAGCCGGATGACTTTCTTACTCCGAGGAGTATCAGTCATTCGACCCGAATCTCGGGGACTGGGGATAGTATAGAGTGATCATGGTGAATTAAGAGCGAGATTCGGCTTTGTTACCTCGAAGACCCGGTTAGCTTCAGTAACCGAGGCCTGCACAGAGTGTAGAGATTGAAACATCCGGCTAGGCCCAGCCGATGTGGCGATGTTGTAGAAGAGCCTTCGGCAAGGTCCGCAGCGTTCCAAGCCTTAACAAATTCCTCTGCGGAGCCGAGTTTGTCGCCGCCCGGAGTGCGGAGATTCGGCAAGACCTGGCCGCTAAGTCGGGCACGAGTAATCGCCTCAGAGAGCTGATCATGCACCCGAGTCACTGATGGAGCGGCGGAAGCCGGTTTACTAGCGACCATCTGCTTATCCGAGGTTGTTGGAGTTGTGCCAAAAGAAACCGGAGTCGGCTTAGGCAGAGGTGATGCGCTCGAGGTCTTGGCAGGGTCTGACTGCTTAGGTTGGTTCTGTGACGCTTGCTGGGGTGGTTTAGATGCTTCCTGTTTCTGTTTCGGCTGCTTCTCGAGAGGTTGCTGCTGCTGCAGTTTCTTCTTCTGCTGCTCTTGATTCAGAGCCTTGGCGGTAGGAGAGGATCCGGCTTAGTCAATGTCTTAGCCGAAGTCTTGGCTTTCTCCTTCTCCAACTCCTTCAGAGGACGTGGCCAAGTTGAATCTCGGGTCGAACCCGAGATTTCCTCACTCTCCAGGTCAATAACCGACTCTGGGACGAGATCCGGCGGGGGAGTTTTGGCAGTTGTGGCACGCACGGGAGAGGTGGCAGCCTTTTTAGGAGACTGGTGCTCCATGGCCGTATCCAGTGGAGGAATGGGAGAAAGGATGGATGAATGGGTTTGTTCGGTGACAAGGACGTCACTGCATAGAGTAAAATAAAACAGTTAACTCGGATAAAGATGACTCGGTTAATAAAGGAAGAAAGCAAATGAAATTGGCATTACCCCTTGGTGGTAGGCATGGCCTTGAGCCGATTCGATTTGGAGTAGTTTTCTTTATTCTCTTGGCTGGAGGGGCATCTGATCCGGACGCATCAGGGTTTCCGAGATGTCCCTTGAGCATCCGGTTTGGCTGGAACACAAGGTTGTGACCATGAAATCGGAATGGCATCAATAGGATCTAGGATCCAGCAATCATCATCTTCATCCTCGGAAAGTTTGTGAATAGTCGGTTGCTTACCCTTGCGAACGGGCTTGGCGCGCGAATCGGCAAATAATCGTCCGTATCCGCATCCTCTTCGCCTTCGCGCAGCGGGCTGCGGTCCCGTGCCCACACCTTGGTGGAAAGATCTCCATCTTCGGCGATCTGGCGGTCGAACAGCTGCAGTAGAATCAAGGCAAATCCGGATTAGTCCAATGGCATTTTTGTGGAGTATGAATAAACCCGAGAATGATGAACTAACCTGTGGTGGAAGTGCGTCTCGGTGGAATGGCTCACGCCCCATTTCCACTTATCCGACATCTCGGTGTGTGCAATGGCATTCACCGTCTCTTGACGGAAGCTTTGGTAAGTTCATGTTTGCTGATCCGGATAGGATCTAGCAGACCACCCATATGGCAAATCTTGTGCTGACGCTGTTGAAGAGGCTAACCCGGCGACAGACGAAGGTCGGAGGAGATCGTCCGCGAGCAGGCCTTCTCCAGAAGATCCTCCAGAGTTTGATGTACGATTTGAAGCTCCGCAAGAGCGTCAGCCGGATCATATCTGAAGTTCAGTTCGGCTGTCGGGGGCTCGATCTTGAACTCGGGCAGATTGAGGGCATCATGGCCTTCAGCGCTCTTCACGTAGAAGAAGGACCTTTGCCATTTCTTGCAGGTATCCAGGCCAGTGATCCGGGGAAAGATGGAGCCCGTCCGCGGGTAATGCTTGACGCACCAGGCGGTCATCACCTTCGGGTCACTACCCGGGATCGTATGTTTCCGGAGGTGGAAGTACTTCGCCCAGGTTTCGATAGTCGGCCACAGACCGAGATATCCCTCCATAAAGGAGGTAAAAGCAGACAGGGAGACAAAGAGTTAGCTGGAAGGTGGTGAGGCTGCAGGCCGAAGAAATCTAGGAATCTCCGGAAGAAGTCACTCGCTGGGAGTCCGAATCCGCGCTCGAAGTGCGCCAGAAATACAACGCGTTCACCCGGTTGGATGACCGGTTCGATTTCCTTCCCCGGTTTTCGGCATATAACGTTAGATGTTATACGCCGGGTGCTCCGCAGCCATTCCAAGTCATCGTTGGTAACATCAGAACCTTCCCAACTGCCGGGGGGAAGCTTCGGCATATCCGAATCACTCCTGCAAGAAATCGGAAATAGCCGAGTTAGAAGATGTGGAATCTCAAATCCAGAGCAAGTCGGATAATGATCTAGCCGAATCAGCTGGTAAGGGATTCGGTAAAGGATATCCCGGATAGAGTTGCCCGATTACTGCGGAGAAGTGATTCGGCTGGTAACTAAAAACACCTTTTTGTAAGGATCTAGGGTTACGAAAGATCTACCGCAGCAGTAAAATTGAGATGAAATCTCGAGTAAAAATAAGGTGGAACTGTTCATGAAAGTGGCAAGCTGATCTGGCGCAAAACCTAGAAATAAGATCTAGGCATTGTACTAAGGCGCGGCAATGGACTCCTTTGCTAGTGAATCTAGGAGGGAAGTGCAAGTTCACGGCGAAAGAACTCGCTCGAGGTCGCCATGGCCGGAAGTTGAAGAACTCACGATTGTTGTACGGTGGGGAAGAGGCCCGGCGAAGAAGCGGCGGCGCAGGGCGCGGTGCGCGGCTCAGGCGAGTTTTCTCCGATGTTGTCGAGGTCTCCGGCGCGGCAAGGTCGCAAGGGCGAGATCGCGGCGGCGTCGACGGCGCGGTTGGAGTTCTCGAAGTGGGAGGTGCGGGGAAGAAGAAGAGGAACCCCGCACCCCTATTTATAGCCCCTAGATGGTAACGGGCGCACTACCGCACGATTTCCGGGGTGTGGCTGGATCAGGTGTGAACCAAAACTTTGCGGTCGTAGCTGTGGCCGTGTATTTCAAGCACACGGTGGATCATAGAATTGGAAGCGGTGCTGCGGATCAAGTGTGCCGGTCAGCACAGAAACCGAGGAGGCGGGGTCATTTAGTCAAAAACACTCAAGTACCTGATGGATCCAGATAATATGTTGTCAGTGACATGTCAAATCAGAGACCCGGATTATGAGGCTTTGTGCAGAGATTCCCTGCCAAGTGTCCCAGGAAATCCTGAGACAAGATTGGGTGATATGGAATTCGGTTAAAGGCGTTGGTTTTTAACCTGCTACGGCCCTTCATCCGAGGCTGTAGGACCGCACCAGCTTCGGGGACTACTGTCGGGGAGTTGCCCCCGGGTAGGGCAAAGAGGTGGAATGGAAAGTCAATCCGGGTCTCACAAACCGGATCACTCGGACCGGACCATATTTAAAGACAGGAAGAGACCAAGAGGCATCAGGCAAAGTCTAGCCGGATCAGAGGAAGAGACCCGGCTCGATTAGCCGGGTTGCCTGGAAGAGATCCGGCTCAGCTAGCCGGGTTGCCTGTAAGAGATCCGGCTCAGCTAGCCGGGTTGCCTGGAAGAACCCGGCTTACCAGTAATGTCGGATAATGCACAGGGGCCGAGTAATGTCAGTAAAGTTCACGGGTCCTGCAGGCCTCCTGCCTGAGGCTCAGAAGACACGGGATTCCTGGGAGCGCAGCAACCTAGGAGCTGACTCGGCCAATTCGGGAAAGAGGATGTGGCCTAGACCCGGCGGGCTACGCCTGCCATTGCCTGAAGAGGCAAGTTAGGCCTGCTAGGACTTGACAGCCAGGTCAAGCCACGGGATTCCTGGGAGCGCAGCAACCTAGGAGCTGACTCGGCCAATTCGGGAAAGAGGATGTGACCTAGACCCGGTGGGCTACAGCTGCCATTGCCCGAAGGGGCAAGATAGGCCTGACAGTCCGGCCGTTGGATTGACAGGAGGCAGAGGCTTGTCCTTTTCCTCTTGGCAATGCCATTATCGTCTCCGGCCAGGGGTAAAAAGGTAAACCGGTTAGTGTATAAGTAGACCACTACATCCTCCAGTGCGAGGAGGACGAACGGACGACGAAGGAGAGACCTCATTTTCCCCCCTTGTTCCATCTTCCTCCTAGAGCTCTCACCATTGTTGCTTCATACAGCTCGAGGAGCACTCTGTACTTGTCACCATTGAGATATAAAGAGAGTAGGCTAGTGCTGCAGTAGGGGTGTTACCTCCACAAGAGGGCCCCGAAGCAGGGTACATCGTGGTGTGCTTTGGTTGTTCTTGGTTTGGCTGTTCTTGTTTGTTCTTGTGAGTTCTTGGTTGTTCTTCATGCGTGCTTCTTGAGTGCGCACACCCTCCCCGGATCCCCCAACGTCCTAGCGAGCCCCCAACTAAGCCATACCCATGGCATCTGCCGTGACACCACCACGACATTTATTATAAACTTGCAAAATCTCAATGCAAAATACTTTACGGTTTGAGCTACACAAAAATGAAAAATGTGTAGATCTGAGTATAGTGAACAATATGTAGTTTCAAATTTATAAATTTTGTCATTTTCATGTAGGTCAAACCGTAAAGTATTTGACATTAAGATTTTACAAGTTTGTAGGATATATCATTAAGATCATGTATGATTTTTTTAATTTTTTTAAAAACTTAAATATAGGTTTTAATTTTTTTTATATAGGCGAGCTCACTGGAGCTCGAAGCACCAAATCTCCACTCGACATGGCCGGCCTAGTTCTAAAAAAACCCTATGTGTTTCCCTGGCCTATGCCAGCTTGGCAGGACATATGGGGCGCTGTGTATCTCGTACCGTTATGCCTGATCTGCTCCAATCGCCCACCCCGCAGGCCGCAGCTGATTCAACAATTGCGATAGAGGCATCAACAGCCTAGCTAGAAGTTGTTCTTCATGTCTCAAAAAAAAAGTTGTTCTTCAGATCTTGATTTGGCGGCGGACAATGATGAGCCGGAAGTTTGTGTATCTGGTACAACCACTACTACTAGGAAACTAGCTATAGGTGGATCCCTTTTCTGTGGCGCACCTTTTTAGCCGTGCGCCACATAAATTTATCAGTAGCGCATCTGCTGTGATGCGCCACAGATATCAGTGGCGCATGAGCTTCCCATGCGCCACTGAATATGCCCTTTCTGTGGCGCATGCAAACACATGCGTCACAGAAATGCTGTGGGCCCCACCATCAATGTTTGGATTCGATGCTCCGGTGCACTTTCTGTGGCGCATGGGTCTGGATGCGCCACAGAAACCAACATTTATGTGGCGCATGCAGACACATGCGCCACAGAAATGTTGTGGCCCCCACCACCAATGATTGGGTGGGTGCACTTTCTGTGGCGCATGGGTCTGGATGCGCCACAGAAAGGGCATATTCAGTGGCGCATCCAGACCCATGCGCCACAGAAAGCAATATTTCTGTAGCGCATCCCATGCGCTACAGAAAAGTTTTTCAGATCTACAAAAGGTGGCATCCCCTACCTACCACCCCCATTGTGACCTTCTCCCTTCTCCCACCCAGCTCGTCTTCCTCCTCCCTCCCATCCCATTTTGCCCATACTTTTTTTCTATTTCTTATAGTTAAACCTACTTTGTTTGATAGATAATTGGTGAGGGCTTGGGGAGCCTCCATATATACTCTCCTCCTCTCCCAATATATCTCTTTTTCTCCACTATTTTCTCTCCAACACCACACACTCTCTCTCTCATCGATCACGGTCACATCTCGGTAACGAATCTACTAGGTGAGTATTGTTAGATCGACATGCACATGCATGTTTTGTGTGGCCGGCAGTGTACATGCATGTATGGATGTTTGTTGTAGGTGAAGCGCTTGTCGCGCATGGGCGGTTTGCACGATGACAAGACGATGTTTATACATGAAGCTTGTGTGGTATGCATGAATATTTGCATGTTGTTGCTTTTTGTTGTTGTTTGCGCCGGCGTGGTGCATGGATGTTTGCCGAAATGTTGATTCATTTCCATTTCGGCAAAATTTTGCACCACCAATATGTCCTACTTTTAGGAGAAGTCATACCGAATTTTTCCGTCGAACATGCATGTGTGTGTATGTGTGTGCGCATGTTGCGGTTCTAATTAACGTACTCTCGTTTCTCGATTCTGCTCTATGTATACCGCGTAGGTGATACGTCTCAAACGTATCTATAATTTTTGATGTTCCATGTTGATATTATACCAATTGTTACATGTTTTGCATTCACTTCATATCACTTTTATACATTTTTTGGGACTAACCTATTAACAAGATGTCACAGTGCCAGTTCCTGTTTTCTGCTGTTTTTGTATTCCAGAAAAGCTATTCTGGAAATATTCTCGGAATTGGACGAAAATCAATGGAGTTCCCTATTTCACCGACACGCACACGGAGTCCAGAGGAGAGACGGAGCCGAGCCACGAGGTGGCCACACGCACCCTGGGCGCGGGCCCCCTACCTGCCGCGCCCTAGGGTTGTGTGGGCCCCTCGGGGGCCCCCAGCCGCCGCCATTTCGCCTACTTATTCCCCCGACGTGAAAACCCTAAATATCCGAGCCATTATCCACGAAAAGTTCCAGAGGCGCCGCCGTCGTCAACCCTAGCTCGGGAGGGTACAGAACCTCTTCCCGGCACCCTGCCGGAGAGGGGAATCATCACCGGAGGGCTCTACATCGCCATGCCTGCCTCCGGAGTGATGCGTGAGTAGTTCATCCTTGGACTACGGGTCCATAGCAGTAGCTAGATGGTTATCTCTCCACTTTGTGCCATCATGTTTTGATCTTGTGAGCTGCCTAACATGATTAAGATCATCTTATTGTAATGTTACATGTTGTGTTTGCTGGGATCCGATGAATATTGAATACTATGATCAAGTTGATTATTAATCTATGTTACATGTTATTTATGATCTTGCATGCTTTCCGTTACTAGTAGATACTTTGGCCAAGTAGATGCTTGTAACTCCAAGAGGGAGTATTTATGCTAGATAGTGGGTTTAGTCTCCAGTAATCTGGGCGAGTGACAGCAACGCCTAAGGTTGTGGATGTGCTGTTACTACTAGGGGTAACATAACAATGCTATGTCCACGGTCATATGTACTTGTTTACTTTACGCACATTGCTTAATGCGATTATCCGTTGCTTGCAACTTAATACCAACGGGGAACACGGATGTCAACCTGAAGGTGGATTATTAATCATAGATGCGGTTGGATAACGGTCTATGTATTTTATCGTAATGCCCAATTAAATATCATGGTAGTCATCTTGTCATATATATGCATTGTCATGCGCTCACTATTTTATCAATTGCCCAGCTGTAATTTGTTTACCCAACATGCCATTTATCTTTATGGAGAGACACCACTAGTGAACTGTGGACCCCGGTCCATTCCTTTACACTGATAAAACCACCAACTGCAATCATTGTTCTCTTTTACTTTCTGCAATTAAACACTGTTTTCCACACCATACGTTTAACCCTTTATTTTCAGCAAGCCGGGGAGATTGACAACCTTCCTGTTTCGTTGGGGCAAAGTAGTTTGATTGTGTTGTGTGCAGGTTCCACGTCAACAGTCCAGACCGCCCCTTCAAGCATATTTTTCTAGCTCCGTTGACAATCTTCTGAAGTGCTACTACTCCTCCTGGATTCGATAACCTTGGTTTCATACTGAGGGAAAACTTGCTGCTGCACTGCTTCATACCTTCCTCTTGGTTTCTCCCAACGAACGTGTGTTTCACGTCATCAAGCCATTTTTCTGGCGCCGTTGCCGGGGAGTCAGCAGACTTCTGCGAGGGGAGTCTCACGCTTCCAATCTCTTTACTTTGTTTTTGTCTTACTTACTTAGTTTATTTTATTTTATTTTATTTTGTTTGCTTTTAATTATCAAAAACACAAAAAATTAGTTACTTGCATCTAGTTTATTTCCTAATTATCATGTCTGGCCCTACTCCCTTTACTATCGTACCACCTGTAGGAGAAGTTATTATGTTTAAACATAAAAGTGGAGAAACATTTAAAAAGGCCTGGGGGAGAATGCTAGAATTGCACAAGAAAGTGCAACCCAAGATGGATTTGGGAGTCCTTATAAAAAATTCTACTATGGTTTATTTTCTCTTTATCAAAATGCTCTAGATATTATGGTAGGGGAAACTTTCTCTGAATATGATGTGGCAAAAGCTTATAAAATTTTGAATGGATTATCAATTTTCCATGATAGATGAAAGTGGGATGATCACTAAGCTAGAAAACATAGAGAAGACGCTTGATGAATTAACTTTGAGCCATAACCTTAAGGAACAACCTCTAGTTGAGTTAAAAAATGATTGGGAACCATTCATTGAGATAAGTATTGGTAGTGAGAAATTTCGTGCCTACTGCGATCTTGGTTCTACAATGTCCATTATGCCAAAAATGGTTTATGATTTACTAAATTATGATAATATGGTTAATTACCATGTTTTTCATTTTCATGCTGATGGGACAATCGCAAAAAGTATAGGGATTATTAATGATGTTAAGATTACTATTCAGAATAAGACCGTCCCTGTGAATTTTATGATTCTTGCAAAATCTCCTAATAATATTGTCCTTGGAAGGTCTTTTTTAAAAAGCAATGGAGGATTTATTAATGCAAAGTATGGGTTTATGAAATTCAATACTCCTATTAATCGAAGGTTCTTTTTCCCAATTAAGAAGGATGATCCCACTGAAAGGTTGGGAGATTTCAATGTCTTTGGTGATACTTGATGCATGCTTTGTGTCTAGCTAAAAGGCGTTAAAGAAAAGCGCTTATGTGAGGCAACCCATTATTTTTATTTCTGCAATTTTTCTTTTATTGAGTCAAGGAGGGTGTTTACTTCTGTAGCAACTCCTTTGTATCTTTACTTTTTCGCATTGTTGTGCCAAGAGTAGTCTCTTACGATAAGATGATGCTAAATTTTGATTGCTGCGTAGGAACAGATTTCTGCTGTTCACCGTATTAATTATCTAAAATCACCAGAATGTGAATTAAATCTAAATTTTGTTTTGCGTAATCCTTATATATGTATGCATCTTTTGTTAGTTCAAAGTTTTTCGATCTGAGCAACGTAAATGTCTCGAAAAAATTCGTCTTTGCGGACTATTCTGTTTTAGACAAATTATGTCTTTTATTTTGCATTCTCTCTTTTACTAGTGTTGAGTGGAAATTTTTTTGGGTGAAAGAGCTTCACATAACATCAGTGACAGTAGCTAATGTTTAAAGTAACGGTCATATTGCGTCCTTACAGAACTTGTGAGTTTTTGATTGTGCACTAACCCTCTAATGAGATTTACTTTGAGTTTCGTGTGACAGAAGTTTTCAAGTGTCAAGAGGGAAGAGTGATATAATAGGATGGAGAAGAGTGAAGAGCTCAAACTTGGGGAGGCTTCCATGGATCTCCCCAGTATATTTTTAGAAGACTCAAGCGTCTAAGTTTGGGGATGCCCAAGGCATCCCCTTCTTCATCGTCAAAATTATCAGGTCATCACCAGTGAAACTATATTTTAACACTAGTAGAAAAAATGCTACCAGTGGCGCACCAAAATCGACTATCAGTGGCGCACCAGCCCGTGCGCCAACATGACTTATTAGTGGCGCACCAGCCCGTGCGCCAACATGACTTATCAGTGGCGCACCAGCCCGTGCACCACTGATAGTCGACTCTAGTGCGCCACTGATAGTATCCGTGGGGCACCTATCTCAGTTATCAGTGGCGCGCAGGAAAAAGTATGCGCCACTGGTAAGTGAATACCAGTGGCGCACATTCTATTTTGGGCGACACTGATAATAATTTGGGAATATTAAAAAATATACTACTAGTGGCGCCCTTTCTATTTTGTGCGCCACTAGTATCATTTTCGGGATTCAAAAAAAAAAATCAAAACAATTATTTGTTGCGAAGTTCAGAAACATAAATAACATTTTAAAGAGTGGTATCCTACATTATTAATTACAACACACCACATTGTTTTAGAAACACAAATATACAGAAGTAGCGGCAGCGTCGCTGCAAGATGTCGTCGTCGTCGGCGCTACAGCCCCGTGTCCATGTCATCGTCGCCGCCGCAGTCCCATGTCGCAAGCACTGGCATGAAAGTATGCATCAAATTATGCACACACTTGCATCAAATTATATATTTACTACAGCAATCGTATACAAAATTCATACTTGACATTTATAATAGGCACCTGCACATGCAAAAAGAGCTATTCTAAGACTGTTACACACTGCTTGTGAATGTGTTGAGTGCAGCTGTAAACGGAACATGTTGTGTGTAGGTGTGATGACAAGTAAGGAATATATCTAGTGTTATAGCAGTAGCAAACTAACAATTCTAGAATGTTAAAGACTATACCAGATCAGATCCATACTCATAAATTCCATCTAAAGTCCTAAATCTAAAAATGATCACTAGCTCTCACATTACCCCTACTAGTCTCGTAACCCATTTAATTTGAATGTCTAGCAGCAGCCTTAGGTCAAGTCCGAATTACAAACCTGGAGGCTGGAGCACTATCCAGGATGCAACCAGCGGCCCATGCACATTTGATAACAACCAGTTCAGAAGATACTACTGTAATTCCTTGAGTGGCCTACCCAAAGAAATATTCAGCAAACACATGGTCTACTGTAGTACTCTTTCCTAATTAATTAAATTAGCAAGCTATAACAGTGCAGCCACTAGAGCAATGAACCGAACTATATAGCCTATCATTTTACTGAAATTTCTTAACCTTATCTATCACTAAATACGTCTGAATCAAAACGTTTAACCAACTAGCAGAAGGTTAAAAAGGTTGTTCTACAACTAATACCAGAACAGAGATGATGCATCATTCAGGTTTGTGTACAGAATTTGAGGCATTACACCTTTAAAGGACGTACCCAGTGCTGAGAGCTCCCGCACTGTGCGGGGTCTGGGGAAAGGTGTCAGTGGCAAGCCTTACCCTCACGAAGTGCAATGTGAGGAGACCGCGACTCGAACCTGGGACCTTTGCGGCAGAAAAATAGGAGGTGCAATTCTCGCTGCCTATTTTTTATTACATAGTTGAACAAAACCAAACACTAGGATTAATTGATTAAAAGCCCATGTTGAACAAACGTATCTACGTTCATGCTTCTTTAGTATATGTAGTTCCTACTACAGCCTACAGGTTCTTCATACAATCCAAGACAGTATACAAAATTTACATCCTATAAAAGTAAGCCTTCACGTTCTAGCATAAGTTTGTCTATCCATCGTTTATATTGTATAAGAAAGTTTTCTCAGTGTGTTCTGCTTGTAAAAAGACTTTGTACCCATTGGAGAAGTGGGGTTGAATCAATATTTTGAAATTATAATCTAAGAATTATATGTTGGGTGCTTAGCTAGCTAGGTGTTTGCCTAGAAAGGAAAGAAAAAAATGATGGGAAACACAGCAGGCAGCATCGCAAGGATCATCCATCAAGTGGTGCCATGGTAGATTAACAAGATGGATATGGCATGGGTAGTAGTTTGGTACTGCACCAGCAAAGCACACTCCACAGAAACGCATGATGATACCAATGGCTAGCAACAAAGTGTGAAGTGTCTAAATAGCCGTTTCATACCACAAATTTTTGGATTGGTCGTCATCATGGGCTATCGTCGATCAATGTTGTTGCCGCCATTTCAAAGAAACTCGATCATACAATGCAAAAAATGAAACTTGGTCAGTCCTTAACAAAATTGAACATGTGTACAATTGGCTTGAAATTGTTCATACATATATTTTATTTATCCGAGCTGTAAGTAGTTGATAAATATATTCTATTATCCATGCTTGAAACAAAACAACAACATATATTGTGTAATGGACTGCAAGAAGAGCAACGATTTGCTAACTCCACAAAACAAATGCAAGTCATAATCTCTGTAATCCTATTGGTTGGCATAGACAAGAGATCAAAAGCATCCAACACTTATCAAACTTAACAGAGAATTACACCAGCAAGCACTCGGTCATCGCAAGGAGTACAAGGAAATTAACAGAGAATTACACCAACAACTCTCGAATGAAAATGATTACTTCTCCAAGATACTCCAAGTTGCAAATTAATCCAAAGCTAGTGAAAATGAACATGATATATTCATACATTACAGTCTGAAGACTTTATTTATTGGCCCACAGATGCAATACTTGGTTCCCTGGTTCTTCTAGCATTTTTTCTTCTGCTATTGTTATTTTCATCAGAGGTAAAATTAGGTATTCAGTTGTGAAGTGAAACATGATATGAAAGGTATTCTGGTTAATTTTCTCTACTCAAAAGACAAGTAGTTTTTGTTCAAGAGTACACAAATACTAGCATTCTAGAGTATAGTTCGCAAGATGGTTGAAGGTTGAGTAAACAAATTACTTTGTCATCCATCAAAGACCAATAGACCTGACTAATGATGGCCGGTCACAGGATAGAAAGCCTCCACTATGAAATACATAAAAATGCATGCTATGAAACATCTCAACTCACTACAGGTGAAAACTACAGTCTCCCGGGTATAATATGAAGACGTGAAAACAGCAGACATCTCACATGTTTATGCCTAAAGTTCCTGCATGCATGACCTTTCACAGTCAAGCCGGTCAACGTTTTTGTTGCAGATCGACCATCTGACCATAACTAGGCTAGCTAGGGTGGTGCCGCATCACAGTCAGTTACTGTCCCTTGCAAATTACTGATAGATATATCTGGCAAATAGAAACACTAGCTAGCATGCAACTCACAGCAATCAAATTGATCAAACCTAATATAGTGCACAGTGCTAGGTTGAATTCATCAATGAAATTTGTGATCTAATTAACCACTCTCTTCTACCGGGAAAAGTAATATGCATGAACAGATCATTCACCTACTGACTAACTGATCGTGCTAGCATGTGTGCCACACTCTTTAACTAAGAAAAACTCTAGGTGGGGAAACAGAAATCCCCTAGCAAAATCTGAATCTGCTTCTATTGTGACACCCAGAAATTTGTTTCTTCTAAAGATTAACCACCACCTAACCTCTGGATGAATCGAAACCAAAAATAATATATCCAAAACATGCAGCCAATAATAAAAATTGAACACCGATAATATAACGTCCAGCAGATATGGGAATATATATAGGTCCTTACCTTGATGCACCGAAGGGTAGCCAGATTGAGTTGGTTGTAGACGAGCAGCTGCAAGTGGAGGAGCTCGCGCCTCCACCTCCCGGCCGGCGTCGACGACCAGCAGCCGGTGGAGGACCTCGGGAAGTTGTCCCACAAGCAGCAGGATAGGGCCACTTCAGGAGGGAGTTTGGGGAGGAGCGGAGCCACCTCTCCGCTGCCGCCGGAGCCGGAGAGGCAGGTCGAGATCGACCGCCTCCGCGCTGCAGTCCCCGGTTCCGTCGGTGCCCAGAGTCGGAGAGGGAGGCCTCATCGTGGCTAGTCGGGGCTGGCCGCCGGGCCGATCTGGAGGCCGAGGACGGGAGGAGCTCGTGGACGCGCTGGATTCGAAGGCGAGCAGGCGGCGCTCGGGGCGCAGCTACGCGGCGCCCTGGCCGTGGAGGCTCGCCGGACAGAGGACGAACGGGATCTAAATCCGGACCGGCGGTTCGACGCCATGGAGTAGAGAGAGTGAGAGGAGGGGTGGAGCAGCGGCGGCGAGGAGGAGGACCGGAGCGCGGTGGCGGCGCGTGCGAGGAGGGGAACGAAGGGAAGGATAAAGGAGAGGGAGAAAATGACAAAAAACCACCACAATTGAACACGAGACGACGATGAACCACCACCTTTGGGTTTTTCGACACATAAATAACTCTATTGAGACTATGCTGTGACGCAAAGCACTAATCTCTTGTCATTAGCCTTCTAACCATGTTTCTGACAGGTGGGACCCACTTGTCGGGCCTCGGCGCTGTGGAGACCACCCCTGGCCAGCGCCCGCCCTTCCCCTTGTTTTTTCTTTTCTTTTTTGCCACGTAGACCCGACAGGTGGGTCCCACCTGTCAGAAACATGGTTAGAAGGCTAATGACAAGAGATTAGTGCTTTGCGTCACAGCATAGCCTCAATAGAGGTATTTATGTGTCAAAAAACCCAAAGGTGGTGGTTCATCGTCGTCTCGTGTTCAATTGTAGTGGTTTTTTGTCATTTTCTCAGAGAGAAACGGGTGTGGTGGGTTGGTGCTCCTTTTTTTTTACCTGTGGCGCACAAGCTCACCCGTGCGCCACAGGTAAAAAATTTACCAGTGGCACACAGTGTAGTGGTTCGCCTCCTCCCCTGGAAAATTTTCGAAATTTGGTGGAACTTACCTATGGCGCACAAGTTTCCCTGTGCGCCACAGGTAGCGAACCAAAATTTCGTGCGCCACTGGTATATTCTGCCAAATCCCCAAAACAAGGAGAGAGAATATCAGTGGCGCACGGGCAAGCTAGTGCGCCACTGATAGCATTTCACCTATAAACTTTTTCTTACTAGTGTAATTCTTTCACATCATATGTGTTGTTCTTGGAGCGTCTCAGTGCTTTTATTTTCAGTATGTTATTTTTTATTTTGTGATCAACTTGATTGGATCTTAACATTCTTGATTGGAGAGAGACACGCTCCGCTTTTTCATGAGAATACTCCTATTGTTCACTTATATTTGTTGAGTATTCATATCTAACACTGTTTAGCTTTTAGCACTTGTTTTCATGTATCTCTTGTCAGAGCTATTAGTTCTTTTAAAGAAAGTACTCTCTTACTTCACTTATACTTGTTTGGAGAGTTATTGAAATAAATTGATTGGTGTTTGGTTGGAATAGAAAATGTTGCATGTGGTAAATGGTATAATGGAAAAGACTTGCATACTCTTGTAGATCACTAATTTAGATAATTTGATACTTGTCAATTATTTTGAGTTAACAAGTAGATCATGATTAAACTTTTGCATCATGTAAGTTAAACCCATTAGTGAAGAACTACCGTAAAGCTTATTGAAATTTGGTTTGCATGAGTGGTATCTCTAAGGTCTAGATGTTTTCTAATAAAAGAGTTTGGTTAATAAGGAAAACAGTGTGAAGTCTTATAATGTTTGCAATATGTTGGTCATATAAAATTTGGTGTACCGATTGATATTCTTGTTTGCTTACATAACCTTGCTAGCCTAAACTCTGTACTGAGAGGGAATGCTTCTCGTGCATCCAAATCCTTGAGCCAAAATCCATGCCATTTGTGTCCACCATAACTACCTATATGTGGTATTTCCTTGCCACTCCAAGTAAATTTTTCATGTGCCACCTTTAAACTATTCAAAATTGTTACTACTCCTTTTTGTGTCAATGTTTACCAAGCTCATGAGGACGGGGTGGATGTCTTTATGTCAACTGTCAAACAGACTTTACCACCAGACTAGCGGCATATACATTCGCTTATCTATTAATTTTACAAAAAGAGCTGGCAACGGGGTGCCCAGTCCCAATTAATTACAAATTTAACCGCTTAATTCTCTTCACATTTTTACTCTGATTTATCAGACAAGCAATGATACCAGTGAAATATCTGCATGTGTAAACAAAAGAGAAAGAGGGATGATCTGCCTTGCTGGTAGAAATAACGTCCTTCATGGGAGCCGCTCTTAAAAGTCTGGTTGGCAGGGGTCATATTGTACTTTCATTTTCTGATTCGTTGACAATTAACAAACACCTCTCAAAACTTAATTTTTACTCTCTATATGATTTCAAAAACTGAAAAGATCTAGCACATGACTTAATCCCTGCTTCTCTCTGCGAAGGGCCTTTCTTTTACTTTTATGTTGAGTCAGTTTTCCTACTTCTTTCTATCTTCCATAAGCAAACACTAGTGTCAAGTTTGGTATAACATTTGTTATATGCTACATATTTGACTTATTATATTGCTTTGTGTTGACAATATCCATGAGATAAATATGTTGAAAGTTGAAGCAAATGCTGAAACTTAAATCTTCCTTTGTGTTGGTTAAATACCTTTTGTTAGAATCTATTGCTTTATGAGTTAACACTTATGTAAACCTGTGGATGCATCGTCTCCAAAGTACTATTCATGAAAAGTTTAGCTTGTGTGATTCAGTTGTTTACTCATTATATATTTGGTAGCAAACTATAAACCATTGACTTGGATCACTTCATTCATTTACGTGTGTCTTACAGTACTATATGATCAAGATTATGATGGTAGCATGTCACTTAAAAAATTATATTGTTTTATCGTTTACCTACTCGAGGACGTGTAGGAACTAACCTTGGGGATGCTGATACGTCTCAAACGTATCTATAATTTTTGATGTCCCATGTTGATATTATACCAATTGTTACATGTTTTGCATCCACTTCATATCACTTTTATACATTTTTTGGGACTAACCTATTAACAAAATGCCACAGTGCCAGTTCCTGCTTTCTGCTGTTTTTGTATTCCAGAAAAGCTATTCTGGAAATATTCTCGGAATTGGACGAAAATCAACGGAGGTCCCTATTTCACCGACACGCACACGGAGTCCAGAGGAGAGACGGAGCTGAGCCACAAGGTGGCCACACGCACCCTGGTCGCGGGCCCCCTGCCTGCCACGCCCTAGGGTTGTGTGGGCCCCTCGGGGGCCCCCAGCCGCCGCCCTTTCGCCTACTTATTCCCCCCGACGCGAGAACCCTAAATACCCGAGCCATTATCCACGAAAAGTTTCAGAGGCGCCGCCGTCGTCAACCCTAGCTCGGGAGGGTCCAGAACCTCTTCCCGGCACCCTGCCAGAGAGGGGAATCATCACCGGAGGGCTCTACATCGCCATGCCTGCCTCCGGAGTGATGCGTGAGTAGTTCATCCTTGGACTACGGGTCCATAGCAGTA
The DNA here is from genome assembly GCA_947311845.1 of Poa pratensis. NCBI lineage: Eukaryota > Viridiplantae > Streptophyta > Magnoliopsida > Poales > Poaceae > Poa > Poa pratensis. The sequence goes on along the minus strand of CAMZMU010000116.1, from coordinate 24,487,071 downwards.
GCTAGATGATTGTCTCTCCACTTTGTGCCATCATGTTTTGATCTTGTGAGCTGCCTAACATGATCAAGATCATCTTATTGTAATGCTACATGTTGTGTTTGCTGGGATCCGATGAATATTGAATACTATGATCAAGTTGATTATTAATCTATGTTACATGTTATTTATGATCTTGCATGATTTCCGTTACTAGTAGATGCTTGTAACTCCAAGAGGGAGTATTTATGCTAGATAGTGGGTTCAGTCTCCAGTAATCTGGGCGAGTGACAGCAACGCCTAAGGTTGTGGATGTGCTGTTGCTACTAGGGGTAACATAACAATGCTATGTCCACTGTCATATGTACTTGTTTACTTTACGCACATTGCTTAATGCGATTATCCGTTGCTTGCAACTTAATACCAACGGGGAACACGGATGTCAACCTGAAGGTGGATTATTAGTCATAGATGCGGTTGGATAACGGTCTATGTATTTTGTCGTAATGCCCAATTAAATATCATGGTAGTCATCTTGTCATATATATATGCATTGTCATGCGCTCACTATTTTATCAATTGTCCAGCTGTAATTTGTTTATCCAACATGTCATTTATCTTTATGGAGAGACACCACTAGTGAACTGTGGACCCCTGTCCATTCCTTTACACTGATAAAACCACCAACTGCAATCATTGTTCTCTTTTACTTTCTACAATTAAACACTGTTTTCCACACCATACGTTTAAACCTTTGTTTTCAGCAAGCCGGGGAGATTGACAACCTTCCTGTTTCGTTGGTGCAAAGTAGTTTGATTGTGTTGTGTGCAGGTTCCACGTCAACAGTCCCAACCGCCCCTTCAAGCATATTTTTCTGGCGCCGTTGACAACCTTCTGAAGTGCTACTACTCCTCCTGGATTCGATAACCTTGGTTTCATACTGAGGGAAAACTTGCTGCTGCACTGCTTCATACCTTCCTCTTGAGGTCTCCCAACGAACGTGTGTTTCACGTCATCAGTAGGCAACCATGGTCGTCATGATGAGCTCCGGTCGAATAAGTAGATACATGGAAGAAGCGAAGGCGGAAATGATTCAGTGCAACAGGCGCTAGATAAGATGTCCATGTCGAAAATGCAAACTCGTGAGCTGGATCGATCATGATTCCGGATAATTGGAGGATCACCTGCTCAGGCGCGGTTTCATGCTAGGCTTCAACCAGGCGCCGACAGCAAATGGTGCGCATGAAGACAAGGGCGGGCGAGAAGACAAAGAGTCTCCCGGACATGGTTATCAGGACGAAGGAGATGTCGGCGGACAAGATCATCATGATGAAGGAGATGCCGGCAGACACGGTCATGATGAAGGAGTAGATGGTGGTGGAGAAGACGCGAACACGCAGAACCCGCTAATGTCGGCCTTGCGGGACGCTCATGTTCAAGAACTACTCCTCAAGGAGACGAGCAACACTAGAGCTGCAGCCAGAGAGAAAGCCAAGCTAGCGCAAATGGAGATAGACGGGAAGACTCCGCTATATCCTGGGTGCCGGCCATAGGATACGCGCTTGCAAGTAACGCTTGATGCTCTGGAGATGAAGGCGGAAAACAAATAGACCGACGTGAACTTCACCAAGAACGTGCAATTCATGCACGATCGTCTTCCCGCGGGGAACACATTGCCAATTAGTATCGAGGAGGCCAAGAAAGTCGTGTGCCCTCTTGACCTGCCGCACGTTAAATACCACGCCTGCATCAATGATTGCGCAATTTATCGGGGCGAGTACAAGGACAGAACCACATATCCGGTGTGCGGCCACGGACGGTACAAGAGTACTGGGAACAAGAAAGTTCCTCGAAAAGTGCTATGGTACTTTCCTATCACTCCCCGTCTGCAGCGGTACTTCGTGGACCCTAAGGAAGCAAAGCTCATGCAATGACACACGGAAAGGGAGAAGCCCAAAAAAGATCCGGAGAAGGGCAGGATCCTGACACACCCTTTAGACGCTAGCCAGTGGGAAGCATTGGACATCGCCTTCGAAAATTTTGGGGGCAACGCAAGGAACGTCAGGCTGGGTATGAGCACCGATGGACTCAATCCGTTCGGCAACCAGAGTAGCACGCATAGCACCTGGCCCGTGTTTGTATGGCCTTACAACCTTCCCCCGTGGCTGTGCACGAAGCAAAGGTACATACACATGAGTATTCTCATTCAGGGGCCGAAACAACCAGGTGTCGACATACATCTGTATCTCGCGCTGTTGAAAGAGGAGTTAGCCATGTTGTAGGAGACGCCAGCCCGTACGTGGGATGCCTACACTGGAGATTATTTAGACATGAGAGCCGCGTTGCTCACGACGGTGCAGGACTATCCTGGTTGCTCATATGTATCGGCCCAGGTAGGCCACAGATTCTGCGCATGTGTCAGGTGCATGGATGAGACCCCGCATCTCCAGCTACAAAGGGATCCCGGGTCTTCAAAAACCGTGTTCCTAGGGGCTCGAAGGTGGCTTCGCATGGATCACCCGTGGAGGAAACGCGGTGAACTATTCAATGGTAAGGACGAGCTCGAAAGAGCCCCGCGCTCAAGGAGCGGCACAGAAATCGACGAGCTTTTGAAAAATTGGGAGGAGTGCCCTGCGCCGGGAAAGAAGCGACCGAGGGTAGATCCGCTGCTGGGTGTATGGAAAGCGAGGTCTGTTTTCCATGACTTGGAGTACTGGAAGGTCCTCCACACGCCCCATAGCCTCGATGTAATGCACCTTATGAAGAATGTTATCGAGAGTCTGCTTGGCACTCTTTCCAACATGTCGGAAAAGACCAAGGATGGGACGAGAGCAAGATACGATCTGAATTGGCTTGGCATCAGGAAAGATCTTCAGGCCCCCGATAGTGATGACGATGATGATGATCAGACGGAAGGGACTCAAGGTCACCGCAAAAGGGTAAACAAGAACGCGATGGTGCTTCCCGCTACCTGCTTCACTATGAGTCCGGAGGAGCTCGAGCAGTTTTACAGGTGCCTGTTAGGAGTCAAATTTCCCCACGGTTACGCGGGGAAGATAAGCAGATATCTGGACGCAAGGAAGAAGAGGTTCAGCGGGATGAAGTCTCACGATTGTCACGTGCTGATGACGCATATACTTCCCATTGTGATCCGAGGGATAATGGACGAGCATGTCCATGATACGCTGCTTGCCCTTTGCAACTTTTTCGACGTCATCAACAGGAAGTCGATCGGCGTGAGGCAGCTGGACAGGCTACAGGAAGAGATCATGCTGATACTATGCGAGCTCGAGATTTACTTCCCGCCCGCATTCTTTGATATCTGCGTGCATCTCCTTCTCCATGTCGTTGATGACATCAGGCAGCTCGGGTCGACGTTCCTGCACTACATGATGCCGTTCGAAAGGCAGAATGGTGTCATGAAAGGATACGTTCACAACAGGGCCCGTCCAGACGCAAGCATGGCCAAGGGCTTTCTAACCTACGAGTGCATCTCCTTCTGCCAGTATTATCTAAGCACCGAGAACCAGGATGTTGGTCTACCCACCAGGAAGCACCTCGGCAGGCTCGATGGATTTGGTCACCGCGAAAATGCAAAATCGCAAATAAGTTCAACATAAAGATCCATCAACCATGAGCTTCGATCCTATTAAGGTATCTCGACTCAATCGACGAAACACTATTATATTTATTTGTTATTCATCAATCCCATTTCAATTACATAAAAAATGAGGAATATTCTCTTGCTAGTATTCTAGACATGCAGATAATAGAGACTTCGACAGGGCTCACCGGGTCGCACTGCTACAACACTTAAAATTGATCGAACCTTGAGTGGAAGAGCACAAAAGTTTAATCGAGAAGAATTACATCGACCTAGGCCGGCCGAGGAAGAAGGGAGACGTAACCAGAGAGCACAACTCTAGCTTCACGCGCTGGTTAAGGAAAGGCAACTTTTTCAAGCAGAGAGCATAACGCTATCTACGGAAGATGAAAAACTCATATTCTCCTCATCACAGGGCCCCGTGCACAACGTAAGGACCTATCAGTCATACGACATTGGCGGTTTCATATTCTGCACCGAGGAAAAGGACAGGAATAGCGAATATCAAAACTCAGGAGTAACTATGCTATCCTACGGCGATGATGAGGCTACTGTCAAGGAACGATTCTTCGGAAGGATCGAGGTGATATGGGAGCTCAACTATTGTGGAGAGTCGGTGCCAATGTTCCGTGTGAGATGGGCCAAGGATGTCGTCAAAGAAGGCCGGTATTTCACCACCATGGTAATACCCGATGCCAAATCGAAGAACGCCTCCGCGAAAAATGAGCCACGGGTACTCGCTAGCCAAGTTGAGCAATGCTTCTTCATTACCGACCCGTCAAAGCCTAGCCGTATTGTCGTCAGGAGGGGCAAGAGGATCATCATCGGAATGGAAGGAGACGCCAACGAGGAAGACTTGGACAAGAACGGCGATCCGAAGATCGAGGAGGAATTCGACAAGTACTTCGACATGCCGACTACTAGTAAACAAGGAAGGAAGACCTCCCTACCTACTAAAGGTTGACCGTTCACACGAAGAAATCTCAAGGTGCCCGGCCTAAAGTATTCAACCGCGAAGAAGGGAAAGAAGAGAACCTAGCTCGGAACCGGCCGGGACGAAGAAGACGTTTTTTATGTATTAATTTGTGTGTGTGTGTGACAAGCATATATATGTACATCATGAATAAAATAATGGTCTACTAACAAATGTGTGTATATTCTTTTCTTTAAGATGTGTGTATGTTCTTTCTTTAAATATAACTAAAAATATTTTTTTTAAAGAATAACAAATGTGTTTGTGTTCTTTATTTAAATTTAACCAAAATTATTATTTTTAAAGAAAAAATTGTGAGACGGCCAGGATTCGAACCTGGCTGCCCCAAGTTTCAGGTTCAGTGGCTAACCACTGGGCTATGTTGCCGTTATTGTCATAAAACAACTAAAAATATTTTAGTTAAATCTAGCCACGACATTCTGTGGCGCATCCCGCAAAACATGCGCCACAGAATCACAGAATTCTGTGGCGCATCCCACCATGGATGCGCCACAGGCGCATGCCAGGTCGGATGCGCCACAGAAAGCCGTTGCCCCCACTTACAGGTGGGCCCGCCCCCGCGCCGGCCTCACTCTTCGCCAACTCCCAACTCCACGCACCCAACTCCCCCTCGCGCCCAACTCGCCGCCGCGGCCGCCGGACCCGCGCCACGCTCGACCGGCCCCGCCGCTGACGGCCTCGACGTGCCCAGGACCTCCACCGCCACCCTCTCCGGTCGCCGCCAACCACGCGCCCGTGCTCGACCCGCACCGGCCGTGCACGTCCGCCCCGCTCGCGCTCCTCGCCGTGGCCGCCCTCGCGGTCGAGCTCGCCGTCGACCGCTCCGCCTCTGACCCTGCCTCCCCGCTCCGCCGATTCAGGACGAGGTGAGCCCTGACCCTGCCTCCCCGCATCTTCCTCCTCCTCCCTCCTCTCCATTCTAGTATGCACTCTAGGTGCTTGTGGAAATGACCAAACCAAAAAATCTGGTTCAAATTTGGTTCTAGTTAGTGTAATTTAGTTCAAATTAGTGTAGGTTAGTTTGGTTACTTTAGTTTACTGTTTTAGGTTAGTTTACTTTACTGTTTTTAGTGAATTTGAAAAAAGTCCAGAACTATTTTTATGGTTTATAACCTAGAAATTTGAGTTGGAAAGATGTTTTTTTTTCATATCTAGGTTACACATGACCATAAGCATGTGTGGGATTTTTATCAAAAAATTTAGAAGCAAATTAATTTATTCACAAGTTTTGACTTTTTTATGTACTATGCAGTTTGAAGAGGACCTAGACGCTGCTGTTCCGGAGCTCGTCGACAAGTGGTGAGAAATTATGGATGTGATGCGAATGGTGTTGATGGGTATATATGGTGTGAATGGTGTTGATGGGTGTTGATGTGAATGGTGTTCCGGAGCTCGTCGTCCACAAATGTTTGTGGATGAAATGTTTGTAGGTACCCCGAGAGGCCCTTGAGATTGCCGGAACATCGATTAACTTTCGTTCCGGCAAATTCAGGTAAAATTTCGGCATGACCTTTGCTAAAAATAGGACATATGGGGTATTGCGACTAATGCATGGGCCGGGGTATCTTAGTACTTAATTAAGTGATTTTTTTCTTATATTTGTTGTACTAACTTTTTGCCTCTTTTTAATGCAGTGCAAACATGTCGGAGCCCGGCCCTTCTAAGCACATGAGCGTCGAAGAAGAAGCTAGAGACGCCAACAAGTCGTTCTGGGCTCTGTCCCAGGAGTTGGAGGAGGTGGAGGCCGCCGAAGCTGCTAGTGGTGGCGACCGTGGCGACGATGAAGCCGAAACCACCGATGGAGCTGCTAGTGGCGGCCATGAGGATGACGCCGCCACCACCGATGGTGGCGACCACACGGATTGTGGTGGTGGCAGCAACCCGACCGCTCAGAAGCAGAAGAAGCAAAGGAAGGATCGGACACCGCAAGAGAAGCAAGGCCAATGAGCCTTTGGTCGAAAACCTCCTCAAGAAGCTTCACCAACGATACACGTTCCGGAGCCGTTCAACAAAAAAGTGGACAGTTTAGCCATCACGAAGATGAGCACCGCCTTGAGCAGCTGGAAATCCCGGGTGAAGAAGAAGATTGATAAGGGTGACAGCTGGGAGAAGATAAGTGCCAAAGAGCCGATGCTCGACGAAGAAGAGTTCGAGGCATTCAAGTTGTCCTTAGAATTCGAGGAGGCTAAAAAATGGACCAAGTGGGGGAAGAAAATGCGGGCCTGAACATAGGTAACCACCATTTGGGAAGCGGTGGTTACCGAGGAAAACAGCCCATTTGGGACAAGGAGGATGCCGAGGTTGCACGTCTGGGAAAAGAGAACCCGTGGCACAAAATCACAGACGAGCAGGTGAGGAACTTTGTCCGGTCCCGCTACAATCTGAACAAGGTGACGGGGGAATTCTTTACCGACGATGATGATGTGAGGGCATTCGAGAAAGTGTTGGTAAGGAATTTAATTACCACGGATATCTCAAAGTCCATTGCGTTGATCTAATTAGATAACGAAGCCATATTTCTAAATGAGTTCACCTTAATTTCCTTTGTTTGCAGGAGGACGAGTTGAAGGCTGACGCTGAGGCCGGCCCGTCGTCCCAGGGGTCAACGGAGCTGTGGGAAGCCGAGTAGGGATAAAGCCGAGGTTGTGGAGCAAAGGAAGAAGGTGGAGTCACTACAGCAGGAGAAAGTGGACCTCAGCACGGTGGACAAGTTAGTGGACGAGAAGCTCCAGGCGATCTTACCCCCTAGGTTGATGGAGGGGTTAGCTGCCTGGAATGCGGGAGGTCGACAGGGGCCGATACACGTGCCCAGCTTCACCGGCAGCAACTCCAGCAATAACGTGCCACCGGACCTGGTGACCCCGCTGCCCAACACCGCGGCGCAGCCGCCGCTCCATTTGGTCCCACCGACGCCCCCTACTGCGAAAGATACCGAGGCGCTGCCGGTGGCGACGGTGCTTGATAATGCACACAAATGGCCGGAGAATGATAGGCCGGCCGCCGGCACCGGCGCCCTTGTCTCGACATTATCCGAGCTCAACGCCATCACCAAGATAACTAATTAGTTAGTCCGCGGCATCTTCTATAACTATGCCTTTGATGACTGCCATCTCATGATGCCCAACATGTGTTGACTCAGGACATGCCTTGCATACTCCTGCATACGGTGGGGGCCGACGGCGAGTTGAAGGAAGTTGCTCAGGGCACTGTCATACAACCAATGAGCCGCGATATGCACAACAAAAGAATGAGCGAGGCCGTGATGAAGGTCAGGTTGACTATGGTAGTGCCTGAGTTTCGTGACATCGACCCTCCCATGCAACCTCCGGGAGCCGAGGAGGACCACATGGTCCTTGGAGATTGCGTTAAGTGGATCATGGAATGGCCGAAGACCCAGATTCATCTTGGGGAGGGTCTTCAGGGGTTGAGGCGCACCACCGGCGCCACCTCGAGGCCCCTGATCGTTCGGCCCTCGAAGCTGCCATAAAGAACGGTTGGGAAGGAACCGGCGCCACAAGCAGCCGTCGCCACCACCCGGAAGGAACCGCCGGTCGTCGCCACCACCAGCCGCCACCAAAAACTGTTGGGAGTGTCTGTACCGCAACCGTCGAAAGACAAAGCCGTTGCACCTCAACTTGGTGGCAACGACGACGATGATGAGGATAATGTCGACGTCGATGACTTCCTCAACACTGGCGCCAGCAAAGATTTGTACATGCCTTCTGTACATGTGGATGACGAACCCTTCCGCGCTCACCGCGATCAACCTGCTCGTCCCACTACATGCACGCAGCGCCTGACCTTTCAGGGTTTATCTCAACAAGACACGCGATCAAGCTCAACCGGCTAACGTTTTTAGCCCTGCCACACTGAAGAAGACGGTTTGCGAGGGGTTAGCACCCCCAGCATCCCCAGAGATGAAGAAGAAGAAGGACAGGAAGAGAAGTAGGCCAGGTGCCTCTGCGAGCCAGCCGGCTCCTAAGACTATCCGTGGTCATGAAGACATGGTATCACCCCGTGCGGATGGCTTGACCCGAGTTCATGAAGCTGGTAAACCGATACTGCATCCGGAGCTGCTCCGCCTCGCACAAGGACCCATGCACTCTTTGCATGAAATTATCTTGACGCTAGAGGGCATCCTTCTTAAAGACAAGAATCCAAATTACCCGGTGTTCACGGCCCAGGTGCCAAAGGACTTGGACTTCGTCCATGAAGCCCCCGCGGATCTGTTCTTCATAGCGTACGAGGACGTCTTCAAGCTGTTTCACTCTAGACGGCTGGACTATAACATGGTCCGCCTATACGCGCTCAATATGGCGATGAAGATCAGGAGAGATAATACCCCGTACGTCGCGGTAGTGGATCCCTACTACATGCGTGACAGCCAGCTGGTGGAAGGATCAAGGACACGGACCATGGCCACGGAGTACCTCCAGAGGTTCATGCTGACCAACAAGAGGAAGAACAGCCTTCTCCTGCCTTTCTTTCCCGAGTAAGTACACATCCGCTCGCCGCCGTCGTATCTTATGCTTTCTTATAGATTTCTTCCATTGCTGATCCTTTCCAACATTCCGTTTCAATTGTGTTGAGCAGGGACAAGTACTGCACACTCATTGTCCTAAGCCCGAGGTGGTCCATTGCCACTTATTTTGACTCTGGGAGTTTGGATAGGAAGAAAGACTACACCAGAATAAAGGGTGTTCTCGATGAGTTTCTCGAGGGCTACGCCCAAAAGGGAGGCCCCTTCGAAAAACAAAAGAAGGGGGAATGTCTCACGAATGACAACAAACACCAGTTCAGGCATGGGACCGAGTTCCATTGCATCAAGCAGCAGCCTGGCAGCGTGAAGGAGGCCTTCTACGTCCTCCATCACATTAAAGGGCTTGTCCGGGATGCAGAGAAAACGAGGATGCCATCTAGCCTCTCAGAATGGACCAAATGTGTGGGGGATATCACCGATGCTGAGCTTAGAGAAGACTTTCATCGCATCCAGATGCAGTTATCGCAAATCATCGTCGAAGATGTCAACACAAAAGGGGGGTCCTTACACTACGTCAGAGGTAGGATGTATTATAAAAGAAAGACTTGCCTCACTCGCAAGAAGTGCTTCTTTATTTTCTTTATTATAGACTTATCCACTTAGATGAATAAATCATACTCTATTTATATTATTAACCAATATATATCCCAATCCATCTCCAGGGTTGTGCCAGAGGGACATCGAGGAACGCCTAGCTATGCAGAATGACACCAGGACGTGGACGACGAAAGACTGCTATAAACCATTCCCGGCGCCGATCAAGAAGAAGGCTCCATGATCGTGCTCCCGCTCTTGCTCACCATCATCGCCGCTATGTACTCTATTTGATCCTAGTTTAGGCGGTGACCACTTCATTGGTAATGTGTGAAATGATAAATTTTTGTATCATGACTTGTGTAAAAATTGGCACTTGTCACTATATGTATGTATCTCGGGCTCTAAGTAATGTGATGACATAGTAATGTGTCTCTTTTCATATACCTTGTCAAATATATTATTGTTTCTATTATATCTGTATAAATTCTATATATCTGTATAAATCCTGTATATATACCTATATTTGTATAGCGGGCAGCAGCAAATTGCGAATACCTCTAGAAGTATTCTATGGCGCATGGTTTTGTTATTTTGTGGCGCACCTATTTCTGTGGCGCACGCATAAGGGATGCGCCACTGAAATAATTCTGTGGCGCACGGGTGTGGGTGCGCCACAGAAACTTTGTTTTTCTGTGGCGCACCCCAGATGCGTCACATTAATATAATTTAGTGGCGAGACTTTCTGTGACGCATCCACCATGCGCCACAGAAAGCCAAAATGGGTGCGCCACAGATAGCCTATTTCCTTATAGTGAACAACAATGGAGGATTTTCATGGATTTCAAATTCTATCCTAATTTTATTTTTAGACAGGTCCGACTTTAGAGTTCCGGATTGCCTATGTTGTTTCGGATGATCGAAATCAAGGATGAAGTTCCACGTAGCATACTCTTGACTTCTTTCCTTAGCCATTGTTGTGCGGCTAGTTTGTGATAAAGAATCCTGATAACAAGCATTTCCCGAGGAAAAATATTATCTAATATGCAGCATCAAAGACTACCTTAAAATAGTCACTCCACCGCTCATTAAGAGGCATGCACGCGGTAGATCTGTGAGAATAGGAATGCATGCGTGAGATCCTCTCCTCATTTCCGTTTCGGTGTGGTTGTACGCTAAGTCGCTAACTGACCGTGGGCCTAACCGGATCGGAAGGAGTATAGAAAATGCCGTGATTTTAGGTTTAGCAATCTGTTTTTTTAGGATAATTAGCAATCTGTTTTGATTGCACACTTATATGCCTTCCATTTATACTTGTTGATTGTTGAGTACATAAGGACCCAAGACACCCCTATGAGGGTTCGTTGAAGCAATTGTCTGGGACAAACAACTGCCATTGTTTTTACCAGAAAACATATCCTATACACTTTTCATCAATATAGTCGAATCTTAGTCGACAATAACATGAACCGCTTCCGTGCATCAATCCTGCTCTCGTTTCTCCTTCTCGTGTGCTTCACCAGCCATGCACAATAAGTGGCATCACCTTACCTATACTTCAGTTGATTTATCTATTTTTGTGTGGGAAAATACTTCAGTATTTCTGTTTCTAATTTACTAGTACTCGAGGAGTATATTAATCGTTAGTTTATTATTGTAGCAATTACTCATTGTTAGTTGATAAAGCATGAAATTATATGCATGTTGATGGATTATTCCTTTTTCCATTCCATATATAGGCAGGAGCAGGGAAAGGATGGACAGCGAAAATCAGATCAATTTACGGAACGGCCTGTGCGCCCATAGAAACTGGTATGGAAGAGTGGAGTTCTGCTGTTTGGTATCAAAGAATTGCTTCTGGAATCCGGATGCTTGCAACACTGACTGTAAAGGGTCTTCTGCAAGAGACACCGCGGCGCGCCCGTGACCCGTGCTCGGCCGTCCTCCCGTCTAATATGATTGTATTTTGTTTAAGCGATGATTCGCTCCTCATCGCGTTCTAAATAAAATAGTTCTTTACGGAAACTGAAACTTAAATTTTCTTTCTTCTGAAATTGAGTATTAAGTTATTCATGAGATATTCTATATGCATGCAATCTATCTATCTATCTATCTATCTATCTATCTATCTATCTATTATGTAATTAAAACACAAGACAATGAACGGTCAAGATTACATGAGTCGCGACGCCACCATCAGTATTGATTTTCAGAACATCGCCAGCCGGTGGCTTCCAGTTAACTCTGCTATTCTCCTTGCTCTTCTTTACAAAGAAAGCTTCAATGGCCTGAGCATGTTGTTGAATACAGTACCTGATCAAATGCTGGCTTGGCATCACCTCACCTGCGTTCACCTTATTACTTACACCCCACCATACCCATAACAATGTAATGATCCCCATCCGACTATATAAATCAGGCTCACTCAAATTATCTTTTGTTACTTCTTTTGCACTGTGATGTTGTGCAAGATTCAGGCGCCAAGTTTCAAACTGAAGTTCTCTCCAAACTGCATGCACCAGCTTGCATTTGAAAAATGCATGGGCACCATCTTGGTTCAGCCTCCATCCCTCGCCTCACGGTGCTCCATCGATGGAGCGTACTATTTCTTGTAAGGTACCAAAAAAAAAACAGTTTAACATTTGCTGGATATTGCATTTCCCATATACCAAACCAGCGGAACTGATTTTGTATGTCGCCACTTCCACTCCCGGATGGCAATGCCTGTAGTTCATGGCTTCGATGCAGATTATGTGCAGATTTCACAGAAAATTGACCCTTCCAGTCGTAGCGCCATGCCCAAACTATCCTCCATATCTTTAAACACCGGCCGTGGCAAGATGACTTTCTAGTCTATCGGCCAGAACAGATGATGAATCAATTCCTCATCCCATTTCCCAGCAGTACGATCAATCAGCTCTGATACTGAGTTATGGACAATATAGCCTCTTGGGGGGATCAGGCAGCGACTTCCATCCTGCAATAGCCTTGGATCCTGCCAAATATTGATGAAATGGCCATCACCTACTCTTCTGATCACACCTTGTTTAAGCAGAGCAATGCCCTTCAGTATACTGCGCCATGTAAATATGATATGCGCCTCCTCTCACTGTTGCATCTAGGACATCTGTGGGACGATAATATTTTGCCTTTAGACAGGCATACAAAGTTGAATTCTCACTCATCAATTATACAATCCAACAAATAGAAGAACGAAATACACATCTTAGCTTCAAGAATTTCTGATACCAGTAGGGCAGTTTTTAGTTATGTTGAAATATAGGCTGGGGTTTTGGCCCATCAAATAATTTCAGAAAAATCCCTAAGACCCATGTTGTCATGGCAAGTGGTGGGAGTTTAGTCCCACATGGCTAGTTGGGAGAGATGTACACCAACTTATAAGGTGAACTCTTCTACCACATATATGAGGTGTTGGTTGTGAAGAGAAGGGAGGTCCTCCACACGCGCGCTCCTCCTGCTCCGCCGCCCGCCTCGTCACGACGCGCGCGCGCGCAGCGGGGTGCGGGTTGCGGGAATCTCGCCGAGCCGATGTTATCTTTTTTTTGTCACGCATGAAAAATATGAACGGCAACTGAAACGTTTTGTCTTAAGTACGGACGTTAACAGAATTCATTGTGAGTCATTAGGTGCGTTTCTGTTGGAAACCCTAAACCCTAAACAAAACAGATCACATCTGCTCGCGCCGCCACCATAGTTCCTCTCTCTGTTGCGGCCACCGGTGATCCCATCCCGTCTACCGCGTATACGGCTGACGGGAGAGCAGGCCTCCGAAACCCCGCCTCTCCACATCATGTACGGGAGAGGAGCGATTAGGTTTTTGGGGAGCATCTCCTACGCGACTGCTCGCCTCTGTTCATCTGCTTCAACTACGTCCGCGTTGTCTTCATATATATCATGAGCACCGACGACGCCACTGATGCTGCTGCCGCCGCTCAAGAGGCTGCTAACGCCGCTTCTGCCGCTGTCTCCACTGCTACGACTAACTGGCCTACTGGAGGGTATAACATGTTTATCCCTCTCCTATTTATTTCCATGTCTGCAGTACTAGTAATTTGCATAGATGTTTCTACTATATATTTAGTACATGCTTATATCATCAAGTTTTAGTATGTCATTAGCATTGCTCACGTCATGTTCATGATTTTTTTGGATTAATTTAATCGAACAATTGCTTAAATTCTCAACAAGTTAAGCACAGTGAAAATCTGGAAGGAAACATTCAACAGTTGCTTTATATGTACTTTATAGAACTGGAAACTTCTCTGATAGGGCCTGCTATATTGAACGATTGTTCACATTACAGCCTTGCCTTCCAGATCATGGATTATGGATATTCTAGAACCTAAAGCATAAATCAAAGCCGAGGCAAGCAGCATACAAAAATATCATTGAGAAAACCTCTTGGCATGTTCAAGAATGAAACCAAGAAACTTCTCTCATGTGAGAAAACCTCTTGGAAGCGGGGCTTCATTTCTGATATCACCTTGCATATGCATAGAGTGAAGACAAAGCATGTTCAAGATTTATCATTATGGATTGACAACCTGTTATAATTTTCTATACATTCCCTCCCCCTTCCTCCTTGTAATCTTTTGTACAGTTGGACTTTGGTTTGGTTTACTATTAATAAATAAAATACTGTGGGGCGAAGCCCTACAGTCAGTGTGATCACTCTAATTTATATGCACTTGTTTGAACCCTAAAACCCTAAACCTTGTCTAAATTCAGAAGGTTCAGAAAGGATTCTTATTTGCACTTTACAACATTGACTGTATTTTGAAGGACAGTGCGCAAAGGCACATTCTTCAAAAGTTATCCCAAGCTCTAGCAAGAAGTGACCCAGGCAGAAAGCAGAAAGTTATCCCAAGCTTCAGCATTGAATTACCCCAAGTGCTAGCAGGAAGTTACCCCAGCAAAAAAGCAGAGAGATACCTCAGTGCTATCAGAGAGTGACCCAGGCAAAAAGCAGAAGTTATCCCAGCATTAGAAGAGAAGTTACCCCAGTGCTAGCAGAAAGGATCCAAGATGAGATAAGAAGAAGAGATTTGAACAAGCCTTAAGGATGAGATCAACTTGGGGATGAAGAAAGCCTCAAAAGGCAAAAAGGTGGAAAAGGGGGGACACCCCATGTGCACTGTGACCAAGATGAAGGGGGGAACCTTCCTCCTCTCCACCAACTCGCAGTACCTCACCACAAAAGGGAAAAAGGCTATAAAGCAGCAGGAGGACCAACACAACACATCCATCCACCATCATCCATCTCCCATCCTCCACTCCACTTTCGGCCACCACACCACACTTTCCACCAAACACCAAGAACAGTGAGAACAGCAAGAAAGGCAAGAAGAAGAAGAAGAAGAAGAAGATGAACATGTAGATGAGGAGAAGCCCAAGGCCATGGTGAACTGAAGCTCATGATCTGCATCTGCCCCTGTCTTCTTCTCTGCTTCCCCTGCTTCTACATGCACCCTTGTCTACATCTCTGCTTCCCTACTTCGACAAGCTTCAGTGAGGAATTGCCAAGACTCCCTTCTCCAATCCTCTATGTAAACTATTTAGAAACTAGTAGATCATCAATTTGTGTGTGGAGCTTGTTGGATTTGGTTGTGAAAGTGAATTGGGTGACACAGTTCAGTGTTCTTTCTGAATTCTGCTTGATCTATGCATGATGTGTTTGATCTGTGACATGTCGAGTTGATCTCTGCATGCTTGAGTGTTGCAACATCTCCCTTAGCCCCAACTTTGCTAGTTCTCTTGCCTGACAAGCAAGAACCTGTCTTTTTATGTTCTGAATGTTTGACCTGTTTAAATCCTGCTAAAACCCTGCTTTTCTTCAGTAAAAACCCAACCTTTCGAATTTGGCTTATCTTCTGGAAACAAAGAGCACTAATAATTTGATCCCTGTGGAGAGGACGACAAGACCCCCCTAAACTCAACTGATCAAATTGGAGCCATTGTCGGGATCAAGTATTGATTGTTCTTTAGAGTACAGTAGACTAGGTTGTGTTGTTTCTCTGAAAATTTGGAACTGTTGGCTAGATCTTGTGATCTGTGGTGATTGTTACTCTGTAATCCTGCAACTAGAACTGCTATTAGAGGATTTAGTTCACTAACCCTTGATAAAGTTCTTGTTTGTACTTGTGTGTAGAGGAAACATGATATCCTTTATGCAGTTGGTGGAATTGGTGAATGCAGTCATCTGAAGATTCACCTCTAGCTCCTTTTGATCCAGAAATTGAGAGAACTTTTCTTGCTCTTAGAAGAAAAGTAGTCACAGGAACATCAGTGGAGGAAAGAGTCACTGTTAGCAGCATGGGTGACAAAAAGTTGAGAGATTTATGGATCCCCAAGGATCAGGTATCAAATGCAGATGTTGTTATGCCTGCCATCCAGGCAAACAACTGGGAAATTAAGCCAGCCTTGATTAACATGGTTCAGCATAATCCTTTTAAAGGTACTGCTTTGGAGAGTCCTCATGAGCATATGAGAAATTTTCTTGAGTACTGTAACACTCTCAAGCACAATGGTGTGCCTCCAGAAGCAATCAGAATGCAGTTGTTCCCTTTTTCTCTGTCTGGCATAGCAAAGATATGGTTTCATGCCTTGCCAACCCACTGCAGAGACACTTGGGAGCATTTGGTGCAAGCTTTCTTTGAAAGGTACTTTCCACCCACCAAGGCAGCTGAGTGCAGGGATAAGATCACAAGGTTTGTGTATGATGGTGAAAGTTTATATGATGCTTGGCAAAGATCCAGGGTCTCATCAGAATGTGTCCTAATCATGGCCAAGAGCAGTGGTTAATTCTTCAAACCTTTTATAAGGGCCTGACAGAGCAGACTAGATCCTTTGTTGATTCTGCTGCTGGTGGAGGTATCATGAACAAAACACTTGATGAAGCCATAGAGCTGATTGAGAGTATGGCAGCTCACAATTTCTCCTGGACCAATGAAAGAGCAGTTCATCCAACCCATCAGTCCATGATTCAGTTAAGTGGTCAGAATGCTCTTGAAGCAAAGCTTGATAGTCTGACAAACCAGATATCTCAGCTCATGCAGGAGAAGAATAGTAAGGCAATAGTGCCTGTCAACAAAGTCTCATCTACTTGCTTGATCTGTGGAATGGAAGGTCATTCACCCAAGAATGCACTTTGTTTATCCCTATGAAACCCAAGTGGCAGAAGTGAAATATGCTCAAAATCAAGGACCTTTCTCTCAGAGCTACAATCCTTCTTGGAGGAATCACCCAAATTTGTCATACAAAAATGCAGCTTAGCAAAACTATCCTCAAGCAGCCCAGCAGAATTTTGCACCAGCAGTTCAGCAGAATTTTAGGCCTCAAGGCAATATGCAATACCAGCAGCAGCAGCAAGCAACCTAGCAAAATGCTACTTCAAGCAGTCAGTCAGAAATAAGTGAAATGATGCGTTTGCAAAAAGAAATGTTCAGTGGAATGCAGGAAACTATGAAAATGCAGTCATAATTGTTTTTCAGGACAATGCAGCAGCTCACAGCTGGGATCTCCAATGCCCAAGGAAATCAGCCTGAGAACAAGTTACCAGCTCAAGCTGAGAAAAATCCTAAGCAGTGCGGTGCTATTTCTCACACTGAGGCAGTCACAACTAGGAGTGGAGTGAATACTGAACCAGTGCTAAAAACACCTCCTATGGTCCCTTATGTAGCTCCACAGAGAATAACACCAATTCAACAACAAGTTACCCTGAAAAGATTGTGCGGAACCTAAAAACCAGTGGAGACTGTAGCAGAGCCTGAAAAGCCAGTGGATACTGTAGCAAAACCTGCAACTATGAAGCCTGTTGCACAGAAAGTCCCTTTTCCTAAGAGATTGAAAAAACAAGGAAGAAAAGCAATATGCCAAGTTTTGGAGACTATGAAGGAAGTTCAGATTACAATTCCTATTCTGGAGGCAGTGTTGCACATTCCTCTGTATGAAAAATTCTTCAAAGACCTGATTACCAAGAAAAGAAGTCTAGAAGATCCTGAAATTATTGCTCTGACAGAGGATTGCAGTGCTGTTATTCTGAATTACATGCCAAAGAAGTTGGGTGATCCAGGCAGCTTTAGCATCCCCTGTGTTGTTGGAAAAAGAACTTTCATAGCTCTTTGTGATATAGGTTCTTCAGTCAGTGTTTACCTTTGGCTGTCAGTCAGATTTTGCAGTTAGGAGCTCTGAAACCTACTTCCATGACACTGCAACTTGCAGACAGAACTCTGAGAAAACCAGCTGGAATTCTTGAAGATGTGCCAGTTCAAGTTGGAAACTTTGCTTACCCTGTTGATTTTGTGGTTTTGGAGATGGAAGATAACTCTGAATCCATGATTCTAGGCAGACCTTTCTTGGCAATAGCTGGGCAATAATTGATGTAAAAGGTGGAACTCTGAAATTGCAATTTGGGTCTGAGCAAGCTGAGTTCAGCATGCTTTCCACTTACCCAATATACTTGAGCAATGTCATTCTATTGATGTGGTTGACAAGAGTGTGCTGGACACTTTGCAAGAAATGCAGTCAGATGAACCTGAAGTGCAAGTGTTTGTGACAGCTGACAATACAAAGCCACAGGAAATATTTGGAATTTCTCACTGTGAAAATGTTGAAGAGAAAATTTCAAGTGAAGCTCCTCAGTCATCTCATCATTCCATTGTTGAGTTGAAAGAATTGCCTTCTCATCTGAAGTACTCTTTTCTGGAGAAAGAAAAAATACACCCAGTGATAATTAGCTCTGCTTTGGATGATGAACAGGAAGAAAGTCTGTTGTCAGTACTGAGGCTGTACAAGAATGTGATAGGTTATTCAATTGATGACATCAAGGGAATAGATGAAAAGGTTTGTTTTCACATAATACATTTGGAAGAAGATAGCATACCCACCAGAGAGGGACATAGAAGATTAAACCCTGCTATGCAAGAAGTTGTAAAAAGGAAGTTCTGAAACTGCTTAAGGCAGGAATGATTTACCCTATCTCTGACAGTGAGTGGGTGAGTCCAATCCACATTGTGCCCAAGAAAGGAGGTTACACAGTGGTTGAAAATGAAGAAGGTAGACTGATGACCACAAGACCTGTCACAGGATGGAGAATGGTCAATGATTTCAGAAAGTTGAACAAGGCAACTAGGAAAGATCATTTTCCTTTGCCATTTATGGATCAGATGCTGGAAAGGTTAGCAGGACAAAGTTCTATTGTTATCTGGATGGATACTCTGGATTTTTCAAATTCCTATTCACCCATCTGACCAAGACAAGACACTTTCACATGTCCATATGGAACATTTGCATACAAGAGACTACCATTCGGTTTGTGCAATGCACCTGGCACCTTTCAGAGTTGTATGATGTCTATATTCTGATCACATTGAGAGAATTATGGAGGTGTTCATGGATGATTTCACAGTGTATGGAAAGGATTTCATCACTTGTCTGAAAATTTGACAGCAGTGTTGCACAGGTGTTCTGAGCAGAACTTGATTCTGAACTGGGAAAAATGCCATTTTCTGGTAACTGAAGGAATTGTGCTTGGACATCTTGTGTCTGCCAGAGGAATAGAAGTGGATAAAGCAAAGTTGATGTTATTGCTAAGTTACCCCTCCTGAAAATGTCAAGGGAATACAGAGTTTCTTGGGACATGCTGGATTTTACAGAAGGTTCATCAAGAATTTTTCTCTCATTGCAAAACCACTCACAAACCTGCTAAATCAAGATGTCAAGTTTGTCTTTGATGAAGCATGTCTGCAAGCATTCAACAAGTTGAAAGAAGCTCTCATTTCTGCTCCAATAGTGCAGCCACCAGATTGGACTCTGCCATTTGAGCTGATGTGTGATGCTAGTGATTATGCAGTAGGAGCAGTTCTTGGTCAGAAAAAGGAAAAGCACTCCATGTGATCCATTATGCCAGTAAAACACTAGATGATGCACATATCAATTACACCACCACTGAAAAAGAATTGTTGGCAGTAGTGTTTGCATTTGACAAGTTCAGACCTTATCTAGTTGGACACATCAATAAGGTACTTGGTCAGTAAAAAGGATGCAAAACCAAGGCTCATCAGATGGATTCTCTTGTTGCAAGAATTTGATATTGAGATCAAGACAAGAAAGGTTCTGAGAATTCAGTAGCAATCATTTGTCCTGAATAAATTGCTCTGAAAAGAGGGAAATTCAAGATGGTATGCCAGGTGAACAGCTGATGGGAGTGAAGGCTAGCACTCCATGGTATGCTGACATAGTGAACTTTCTTTTCTGTGAAATTGTGCCAGCTGAAATGTCTTACCAACAGAGAAAGAAATTTATGCATGATGCTAAGAGCTATTACTGGGATGAGCCATTCTTGTACAAGCACTGTGCTGATGGAGTGGTGAGGAGATGTGTACCATCTGAAGAAATTAGTGATGTTATGTTCCAGTGCCATGCAGGCATGTATGGAGGCCATGCTGGAGTAATGAAAACTCAAGCAAAAATCCGGCAAGCTGGATTCTATTGGCCTAGCTTGTTCAAACATGTCCATGATTTCATCAAACAGTGTGATCCATGTCAGAGAGCTGGAAAGATTTCAAGGAGAAATGAAATGCCTCAGAAAGGTATTCTTGAGGTTGAGTTGTTTGATGTGTGGGGAGTATATTTTGTTGGACCATTACCCTCCTCAAAAGGCTACAAGCACATCTTGGTTGCAGTGGACTATGTGTCCAAATGGGTTGAAGCAATACCCACTGTCAGTGCAGATTCCAAGTCTGTGTGCAAGTTGTTCAAA
This sequence comes from Poa pratensis, assembly GCA_947311845.1. NCBI lineage: Eukaryota > Viridiplantae > Streptophyta > Magnoliopsida > Poales > Poaceae > Poa > Poa pratensis. The sequence continues at coordinate 24,466,643 of CAMZMU010000116.1, read as the reverse complement.
ACTGTCATCTTTTCCAGATTTGGAGTTCCTAGAGTAGTGATAAGTGATGGTAGAGCTCATTTCAACAATGAACAGTTAGAGAAGCTTCTGAGCAAGTATGGTGTGAAGAATCACAGAGTTACTACACCTTACCATCTCAAGCTAATGGACAAGTTGAGTTATCCAATAGAGAAGTAAAACAAATATAGGAGAAAGTGGTGTCCAAGTCAAGAGGTGATTGGTCAATGAAATTGCCTGATGCTTTGTGGGCATACAGGACAGGTTACAAAACACCCATTGGAATGTCACCATTCAAGCTTGTCTATGGAAAAGCATGTCATCTGCCTGTTGAGTTGGAGCACATAGCTCAGTGGGCAATCAAGAAGTTGAACATGGACTTGGGAAAAGCTGAAAATGCTAGAAAGTTGCAGATGTGTGAATTGGAAGAGCTGAGACATGATGCCTATGAGAGTTCCAAGATTTACAAGGAAAAAGCAAAGAAGTGGCATGACAAACACATTCTCAGAAAAGAATTCAGTATTGGACAGACAGTTCTTGTGTATGATTCCAAGCTCCATTTATTCTCTGGAAAATTCAAGTCAAGATGGTTTGGTCCCTGTGTCATCAAGAAAGACCTTGGACATGGTGCTTTTGAGGTACATAGTCCATCTGAAGGTACTTTCAAGGTGAATGGCCAGAGGCTGAAGCACTATGTGGTTGGAGAGAAAATTGAGACTGAAGACACTGAAGAAACAGATGATGATGAGCCAGAGGTTGCTCACAATGCATCTTCTGGAGTGGAGAACCAGTGAAGATGTGCAATGGTCAGGCTCATGACGTTAAACAAGCGCTCATCAGGAGGCTGCCTGATACCTTTTTATGTTACTTTCATATTTCTTTCCTTTATTTTCTATTTTTTTTGTTGTTTTTGTTTTTCAGTTAAGGAATAAAGGAGGAATGGAGAAGGCTGGCAGTGATCTTAGGAAGCAAGAAGCAGAAGTAAACACCAGGTGAAGACATTCCAATTCCCAAAACCAAATTTCATCATGAATATCATTTCTATGCCATGATTCTGAAAGATCTTATTATTTGTTGGCCTTGTGTGAAATTGTTATTACAGTAAAAGTTTCATCTAGTGCTCTATTATGTCTAGACAACTTTTCATGTTATTGAGAATCTTGCATTGTCTCTTTTTATTTCTTGCAAATGCTTATGTTCAGAATCATTTATCAAAACATAATTTATTTATGTCTCTGTTCAAAACTTTGGAATATTTGTATAATGCAAGTGGCTTAGAAACTGAATGAGATGATCCACTAAAAAACCATGTTCTAACTGCATGTTTTGCATTAGCAGTCATGATCTCTGGATCTGTGACATGTGAAGCACTAACTCATTAAAGCTCATTTCAATTCCATGATCAGTAATTAACACCTTTTGCATTAGCAACCATGATCCTGGGATTGTGGTATGTGAAGCACTAACCTGAAGTATCTGACAGAAATCTGAAGCAATTTTTGGCATTAGCAACTATGATCCTGGGATTGTAGTTTGTGAAGCACTAACTCTAATAACTTAACAAGGAACTACGTAATTAACTCATGTTTGACCAATGCATTAGCCTATTATGTTCCTGGGAACTGTAGTAGGTGAAGCATTGACTCTTTTGTTTTTGTTTTTCAGTTAAGGAATAAAGGAGGAATGGAGAAGGCTGGCAGTGATCTTAGGAAGCAAGAAGCAGAAGTAAACACTAGGTGAAGACATTCCAATTCCCAAAACCAAATTTCATCATGAATATCATTTCTATGCCATGATTCTGAAAGATCTTATTATTTGTTGGCCTTGTGTGAAATTGTTATTACAGTAAAAGTTTCATCTAGTGCTCTATTATGTCTAGACAATTTTTCATGTTATTGAGAATCTTGCATTGTCTCTTTTTATTTCTTGCAAATGCTTATGTTCAGAATCATTTATCAAAACATAATTTATTTATGTCTCTGTTCAAAACTTTTGGAATATTTGTATAATGCAAGTGGCTTAGAAACTGAATGAGATGATCCACTAAAAAACCATGTTCTAACTGCATGTTTTGCATTAGCAGTCATGATCTCTGGATCTGTGACATGTGAAGCACTAACTCATTAAAGCTCATTTCAATTCCATGATCAGTAATTAACACCTTTTGCATTAGCAACCATGATCCTGGGATTGTGGTATGTGAAGCACTAACCTGAAGTATCTGACAGAAATCTGAAGCAATTTTTGGCATTAGCAACTATTATCCTGGGATTGTAGTTTGTGAAGCACTAACTCTGATAACTTAACAAGGAACTGCGTAATTAACTCATGTTTGACCAATGCATTAGCCTATTATGTTCCTGGGAACTGTAGTAGGTGAAGCATTGACTCTACATTCAGTTAACACTCATTTCTGCATAATGGCTATTTTCTGGATCATTTCCATTCAATTTCCTTGCCAATTGTCTTATCCTGTTAATCCAAAGCTTCTAAACCTAGAAATATATAAATTCCGTTATTTGAAACTTGTTTCAGAACTAGAACTTGTAATATCTGTATGCAGAAACTACAATGAATCCAATATGTATGAACTGTTGTATTTTCAGAACTGAGCACTGTTCATTTTCATGCTATTGTCGTTTTTCATCATATTTGCTTTACTTGGGGACAAGCAAAGGTTCGGGTGTGAGGGTTTGATCACTCTAATTTATATGCACCTATTTGAACCCTAAAACCCTAAACCTTGTCTAAATTCAGAAGGTTCAGAAAGGATTCTTATTTACACTTTACAGCATTGACTGCATTTTGCAGGACAGTGCGCAAAGGCACATTCTTCAGAAGTTATCCCAAGCTCTAGCAAGAAGTGACCCAGGCAGAAAGCAGAAAGTTATCCCAAGCTTCAGCAGTGAATTACCCCAAGTGCTAGCAGGAAGTTACCCTAGCAAAAAAGCAGAGAGATACCTCAGTGCTATCAGAGAGTGACCCAGGCAAAAGGCAGAAGTTATTCCAGCATTAGAAGAGAAGTTACCCCAGTGCTAGCAGAAAGGACCCAAGATGAGATAAGAAGAAGAGATTGAACAAGCCTTGAGGATGAGATCAACTTGGGGATGAAGAAAGCCTCAAAAGGCAAAAGATGGAAAAGGGGGACACCCCATGTGCACTGTGACCAAGCTGAAGGGGGGAACCTTCCTCCTCTCCACCAACTCGCAGTACCTCACCACAAAAGGGAAAAAGGCTATAAAGCAGCAGGAGGACCAACACAACACATCCATCCACCATCATCCATCTCCAATCCTCCACTCCACTTTCGGCCACCACACCACACTTTCCACCAACCACCAAGAACAGCAAGAAAGGCAAGAAGAAGAAGAAGAAGATGAACATGGAGATGAGGAAGAGAAGTCCAAGGCCATGGTGAACTTAAGCTCATGATCTGCATCTGCCCCTGTCTTCTTGTCTTCTTCCCTGCTTCCCCTGCTTCTACATCCACCCTTGTCTACATCTCTGCTTCCCCTGCTTCGACAAGCTTCAGTGAGGAATTGCCAAGACTACCTTCTCCAATCCTCTGTGTAAACTGATTAGAAACTAGTAGATCATCCATCTGTGTGTGGAGCTTGTTGGATTTGGTTGTGACAGTGAATTTTTCAGTGTTCTTTCTGAATTCTGCTTGATCTATGCATGATGTGTTTGATCTGTGACATGTCGAGTTGATCTCTGCATGCTTGAGTGTTGCAACATCTCCCTTAGCCCCAACTTTGCTAGTTCTCTTGCCTGACAAGCAAGAACCTGTCTTTTATGTTCTGAATGTTTGATCTGTTTAAATCCTGCTAAAACCCTGCTTTTCTTCAGTAAAAACCCAACCTTTCGAATTTGGCTTAGCTTCTGGAAACAAAGAGCACTAATAATTTGATCCCTGTGGAGAGAACGACAAGACCCCCCTAAACTCAACTGATCACAGTGTTCGAAAAAGAATGAAACCAAGAACAGTGACAATACAAGTGGTACTAAGGGCAAGAACATATTATATACGTAAAACAATTGATGGTTCAATAGTACTTTATTTCATTTAGTGGGAGGCGATTCAACTACAGCGCGAGAAACTAAAGAACACTTGTTGGGTGCAGTTTTTCCAAATTAAATGTCTGAGCAAAGGTTTCACAATTACAGAGACCATCTTGATATGACACACTAATCAGAATAGATATGCTCATCAACAGCAAAAAATATTCCTAAATTTCAAACAAAACAATAGCAAGATATAAGCTATATGTGATACATAAGCTACATAACTACAAATAACCATGTGCTGATAGGATAAAAGAAAGAGACAATAGAAATTGCTTGCAGAATAACTATAACTAACCATACTAACCAAAAACATCATTGGTGTGAGATAAATAGTGGCAAACAATAGAAATGAGAGCATGCAAAGTTATCAATTTGGCCACGTTTTAACATTACTACAGAACTCAGATAGTTAGCACGTGTGTATAAGTGTATAACACTTACAGCCAGCCATATACTTTACTTTGTCAAAGATTCCAGGATAATAGAAAACTGACAATACAAATAGCTTGTGCATGCCCCTGCACTTCACAAGTTACAGTGATGACGCATAGTATAACAGAAAACTGACAATACAAATAGCTTGAACATTTTTTACTTTGTCACAAGATTTCAGGATAATACAAACCGAAGAAAAGTACAGCAAACATGAGAATTAATCAAGTTTGAAAAAAGCACAATGAAATAGGCAAGAACTACTTAATGGGCCAATCGATCAGTGTCGACATCTACTTATGAAGGGATCCGTTAGATCCAAATCACGAACATGGTTGATTTCTGAAACATCACGGAGACATCTATAATTGGTTGTAAAGTGAATCTGAGCTCCTCTTGAAGCTCTGTTTTCAAACTTGAGCTTCCTAGACTGCTCTGCAACAAATCCCCGATAATAATCTTGGGGCGAAACATGAACTATCATCAACTCAAGCACTTTTGCATTCAGTACGAAGAATGTGACAAAGTCAACTCCTGACTTGATGCCTGAATAAAATCCAAATCTTATCGTCTTTAACCGGATGTCCAAAGATTTGGTGAGATCGCGATGTTTACGACGCCATAAATTTTTTCCTCTTGGTACAGCGTAGAAAAAAAAACATAGACCGTAAAGGATTGACCATGTCAGGATAGTAATTAGATCAAAGAAGAGTTGAACACTATGAACCACCAATGAACAATTATCACCTGAATGTACAACTTCTCCAAGAACGGGAAGCATTTCATTAACTCAATAACTGTATCCAGATTAAACATAAACAAATCAACAGCTAATATCTTGACAGTGCATATCACCGCTGTCAGCCTATCGAGATGCAGTCCCTGTATCAGGCATGGAAGACAACATACATTAGGCCCGATGCAGACGATATATATGTAGTCAACAAAGAAATGCAGCTTAGAAGTAAGCCCCGTGAAGGCAGTAAGTAGGAAGGCTAGAGCTACCTTAACAACTTCAGCAGAGCCAATCATGAGACTACTTGTGGAGAAGCCACGCCGATCAGAAAGGCAGCCTATGGTCTTCAGCTTAGGCGCGGAGGTTACCGATACATGTAGGCCATCGAATAGATCTAGACGGAGCAGCCTTTGAAGGGAAGGGGCGTTCTCGATGATGAGTTCCTCGAGCTGAAGCTCATTCGTCCGCTGAGAACCAACACGCACGCCAAGGCTTCTAAGGCTAAGGGAGTTGATCCGGATGCAACGGACGCCGGAGGTGCCGTGAATCAGCAAGCATTCCAGAGCAGGACAGCTGGCAATCATGCTGTGCAACGAGGCCTCGGACACGATGACGTCCACGAGAGCCATCTGCTTAAGCTCGGGGGAAGTGAAATGCCTGAGCAGTAGAGTCAGGGAGGTGGCATTTTCCGATGGTAATTACACGTAGGGTGGGTGAGAAGCGGAACACGGATGCCGGTAGCGGCGACAGCGGCCCTCTTGGCTCATAGCCATAGACGTGGTGGAACTCGAGCTCGCGGAGGCCATTAAGGGTGGGGGAGCAGAGCCAGGCGTCGACGGCAGCGGGTCGGGAGCAGAGGTAGTGCGCGGGGACGCAGAAGCGGCGGCCGGGACCCGGGTGGGTGGAGAGGACGCGAGGGATAGCGGCGGCGAGGGCATGGTCATCTTTGGGGAAGTCGTAGCCGAAGCAAGCGAGGCCGTCGAAGTCGATGTTGAGGGAGGCAGAGCGCCAGAGGTGGCGCCACCGGGACGCGAGAATTTGTGTGCGGGCACCTTCCTTGGTGGGGAGGAGGGAGACGATGTCGGCGAGGATGAGGTCCGGGAGGTCGCTGATGCGGTCGGGCGCGGCGGCGCCTCCTTCTTCACCGTCACCCACTCTCGGCGGCGGCTCTCGGGCGCGAGTTCCTCCCTCCGCCGTAGCCTCCGGCAGCTCTTCTAGTTTCCTCTTCCTCTGACTAGGACCCCCCGCCTCCATCTCCGCCACAGAATAGTGGAGGATTCTGGGAGCAGTTGAAGCAGCAATTGCCGGAGCTCCGGGGGGTGGGGGTGGGGGTGGGGGTGGGGGTGGGGGTGGAGGCGGCGGCGCCCGCAATGTGGACAAGCAGCACTCGAAGTGAGATTTTTCCCGTCAGACTTGGTTTTGGGCCTAATGTACTGAGCTACTCCCTCTGATTCACAAAAAGTGTCGGAGGAAATTACTTGTTCACGTACGACTTAAACCTACGGTCACGACATATTTTGTGGATCGGAGGGAGTAACTGATTGGGCACAGATTTGGGCTCGCACTAAATAACTGAGCGTGAACCCCTCAAAAAACAAAAAACTGAGCGTGATGCTAAAAAAAACTAAATAACCGAGCGTGAAATGGTGAGTACCGTCCACTCAAAAAAAAAAGAGCATCATATTTTGTGTGTGCGCCCGCGTGATTTGTTTTACTTCGGTCAATATTGTTCTAGATTTCTCCAAGAAAGGAAATTATTGCGCTAGATTGATTATTTTTACTCCAGGTAGCAACCTTGGCCTTCCACCTCCCCTCCATATTCCCCGACGATTGCTGCCATGTTGCGCAGTAAGACGTCGGTAGATTCCCACCAGATCAGCTCCATGTCAACGGTTGGGTCGGTTCCATACCCTCAATCTCCTGCATGGATGTGGGTGTGACCCGCGGCGAATCCATGTAGAGCCTCCCGGGTGCACAGGACACCGGGTAAAATTGATTTCTTTATAAAATTGCTATTTTTCACCATGTGTGACACCCGTAAAACAAGCTATTTCACAATTGGGGCACCACCTTGCATCTCTATCTTCAGTTCTCTAGCTCCGCCACTGGATGCGACCACATAGTTGAAGAGGCGCCGCCACTAGCTATGGGCTAGTTCACACGCAGCACGGTGGGGACTCTCCTTGTTCTTTGATAGGGTGACGTCTCCCGTACCGAGGATGGTCTCATCTGAAGCTCAGTTTGTCACCACTTTGTTGTTGTTTCCCGTCTACGTTCAATCATGGACTTCCAGTCAACCGTAGTTCGTGTATAGTGGGATAACTGAGTGGTCTCAGTACCAAGAAGAAAGCATGTCTCAACCTCTTGCGCAAACTAGGGTTGATCAAAGGATGACAAAGCCGTGTGGCCATGAAGGAAAATACCACGGGTTGTTCGAAGCGCCTGTGAGATCTTATACCTTCGATCCGGATTTTGGATGTAGTGCGTAGCTTTTTTATGTAAGAAACACTAGGTTTATCGAATCCCAGAAGTAGATGCTTGGTAAGTTTTTAATAACAAGTCGGACCATTCTCGTTCTAAAGGAGTTTGTTTCTATGGTTTTTAAATAGGCCAGGGTTAAGGTTTCATCTGCAGCAGTGCATTTATTTATGGGATAAATTCGATAAGATTAAGATTTGTTAGTGATAAATAATTCATATGCTAAAATGGATATATATGAACAATGTGTTTTAAGTCACCACTGTTTAATTGGACACAAGCACAAATGGATACATTCGGCCCTGTTACGTCTTGGGGGTTGCCTCCATTATTAAAATTTAACAGACAAGAGCATTAAGTTTCACATGTCACTGTTGTTTTCCAACGGATCGTTTCTAGCTATTGTATCCTCGTACTGTCACCAAATTTCTCGCATAGCCTTTCACTTTTCCCTGCTCTCACCTCCACCTTGATCACTCTTTGGAGTTTTGGGTACCTGACAAGTCCTATGAGCGAGGTTTTGACAAGAGACATATATTTGAATCATACATAACTCTTAAACTAATATCCCACTTGTTAGATTGCACATGGCTGCTAGGTGTAACACCCCGAAAATTGAAACCTAATTTTAGTGGTGTTTTATGACACCTGAAAAACTTTTTCTTTTTTTCCTAAATATTTCTTCAAATCTTTGAGGATGAATTAATTTGGGAATTGCTCCCTCAAGAATTTCCCAGTTATCCATGAACCACTCCATCGCCCGTGATAATTTTGATGCTTAGGTTTTCCCTCGAAAACCCTAGCCCTAATTATCGAACCTTTAAACTCTTTTCTCCACCTACCAAAGGAAAGCCTATTTCCATAGCTTGAGAAATTCCACTAAAAATATCAGAGGACTCCCATATTCATATAAGGACAATCCATGCAAAAATATTGCATACTTCAATGCAATATTTCCAAGTTGGGCTCTATTTTCCAAAATGCCATTTCTGATCCAGAAATTTTTGAGTCAAGCTATGCATCTCCATAAATTCTGATAAATTCAAGGGATGAATATTTTTGCATTCCCTGCACTTCATATTTTGGAGCCAAACCCATTTGAGGAACTTTTGACCTACTTCCTTTGTAAGGCCATTTTCATGCCTTTTTGAAATCTTCAAGCAAACCTATACCTAGACAAATCCTATGACCATGAGACTTCGTCACCTTGACCACATGGTCCATAGACACCCAAATCTAGAAGATCACCCCAAGGTGAAGTGTGAAAAATCACTTTGCCATGACCATGCCTATATGCCAATTTTTGGACATCTTGCCAAAACCCAATTTACCAATGTCCAATTGAGCTCATACTCCATAGACAACCTCCTCTTACCAAAACAACCCATGACTGAATTTTTTGGATTTTTTTGAGGAGTGCAAGACCCTGGACATTTCATCGAGCACCTTCGGTATCTTTGCTTTTCTGGAAAATCTATTTTGCAAAGTTTGGAATCCTTGAGGGATTCTTGTTTGGTTGTGTTGTTCTCGTCGTTGCGAACGCAGTGGTGGAAACCGTTGTCCATTTGGTGCCCCGAGTCACCGGGAACGCGACGAAGCCGCTCGCGTCGCGCTCTAGACGCACGCTTTGGCATGACCTAATCTTGCTTAGCTTAAACCTGTTTAGCCAAATCCTCCAGCACAGTACAGCCTCGTGCGTTGCTGTGTGTCCAGCTCCTCCCCTTATCCAGCCTCATTCTTATCTCTTCCATTTACTTCTTGGAGCAAAACCGTTGCATCTAGCGGGAACAAGCGCAGCCCCAGCCTCTCCCGCAGCACGCACCACCATTGGCTCACTCCTTACCCTGCAGCCACTATCCTCTCTCCTTCCACCTCGTTCCCGTGGGTCAACATCGCTCGACGTCGTCGGAACCGTGCATATCCCCGTGCTCCCGACATGGCCGTGAGGCCGAGGCTCGTGGGCGACGCGCAGGAGGCCGCCCCGTCCAAGCCAGCACCCTCCTCGGGCTCGGTGGAGCACGGAGAGCTCCCCTCGGCCGTCGGCCGGCCCCCCCAGACCGCCTACCACCGGCGGTGACCTCTCCCCGAGCCGCCCGTGTGGCCGAGCACGTCGAGCTCGCGCACGACGCGAGGGGAGCATCCCCGCCTCCATCTCCGCCTCCCCTGGCCGCGGCACGTCACCGCCGTCCCGTCCCCGCCTCTGGTTGGTGCCCCGGCCCTCCCAGCTGCTGGCGCCGGTGAGCGCCTGAGTCGCCGTGCGAGTCCACGCGCGGCCGAAGAAGAGGCGTGCAGGGTCAACGCCTGGATCTATCCGTTCGTGTCCTTTTTTTCTCCAGCGAGCAGCCGGCCCAGAAGAGCAACTAGCCCAGCCCAGCAGGCCGCAGCCCAGCGACGGCCCAGCTGCGCGGCAGAAGCGGCCCGAGCAGTTTTTCCCCCGCGCGGTCTGTTTTTTTTCCCTGGTGAGCAACAAATAGCTATCCGTCGCATGTCAATATCTTTTGAACCGTAGCTCCGATTGGAGTGATTCAAATTTGTAAATTCCTAGTTTGTAAGGATCTGTCCAGTGGTGCAGGTTTTACATTTTTGTAAAGTACTTGTATACTCAGCACCCTTGTATGCGTATATAGGTGTATCCCGCGGTACCGGCGAACCGAGACTCTAAAACCGTGATGTTCGTGACCCTCCAAGCCAAACGGTGTCGATCTTCGCAGGCAAGCTAACCACTTGCTATGAGCCCCTGTCTAGTTTATCTTGTTGTGTTTTGCCTGCTAGTCAACGTTATTGTTTGTCGATATGATGTATGTGTATGCTTGCATGCCTTGTTGCATTTTAAATCGTCGCATTAGTTTATAAGTACTTATCTATGCATCTGGTTGCCTGTCAACTGTAAACTGTGCTTCATGAGATATCATGACTTTGACATCTACTTTCCGTAGAGTTGTGGTGTTGTGTCTGGGGGTACCACTTCCCATTCCCGAGGCGATGGACTGGGGGAACCGCCACAGTCAACGGAGTGGGGAACAATACAACTGTGCGCCTCGCACTTGCATGGCTTTGTTTGCTTCTTCTTCTTCTTCTTCTTCTTCTTCTTCTTCTTCTTCTTGTTCTTCTTCTTCTTCGCTGAGGTGAGGAGCGGACGAATGTCGTCTTATGATCCTCGGAGTTGGGTCATTTGCCAAAAAGAGTTATTTGCTTCTTCTCCCTCCGTCAAACGTGGTTGGCATATGCCGCCTGGACTGCGACGCTTGGGACATTTGCTTTCCATTTGGTTCTTTTTGCCAAGATTGCTGACACCACGTCGAGGTAATCCTCGAGTGGAATGGATGCTTTCTTTCTTATGAATGCTTTTCGGTTCATTTGGGAGACTACATGCCCTACCAACTTTGGTAGTTGATCTGTGATGGTGCTGGCCGGAGGTATCTCCGCCACAGTCACCCGTTCGACGCCAACAAACTATGCTAGATTTTGTAGTTGATCTGCGAGGGCGCTGGCTGGAGGAACCGCCACAGTCGTCTGATTGACCCACTGTGCTATTTTTCTGTGAACACTGATTCGTGGTGGCGCCGGCTGGAGGAACCGCCATAGTCACCCGGTCAATACAAACAAACTATTGCTTGAAATATTATGTTGCTAATGTCTTGATGTTTGTTGATATATATTATTGTGATTGTTATGCTAGACTAATCCTCGGTTGTTTGGCCTTGTTATAATGAAACTTGATTAAATGAAACACCCCTCCAAACAACGATAGGGTCAGTCCATGGTGCCACTAATCTGAACTTTGAAAGCTGGACCATCGTCGTCTCATGGAGGACCGTGACCTAGTAGGTTGTTGAGCCCCTTTTGTGCCATCCATTGGGCACAGTCGTTCGGTTGTGCTGTCCGAGGGTAGAGCTCGACAGGCACGGGTTCGACTGTGATAGGGAGTCCGGAGCTAGGCATACTCGGTAGCGCCGGGGGATGTGCCGGATTTACTTGCCCGTTGTACCATGTGTATAGGGTGGTGCAGGAGAGTGTCTTAGCAAGTGGACCGTCATGTGAGTGTATTTTGCTTAGTACGACTTTGGCGTGACAACTTGAAGTGCCGGCTGAGTAAGGTGCATTCTGATAGTTGGGAACGCAACCTCTCGAGAGTGTCAACCTAGCAAGCTAGCCCCGTTACTGGGATATGGAACAACAGTTCAGTGTCGGTCACACTGTGTGTCTTTGTCGTGTCAGGAGGTTAAACCTAAGTTCTGTTTGAAAGAATTAATGAACGACCTGATCTCACTAAATGAACAAATAAGATGATGCAGGGAATGTTACCTTGAGATGTTGATGGTTACCCGTGATATAGGATGGCGGTGTGATCGTTGGGAGCCTAGAGTTAGGCCTGAGCCAACATCAACCGTGCATGCCCAGAGTGGAAAGATGAGGCCAGTGGGCCTAGCAGTGATCACAGGTGCTGTTGTATATTATTTGGTACCAACTGGTACACTCGTTTACTCGTCACAGGTAATCTCTTTGTATGATTGCCGGTGCACGATCCAACCCCACCTGGCTTGGACTCTGCACTTGTGATACCCCGTTGTTTGCTTATGCCATGTTTTGATTGTGATGCCATGCTACCTTTATGTTATACTGTACATTTGTCTGTCTAGAGTACACACTTGCCATGGGTAGTATTTTATTTCCAATGTATAACTTGTTGCATGATTGCCTGACTGTTCATGTCTTGTGGTTACGTTACTTGCGAGTACGTCATTGTACTCAGACTGGCTTTTCATGTGGCCAGACTTAGCCAGAAGATGGAGCAAGAGCGTGCTAGGATCAGTAGCCCAGCCAGATACCTGTGGAGTGGAGCCGCTCCAAGCCGTTACCTTAGTCGTCTTCCGCTGCCAGTTAAACTCTGTCGTGAGCCATGCTTGGCTTGATATTTTGTCATGCCTTGATGGCCTTGTAAACCATTTGTAGCACTTCTTGTGCCTGATTGTGTAATGATTTCCATTATGTTGCACTGTCGTGACGTGCGGCCAGATATCTTGGACTGGCGCACGGGGCGACCGCCTCTCTGGTGATATGTGTCAGGGAGGGGTGTCACACTAGGTTAGGCCTCAGCCCCTAATCTGAATGAACTACTCACATATCACGATCATACCGCAATAGAAACATTGTGTAAAAATAGTACTTGAAAATTAATGATCAGATAGTTCTTACAATATTGTTAGTCGAGAGATTACTCACACTAGTGACTTTTATGCTTCCCACCACTTGACATCCAAGTTGACCGGACATTTATCTTGGGGGTAAAATATGTTTAAAAATTCAACTGTGTAGAACCTGTCACAAATGCACAAACATGAAGTAAAAAATTTAAAACTGGTCCGAAAATACCCATTGCTTAATAATTGAGGGAGTCAAATTAGTTATGTTTTGTCGATTTCCTTGGTTGTCTAACATCATCCGAAAGATGAGCACACTGGAGCAAAGACAAATTAATGCTCAAACTTCGGAAAATCTATTACGGGTAGTGGGTGCAGATGCACCCACTTCTAGAGTAAGATGAGCACACTGTAGTGGGTGCAACCCAAAAACAATTTTTAAAATGTCAAAAAATTCAAAATAACGCCAGCAACGCGTGTGCGTCATTGCCTGACCTTCCAGTGTTGCGCTCGACGCGTCACGTCGTCTGCGTCCGCCTGGGGAGCCGCCGCGTCACTAAAACGGACATATCTATCATAATAAATCCGCTGACCGGCCGTTGTGCGGCTGACGCGTCGGCCCCACCCATGAGGATTTGACGAGACGCGCGTTGCCGCGGTTGCCGGCACGCCCGGTTTAAGAAACTTAACAGTTTAGAGAAATATGTACGTTGTTCGGAGAAGATTCATGGTGGTTCAGAAAAAGTTCATGGTTCACCAAAATATTTGCACAAGATTCCAAAAATGATCGACGTTATAAAACATTGTGGAGGATTATAAAAATATCCAAGGGGTTCAAAAAATACTTTCGCATGATTCAAACATAAGTTAACGATTTAAAAACAGTTTCATGCATTCAAAATTGTTCACATGTTCAAAAAAAATGTTAACGGCATAAATGTTTATGGTGTTCGAAAAAAATGTGCATGGTTCACAAAAAGCTTGCACGAGATTCAAAAAAATATTCAGAAGGTTCACTCATTCTAAAAATTGTTCGCATGGTACCGTTAATCAGTTTCAATAAATATTCACGGGGTTCAAAAATGTATTCACGGTGTTCCAATGGAGGTTCATGAGTTCAAAAAAATCATAGTAAAAATACATTCACGGTGTTAAAAAACTGTCTTCCACGGGATTACAAAAATGTTCACTGGTTCCCTAGGGTTAAAATATACATTCAAGGATTCAAAAAAAATCACTTGATTCTAATTTATTTTCACGATGGTTGGATAAGCGTTTCATATTTTTCAAGTATTATTCATGGTGCCTCAAACACTTTCACGGGATTCAAAAAATGTTCACTAGTTTGGAAAAATTAATAGGGTTTCTATAAATATTCATGGGTTTGAGCAAAAAATATCTGTGTTGTCAAAAATATTATTCACTCATTTGGAAAGAAAAATGGTTAGTTGTGATTTTTTCACATTACTCTTCCATTTTTCTTTCATAATGAATTTTTATTCCAGCTGTACTATGTGTTAAAACAGAACGGAAACTGTACAGGAAATGAAGAAAATGACTGCGACTGACTTGTTTTCGTTGTACTTAAGGCTTAAACTAGTCAATTAAAAAAAAGTCTTAAACTACTAGAAGGCCGAGTGATGCACTGGTACTCACGGCCTTTGTTTGGTGCTGGGCCGTGCCCCATTTTTGCTTGCCGCTCGTGTCGTGCGTGCACCCTCAAAATCCGCCCATTTTATCGCCATTTCCCCGCTTCAACCCTAGGCACACACAAACCGCCCACAACTATCTGCGGCGGAAGAGAAGCCTCTGCCGACGATGGCGTGAAGGGGAGGCGGTGGAGTTCCTTCTCTGGCCTTGGTGTCTTGCAGGTCGACGTGTTGGTGGTAAAGCTCCGACCCCCTCCTTTTGCCCCTCACATCGCTGAGATCGCACCTGAGAAATAAACATGTTTCCGTACTCTTCGTCGTGTATACATAATACATCCATTGGATCAGGTGTCATTTCGTCCCGTCATTGGTTTTGGTCCACAACTCCGGCACTTGCTTAGTCCCGTAGTGCCAGATACACCGAGGGATATTTAGACAGTTGCTTATTATTCTTCTAGTCCCTGAACATACAAAAACAGGCATAAATAGCTATTTTGCAACCGGCAATCTTTGTCTCTTTGTCGATGATGTAGTTTGTTGGTTCATCTGGATTCGTAATACATCTATTGCAATGCCGAATGCGTTGTTTGCTTATTTTATCCAAGTTTTAATGTTAAATTATTTCAAGTTGTATGATTGTTGCACTAAATATAAACATTTTGTTTTGCACAAAGTCCTTCAGAGCTTGTTGGCTATAACTTTCCTTCTTTACCTTTTCTTAGCAGATAAAAAGAAAATCTTGTTCAGATTATTAGTCAATAGCCATACCGGGCTCCATATGTGATACAGGTCCGCCACTTATTTCCTTCTTTACCTTTTCTTAACAGATAAAATGAAAATCTGTCAGTCTTTGCCCGCAAACTACTTTGATCATAATCCATACGCGGTTTATCCTATTGCTTTTAATGTGTTTTTGCAGAAGGATTGACTAAATTTTTGTTTACGATGGTTTCTGAGGAAACCAAGCAAAAGAAGCAGAGAAATGAGGAATGCATTATAAACTGTCTCCCACGAGACCTCATTGAGCGGATATTCTTGAGGCTTCCAGTGAGCACTTTGCTGGGGTGCGTTGGTGTTTGTAAGCAATGGCTAAAAATCGTCCGGGATCCCCAGTTTGTCGCCTTGCACCTCCAGCATGAGCCCCATTGTGCGTTTACTATTCTTTCCGCAAGAGTCGGTTCCAGGAGAGCCGGAGCCCTACCCTGCTGATGCTATCGTGATTGATGGAGCCTGGTCACAGTCGAAATGTGCAGTGCCAGTGATTGGCCCTGATGATTTCCTTTGTGGTTCATGCAATGGTCTTATTTGTTTATACACGAGAAATCGACAATCAAGATTGCTAACCTGCAACCGGTGAACACCTCCATCTTAAGAAACCTGTAAAGAATTCGAGGGGTGATCACTTCTTGTTCTACAGGTTTGGATGCCACCCATCGACAAAAGAATACAAGATTATACACTTCCTTGGTGATCGTGGAAAGGGTCGCTCTCGTTTCCATAATGAAAACAAATTCAGTGTCATTCAAGTTTACACGCTTGGTGATGAGAAATGGAGAGACATCAGAACTCCAGAAGCCCTAAGCTTGAATTGTGTGAAAAACTCTGGTGCAATCAATGTTGATGGAATAATGTATTGGCTAACTGAAGACATGGTAGCTAGCTGGCAGCATGCACTTATGACCTTTGATCTCAGTGAAGAAAGTTTTGCACGGATAGAACTGCCAGCAGCTGTGCTTGAAGATTGTGAAGATGGTGCTCTTCGTCAGTACTGGATCAGAGAAATAGATGGGAAGATATGTATAGCAACTGCTCCAACGTATCCTTCTCTGCAAATCATTTCTGGTAACCTGCAGATCTGGACGCTTGACAACAAAGCGGAGCAGAGGTGGAGCCAGAAGTACAATATTGAGTACGTAACAGATAACATTCCCTGTCCAAATTTGGTTCATGGGGATATGATCATATTGCCACGTCTTGGCGGTGACCTATACTCGTATGAGTTCCTTGGGGATAACTTCAACACTAAATTGGGTAAGATGGAAAAGCTGCTAGATTTCAGCCCCCGCAATCCTGGCAACATACAGTCCTACGTCTTTGTGAAGTCACTTGTGCGTTTAGATGTATACAAGAAGGCAGGTATTGTGTGCAGGCCAAGACAACGGGAAGGCTGGGAATTGAAAAAGTGGAAACATGGGAGCAGGAGCTCTCTGATACTGAAAAATCGTGGAGCAACATTCATCAGCATGAGCATGATGTAACTGTACGTTGACTATATCTCAAGTTGATCTTAACGAAATTTCATTACTCTATAACTTTGAGCAAATGGTTGAGTTGCTATTTGATAGGCATTTGCACAACGGAATGTCATAAGAATCAATCGTCTACTGCCGGATATACTGGATGATGAGGTTCGACGGAAATAGGCATGAAAATCAATCAAATATTTCCAAATTTTGCAGATCAGGTAATTATTATCTAAATGGAAGTTATCATAAATTCTATTTTCATATTTAAGTTTGAATAGTCCAAAATCATTTGAGTAGAAGAGAGAATGATTTATATGTGCACCCTTATGAGTTTGTAACACATATCTTCCATGAGAGTTCAGCAGCCAAGGCCCATCCGGCGGCCAAATTGTGTGGCAAAGAAGCAGGATATGGTAAATTTAATTGTTCGTATGAAGAATTATACTAGTATTACAGAGGTATAGTGTTTTCAATGTAGAAGCCAGATCATTTACCACTGTTCCTTGAGACATGCCAAATTAATAAAGCTAACGTTTCTACAGACTACGACACAGGCTATAAAAAGTATCATTAAATTGATGCGCTGCGCTCCTGATGATCAGGTAAAGGTTTACATTTGTTCTTATTTCTTCATGTTTTTTCTTTCTGATATAGCTTGCTAGTTCGTCTTTCCTATGGTATGACCTCCCATATAAGGTTATAATATAATTACTTTCCATTGCATATTTTAATTAATGCACAAGTGTGTACTTTAGTTCTTTTTGCTAGACTTGTCAGTTTAATAGTTATTGTGCTCATTGCGCTGTTGCATAGGTAGCCAAGAGTATTTTACATCAATAAGAAATAATTTTGTATCAAGGCCGTGAACTGGTGGGCTCACTTGTGTGTCGATTCTTTTCTTAACTTGCATTTTCAGATTTACACACATAGATATAGGTCCTTCCAAGCAGTTCATTTTTTTTTCATCTTTGAATGGCAAGTCTGCGTTCCATTCTTATACAGTTGCTGGCACACTTGGTGAATAATGATTAAATGAGCAAGCGAGCATAGCCGTGCTAACTGAGCATGGAATTAAAAGTTAGAGTACTTTGGCTACTGTCATGTAATGTAATCGAGAGGGACTTAAAATTGTTACTATATTGAACACCTTTATGTATGTCATGTGTGATGCCATGTTGTTCCAGCAGATGCTTAGTTCCAGCAGTTGCTGAGGCTTAGCCTCTTATCTCTTAGTTTCCTTATTTATCGAACTTAGTAGTCAAAGATAGAGTTTGATTAGAGATAGGATAGTGTCAAGAGTTAGGAAAGGTTTGATCTGACATGTAGATCAAGCTAAATAGAATATTTAAATGCAATCCATGCCTAGAGGGCATCGATCAAAAAAAAAAAAAAATTTGACTGTAACTACGGCGGGCCAAAGCCAGCCTGAACTTTTTATATCAATATAGGCACATCATATTACAAGTGAAGGGGGGCAAGAGAGAGGAGAAGGAGATTACAAGTCAGAAAGGATCAGGGGGGATCAAAGTCTGCACACCAATTTATCAACTTACACTTAACTACAGCAGAGCGGCAGCGGTTGAACCAAAGCCGAACGTCCTCCATGCATCGGCGAACCACCACTGGGAGTGGCTCGTCAGAGTTGTTGAAGATGAGCGAGTTACGGCGCTTCCAGATATTCCAGAGGATCGCGGTGAAGATGGTAGCATTGAAGTAGGCATCGACGCCGTCAGTCCAAAGGTCGGCGACATCTTGCGTAGAAGGGATCCTGGCAAGGGAGAGCGCATCCAAACCTCGACGGCGCGGGGGCAGCGGAGCAGAAGGTGATTGACGTCTTCATCAAGGTCGCACGAGGGGCATCTCGGAGAGGGGGAGAGCTGGTGGCGGAAGCGTCTCTCGTTCGTGGGTATGCGGCGTCGGAGAACTAGCCAATTGAAGATTTGGCAAGTTCCGGGGGCTGCGTTGCGCCAGATTGCCCTAACTTGCACCCCAACCTGCACAACAATCTATGTTTGCCTAAAGGAGTTGACATAGAAACATCTGTTAGAGAGCTTGTTGTTAGTAAAACGACTAAGGCGCACATCAGACTCATTTTGGACGGCGACGAGAGAGGAGAGGTCAAGTTCGAAGGCAGACAGCTCGGCAGCAGCGGCGACCGTTAGACGAGGCCTGAGGTCTGAGAAACCAGAACTTAGAATCGAAGAAACAAAACAATTAGGGTGAGTGTGATGGGAGAAGAGGGCAGGAAATTGTTCGGCAAGGGGAACAAAGCCATGCCACCGATCAAACCAGAAGGAGGTGGTCGTGCCATCCCGAATCGAGACAATCGAGATGTCTCGGAAGGTAGGGAGAACGGCGACAATGCCTTTCCAGATGTTGGTATCCAAGCGATGGTGGTCGCCGAGGTCGCGGTTGTTGGACCACCCATAGAAACGGCGAAACCAGCAGGCCCAAGGGGCGGTCGTGTCGGAGTGTAGCTTGGAAAGGAATTTGGATAGGAGGGCCGAGTTTTGGTATGGTAGAGAAAGAACTCCGAGGCCACCAAGATCCATTGGTTTGCACACTTCAGTCCAAGCCACTTTGCAGTGCCCCCCAGTGCAACGGTCCTCCCCCGTCCAGAGAAAGGCGCGGCGCTGCTTATCAATCGCCTCAACGACACCAGCAGGGAGAATCCCAGCACCCATGGCATGTGCAAGAAGAGAAGATAGGACAGAGTTGACAAGTATAAGGCGACCCCCGATAGGGAGAGAGCGCCCTCTCCAGCCAGAAAGGTACTTGTCACTCTTGCAGATGACATGGGCGAAGTCTGACGCACAAAATTTGTGAGTAGAAAGGGGGAGGCCCAAGTAGGTCTGCGGGAAAGAGGCAACTGGACAACCAAAGAGAGAGGCCATCTCAGTGGCAGTGTCGGCATCCACCTTAATTGGAACAAAGGTGCTTCTGTGGAAGTTGATATCGAGACCCGTAGCGAGGGAGAAATCATGAAGTAGAGACTTTAGGTTAGCAACATGTCTCGGAACAGCACGGAGAATAATGAGAGTGTCGTCCGCGTATTGTAGGATGGGACAGGGTAGATAATCGACCAAGGGATGAAGCAAAAGCCCGTCACGGGAGGCTTGAAGAAGAAGCTATTGTAAAATGTCCACTACAATGTCGAAGAGAAAAGGGGAAAGTGGGTCTCCTTGCCGAAGCCCACGGCGGCATTGGATCCAACGTCCCGGCACACCATTAAGAAGGACAGCGGTTTGACTGGACAAGTTGAGGTTCCTGACCCAAGCGCGGAACAGCTCAGGAAAACCTTTTCCTTGTAGGATGCGGTCAAGCGCATCCCAACTGATCGAATCAAAGGCTTTACGGAAGTCTAACTTAAAGACAGCAGCGGGAGCAGAGCGCTTATGACAAGCTTGAACAATGTCAGCAGCATAGACAAAGTTTTCGGCAATGGCTCTCCCGGAAATAAACCCCGTCTGGTCAGGATGGACAAGGTTCGGCATCAGAGATTTTAAGCGGAGAGTGAGGCATTTTGTACTGATTTTGAGGCAACAGTTTTGATGAGAGATAGGGCGGAAGTTGTCCGGTCGATTTGCACAGGCTTTCTTGGGAGGAGCACGATGAAGGATTTATTGATTGGGCGGAGATCAGCCAGCGAGTGGAAGTCTTGAAGGACACACATAAGGTCGTTCTTGACTAGGTTCCAGTTTTGCTTAAAGAAAGCTGGACCGAAACCGTCGGGGCCGGGGCTAGAGGTGTCCTTCATGGAAAAAAGGGCAATGCGGAGCTCATCTAAAGTAAAAGGGGGAAACCAGGGAGGCAGCTTGGGTGGAGGAAAGAGAGGTGGAGGTGACAAGGGGAGGTAGTTCAAAACTGAAGGAGGAGGGATGGGGGGAGCCCAAAAGTTCACGGAAGAAGGAGTGGAGAATAAGAGCTTTTTGTGGGTGAGAGAAAACAGGGGCCCCATCTGGCCCATCGAGAACTTTGATTTGGTTCTTGCGTAGGCGCCTAGAGGCACAGAGATGGAAGTAGTGGGTATTCTCATTGCCTAAAACACAATGCTTGACTTTGGCACGTTGTCGCCAATAAACAGCCTTGGAGGCGGTAAGACGGCTGATGGAGGTTTTGGCAGAGAGACGAAGGGCGGACTCAAGTGTTGAAAGAAGTCTACGTTCCTCAAGATGATCCACAAGAGTGACGATTGTACGTCAGTTGGTGAGGTAAACAGAAGGAAGGCGGCGAGAACGAGCCCAAACCTTAGCCTCAGCGCGAACACGTTTTAAACGAAGGCAAATGAGCTGAACAGAGGGGAGGACACGATGGGTAGAGCTAACGCTAGTCCAGGCAGAAGAGGTGAGAGAGGAGAAGGAGCTGTTATCAAGTCAAGTGTTCTCAAGGCGGAAAATAGTGGTGCGGGGTGCTTTGGAGGAGGCGTCAAGGTTAAGGGGGACACGGTCGGAGGTGGGGCGAGGAGAAGAGGTGAGAGTGCTATCTGGAAGGGCCATGCTCCACTCGGTGTTGACAAAGAAGCGGTCGAGCCTGGCCAAGATCGGAGCAGTTTGTTGATTTGACCAAGTATACTGGCGATCCAGCAGAGGAATTTCCAGGTGCCCAACACTGTTTACGAAGTCGTTGGAAAGTGAGGCCTCCGTCGCATTAAAATTGTCGTTGGACTTGTCATGAGGAGACCGGATATGGTTAAAGTCACCAACAATCGCAACAGGGCCGGAGAGAGTGGCAGCCAAGGTCTCGAGCGATTCGAGGAACAGGGGTTTCATGTCAGAGGTACACGGACCATAGACGTTGATAACTGAGAAAGCCAGGTTGTCCAATTTGAAAGCGAAAGAGGCAGTAACCGAGTATTCGTCAATCGAGTGAGAGGTAAGGTCAAGAATACGCAAGTCCCAGGCGGTGATAATTCCACCTGTAGCGCCAACGGAGGGTTTAAAAACAACCGAGCGGAGGTGAGGTGGGAGAAAGGAGGAGGCAGTAAACGACGAGATCGAAGAGAGCTTCGATTCCTGAATGAAAAGGATCGAGGGAGAGATGCTGTCAAGCGCGGCACGAACATCATCTTTTTTTACACGATCACCCAAGCCACGGGTGTTCCAGGATGAGAGGCGAATTTTAATAATCATAGCGACGCCGAGATCGCCGAGTTGGTGCCCGTAGAAACAGACGCGCCGACGAGCTGGAGGTCGCAGGCAGCAGCAAGGGCGAGAACGTCCTCGTCGGGCAGGGGGCCATCCATCTCGTCAGCGACGGCGATGAGATCCTCACCCGGAAGCTCACCTCTTAGGGCAACATCCGCAGCACCTGAGCCCTCGAGGCGGTTCTTCTTGCGGGAGGCAGCGCGGTCGAGGATGGGGACGTAGTGAGGCTCCTCCAATTTAACAAGGCGGGCACTGCGCCGAGGTCCAGAGGTCACAGGAGCCCCAAGATCGAGTGTAGGGAGGTGGTCCAGCTCAACAACGGGGTTTAGGGGCACGTCCTCGGCGAGAGGCGGAGCAGCAACGACGTTGGGGCCCTGCACCGCAATGTCCATAAGAGGTTCCTCGATAATAGGCGCAACATCCTCGAAGGAGGTAGCAGGAGCCAGGATCAGTTCAGCAGGAAAGTCCGAATCGGGTGAGGCGGGTGCAGCTTGGACCAGCACGTCCGCAGCCACAGAGGAAGCAGCGTCGTCCAAGGCCAATTGGAAGTTGAAGGAAGGAGAAGGCGAAGGAGAAAGGTGAGAGGGAGCAGCGGGCGAGCGGGGAGAAGATCGAGGAGGGGAGTTCCACAGACAAGCACGCTCATGGTGGCCTGAGACAGGACACAAGCGGCAGCGAACGGGGTCACGGCAGGCGGCAACAAAATGGTCGGAGGCAAGGCACCGGTGGCAACGGGGAACAGAGAAATCAAATGGTGGGGGCAGCAGGAAGAGGCGGGTTGGGGAGGGTAAAGGAGGGGAGCGGGCAACCTGCAAATAGGAAGGGGAAGAGGGGCCATCCGCGGTGGCGCAAGGACCGGGGAGGCCGGCAGGGGAAAGCGAGCATGGGTCGGAGGCAGAGGTGGTAAGGGGAAAGCCGGGAGGAGGGGATCCAGGCATGGGAGGAGCCGAGCTAGAAGAGTTAACGGGCTCACGGGCGTGCACCAGCCACGGCAGAGGGCCAGCGGACAACGACAAGATTCCCGGAGAAAGGAGGGAGAGGCACAGAGGGCAGCGACGTTTGCGAGGAGCACGGGTCTGCGCGGCGTCCAGCAGCGAGGAGCAGACAGGTTCAGAGGAACGAGAGCATGGGTCAACGATGAGAACAGGGCTGGGGGTGGACCTGGCAGCCGCGTCAGCACAGGCGACGGGCCTAGGCTCAGGCTCAGCATCTGACGCGCGAGGCGACGGCCGCGTAAGCACAAGCGTTGAAACCCGGTCAATAGACACAGTGGGGTTGGGGAGGAAGAAGGAGGCGACCAAGGAGCCATGGCGAACGCCGCCGAGCGAGACGACGAAGTTAGCTAGGCTGGGAGAGGAAACGAAGAACTGAAACAGGCCAAAGCCTAAGTACTCAACAACAAAGCTCTCAACAGACGAACTAAGCCAAAAATTAAGCAAAGCACAAATAGAGGTACAGGAGGGGAGCGGTACGGTGTCCGGAGCAACCACGATCTAGACCTGCGACGGCTTGAACAGCGGCGATTGAGGAGCGACCAGGTGGCATACCAGCGAGCAGAAGTTCTCGAGGACGAACTGGGCGAAGGCATCACCCGGGCGGGCGAAAGGCGGCGGCAGCGCGGCGGGATCCAACCTCAGAGCGCGGGGGACGGCCGCGGAGAGGAAGCCTTGGCGCTCCTGGGCTTCCACAGCGGCGGGCGGGAGCGGCGCCAGGCTCGTCGGTGACACGGACGGCGACGGCAGGGGCCTGGAGGCCGCGGCAGGGGCCACGCCCACGGCGAGCAGGGCGCGCATGGCGGGCCGGAGGGGCTGGTGGCTAATCCTAGCTGGGGGAAAAGGGGGTCGGGGGTGGAGGGGGCTGGCGTAGCGGTGGCGGTGGCGGTGGCGGTGGCGGAGGACGGGGCCGGCGCTGAGGCGGGAGGGGAGGCGGTGGAGGGCGGCGAGGCGCCGCCGCGGTGGTCGCGAGAGCTCATCCCCGCGTTTCTCCTTTGTGCGGCTTTCACTGACCCCAATCTCAGGGCATCGATCAATTAATCAAGAAACTAGAAAAGGAGGCTTTGCCTTCACCAAACCTTACCCACACGACTACATTCTCAGGAGTTTAGGGCGTGACAATATAGCGGACAAAGTAACACAAGAGCAAACAGAGTAGTAAAGCATGTAACGATTGGTAAACGTCACTGATGCCATCCATTGCAAATTTTGAATTCTCTATTTGAGCTCTGAACTCACAATTTAGCGACATGGTAGATCTTTGTATGCACCTTTTATTTCTATTATATTAGGAAAATAGAACAATGAGAATGAGGTTTCAGACATTCCTTTTTCTGGAATGGGTATCTGAGAATTTCTTTTACCTATTTATAAGAACACCACTGTCTTGTATTTGATCCTAACTCATGTTTCAGGTTAGTGCTTCGAGTTCAAATGCCGACTCTTCTCAGAATCACGGCAAAAGCGACGATGCCAAGACTTGAGAGCCTATAGTGGCATGCTTCTTAGCCTGCTCAGGCAGTTGTTCGACTCTTAATTGTTTTAGCCCTCGAGGGACTATTAGCTTGTTAGAAGGCAGTGATTTCTTGCCCTGCAACCTCTGTCCTGTTATGCATTTTTCCCCTTCAAGTTTAAATATTCATGGCACCTATTGTTTAGTATTGATTTGAGGATCTGAACCAACTCTTGCCATTACTAATATCTTCTTAAGTTCTACACTTTTTTGAATTACAGAATCTTGCTATGGATTATATTCTATACGGTTGAAATTAAACATTTCATAATGCATGGACAAGCAGGTTCAGAATCAGGGCATGATTTGCCATTACACCTTGCACACATGATGTCTCACTTTAAAAAAAGGAAAAGAAACAAAGTGTTTTTTAAAAAATTAACATTTTTTATTTGAGAAATTTTTGAACTTAACATGAAACAAAGCTTGAAGCACGGTTATTTGCGAGATCCGATCTGGTTCTTTTTTTCTTTTGAGAAAAATCTGGCTTGGCTCACGTGCGCGGGTCTCTGTTCCTTTCCCCGTTGATAAATGGTTCCATACTACTAGGTTTGGATGTACGTAGTTCAGTATACCACATAGATAAACCGATTATACTTGTTTATCATTTTTAATATACTTCATTAATACTAGATACCCAAAGTGAGGTATGTGAAATTTTTCATTTCAATATAAATATTTTATATTATTTTCATATATTCTGCTTTTATTTACATATAAATGGTGTATTTAAAAAACCGATGATATTTGTTTCATAATACTTTTATTGAGGTATATCATACTCCCTCCGTCCAAAAATAAGTGTCTCAAGTTTACTCAAAAGTGGAGGTATCTAGACATGTTTTAGACAAAACATGTCTAGATACCTCCACTTTTGAGTAAACTTGAGACACTTATTTTTGGACGGAGGGAGTAATAATTAATGGGGTATATAAGAAATAATAAAGAGGTGCGCCCTCCGATTGGAAATGATTGACACATATTTGTCTAAATACGGATGCATCTATACGTTTTTTAGTGTGTAGATATATCCGTATTTTGACAAATGTGTGTCAGTCATTTCTGATCGCAGTGGGTATAAATACTCGTATATGAGGTATATTGAATATTTGAGTACATGCGCACTGGAGTATCGACATGTTTATGAGTTCTTTGCATGGCTTCGTCACGAGTTCGAGGCGTGGTGTGCTCAGATTTTTGTGCGTGCTTATGCCACTATTTTGGAGGCTCTCACCAAATTCGTGCAAAGGAGACCCATCTTCGTGGTGTCGGTCTATTAGAGATTCCCTCAGTGTTTGTCGCTCGCTCTCCTGTTACACCGGCTACTACACCAGGTACTTCCCGCTTCAATGCTTCGGCTCCTATGCCAGCTCCCACCAATGGCGAAGCCTGTCCTCATCGTACTACTGTGACAAGCCTGGCCACATTGAGTCTAAATTCTTCAAAGAGGCCGGACATATTGTTGGAATTTGTAGTGGGCCATAGCCCATAGCCTAACTATAATCCTAATTTTTTTTCATTTGGCCCATTCATGCAATTAATAAGCTCAGAAAGATATGGATAAAGTCGAGGTGGCATGCCACAGGTCATGTGGCATGACACATGCCACATGTTGCATTAATAGGCAATGCAAGTGTCAAGTTCTATACATGTGTTGTCTTGCATGCCCTCTACTTGACATGTGTCTAGACACATGTAATGTGGTGCCTTAGGTACCTTGGTTTGGTAATCAAGGAGCCTTGGTCCTATATCTATCCGTTGGTGCAGCCAAGAAAGTGTTCATGGATTATCCGCTCGCACCATACAACGTATGGTTCCACCTTGTTCCTGAAAATTAAGCCGCTGACTTCCAAGTCTTCTGCACCCGTCTTCCGGCGTGCACCGGTTGAAGGGACAGTAGGCCTCCGGACCCCGCCTCTTGTGATCCTGTACGGGAGAGGGGCGATCAGGTTTTTGCGGAGCGCACTCGCGCGACTACTTCCCCAACGACGTCTTCTTACCCGACTTCGACAAACTTCATCGAAGACTCAGCTGACGAATCGACTGAGCCGACTCCAATATCAAAGTCGGTTGTACATCTACGGCCTTTCATCGCCCTGGTTGACAACAACAATGTCGTGGCGGAGACCGTCTCGATGAACACGTATGTGTTGTCCCTATCTCTGTTTGCATTAGCTTTTGGGCTACTTGCTTATATGTTAGATATGGTTATGTTTGCTAATCATCTGTATTAGTGATTTCATTAATTAAACTCATCCGAAAATTGCCTAATATTTCAACAATCCAAATACCTGATTATAGTCAATTTACTCCAACAGGCTTTGTCATGTCTATGGAGCCGTTTCCCTTCAAAGGGGCGAATTAAAAAAAGGTGGTGCATGAGTTCAGTTTACTGGTTTCATAATATGAACTGCTATGACGCCATCAAAGACAAACCTGAGGGTGAGCTTAATCCTGCACAGCAGGAGGCTTTGGAGAAGCATGATACCATATTCAAGGATGCCCTTCTCTGTGTTCTTGATGACTTTATTAAAGGGTTTAGCTATGCTTCAATACACTGATGATACATTTTTTTTATTAGAGGATAATTTAGAGAGTGCTAGGAATCTTAAGATGATTTTATGTTTTTTTTAACATATTTCGGGACTTAAGGTTATTTTTCATAAAAGTGAAGTAATGTGTTTGGGAGGAGCTGAAGAGAGGAGTGAGCAATTTGCTAATATTTTTACTTGTGAGATAGGTACTTTGCCATTTAAATATTTGGGATCCCGGTACATAATAAGAGATTAAGGAATAGTGATTGCAAACCTGCTGAGGAGAAGTGTGAGAGCAAACCTCATACTTGGCAAGGCAATTTGATGCCATATGGTGGTAGACTTTTACTTCTGCGCTCTAGCCTAAGTAATGTCCCTTTATGTATGCTCTCCATGTTTGAGATACCTAAGGGGCCTTTAAAACGTATGGAGTTTTTGGTAAAAGGTTGTTGTGGCAGGAAAAAGAGGAGTTAAGAAGTATCATCTTGTGAAATGGGAGGAGTCGTGCCAGCCTCAGGATTTTTTAGGGCTGGGGGTAGTAGACCTTAGTATTATGAATAAATGTCTTCTTAGTGAATGACTTTGGAAAATGGAACCCTCTTATGGTATTTGGCAGAGTGTGGTGAGGGCAAAGTATATTAGGAAGGATATGCTTTCTAAGTGTTCTAGGAAGACTGAACATTCTCATGGGAATGGCAAGAACACGTTTTCTGGGAGGACGTGTGGATAGGAACAAAACCTCTGAGAGAGAGTTTTCCTAGGCTTTACCTTCTTACTTTTAGTGTTAATATTATGGTTGCAAAAGTGTTTACGGAAGGCTGGGGCGTTATTCGTTTCGTCGTACTCTTTGGGGTGACACGGCTAGGATGTAGTTTGAGTTGAACGATAAATGTGCTAATGCCTCTTTATCAGATAGGGCTGATAGGTGTATATGGATGTTGGAGAAAAACGGATGTTTTTCGGTTAGGTCAATGTATGTAGCTTTGAAGACTAAGAGCATCTCTAAGCATGGTAGCTATATTCTCCCTATACGTCCGGGCGGACAGCCCGGATGCGTTTTGGGCTTTTTTAGTCCACCCAACGGCGGCCCCCAAACTCTCCCCAAACGTCCGGGCTGTCCGGCTCCCCCCAAAGCCAGCACATATGCAGGGTGGGTTTGGGGCCGCCCGGACGCGCCCGGACGCGTCCACCACGTCGGATCTGGCAAGGCGGGCCTACCCCAAATTTCCATCTAAAATTCCGGCGCGCCGGCCACTTCCACTTTCCCCTTTTCCGCCTCCATTTCCCGCCGGCCAATCTGATGGAGGCGACGGAAGGAATCGATTTGACCGAGAACGGCGCCTCCTCCTAGTCCGTCGAGCAAGCGGGGCCTCGGCGCTGAAGCCGGAGACCATCGCGCGGCGGACGCGGCGCCGCAGGCAGCGCCTCCGCGAGCTCGCGGCGGAGAAAGCGGCGCTGGAGGCTATGGCGGAGACGCAGGGCGACGAGCCGGAGTTGTCCACGCCCGTGCCCGTCGTCCGGCGTCCTACGCAGGTTCCGCATGTCCCCGCGCCGGCAAGGAGGTCGACATCCTCCACGATGAACGCGGCGGAGGATGCGGGCAACATCTTCCACCCGGATGAGTACCCGTCGCAGGTTCCGCCGATGCAGGAGAACGAGATGATGGGCGAGTCTCCGCCGCTCCAGCGGACGCGGGATGCTTCCGGCGTCACCGCTACCGACGTCGCCCACAACCTGTTCAACGAAAGTCAAATCGACTATACGGTATGCATCTCTACCCAAACTTCATAGTTCCGACTCAATCTAGGCCTTTAGTGTAATCCTTAGCATGTTTAGGATGATAAGAATGATTATATGCTGGAATTGATCCGGGATGGGGAGGATCCGGCATCACAGGGTCCGTCGGCGGTGGTGGGCGAGTCCGAACCGGTGGGGAATGCGGACAAGCCGAAGGCCCGGAAGGCATACGCGCCAAGAGGCTCTTCCTACTCCACTTTTGAAGATGTTTTGCTTTGCCGGGCTTGGTTAGCCACAAGCATGGATCCTATATGTGGAACCGAGCAAAAGGGCACAAGGTTGTGGGAGAAGATACATGCCCATTTCCATCACCAAAAGGAATACATGACACCCCACCCCATTGTGTCCGATCGCAATGCCGGCTCTCTTCAACATAGGTGGGCGGCAATTCAAGAAAGCGTCAACAAGTATTGCGGTTTCCACGCACAAGTGGTGAACCGGAATTCTAGTGGCGTCAACGTGACTTCCTATGTAAGCTATTCCTTATGATTTGTTCATTTGCATGTCTTCATTTTGCATCAAACTTCATGGGTGGTCATTAAAATTGTTGGCTACTTTTGTGTTTGATAGACAAGTTTGGCCGCCACTTTGTACCATCAAGTGGAGAAGAAACACTTCACCCTCTCACATTGTTGGCTAGAGTTGAATGGAAAGCCCAAGTGGATGCTCCAATATGATGATCACAAGAATCCGGCCAAGAAATGGAAGACCAACGATGGATCAACCTCTTCCATCCCAATTGGAGTTGATGAGGAAGATGGGCCATCCGAAGGTGGAGGTGGCCGGAAGAGGATGATGATGGGGAAGAAGTGGGAGAAGGACCGGGTGGCACGAGACGGCACCGCCGCGAAGATGTCCACCACATGGAAGGACATCTTCGAGAAGAAAGATGAAGCCATGCAAAAGTTGGAGAAAGAAAGGGAGGACAAGAAGGCCGAGAGGTATGACGCCTTCTTGGCTTTGCAAAAGGAGAGAATGGAGTTTGACCGCATCCGACTCAAGGAGAGGTTGGACATTGAGAGGGAGAAGTTGACCGTGGCGAAGGAGGAGGCTTGGTTGAAGCTCCAATTGGAGCAAAAGAAGATAGCCAATGCCTATGAGATGGAGCAAAAGAGGATGGCGGATGCCTATGCCATGGAGCATGAGAAGAACATGATCGCAAGAAGTATGGAGGAACAAAAAATCATGTTCCAAGACGTTTCACTCTTGGATGAGGCAAGTGCCAAGTGGATCCTCATGATGAAGAAGAAGATCTCCGACCGTGACATCGGCGTTGATGGCTCCGGTGGATCCGCCCCTTCATCCGCCCCTTGATCCGCCCCATAATCCGACTTTTGTATCGGACAACTTGTTAAACTTTCATTCAAATTTGAACTCTATGTCTTGTAATATGATCCGGTATGTATCGGATCGGATCGACGTTGCATGGCTTGCATGGATTTGGGTGTCAATTTTTGTGCATTGTGGTTGTAGGAGCCCAACTATGGGGGTCGTCCGGTCGGTGTCCGCGGACGCGTCCCGGCGCGTCCGGGCGCAGTTTGGGGGGCGGATTTGGGGGCTCCGCTTGGAGATGCTCTAAGCAAGCTAAAGTTCCTTATAAATATTTCTGGGTGTTAAGATTCCGTTAAGAGTAAAAGTTTTTATTTGGCTTGTTTTTAGAAAAAGCATTTTAACCAAGGATAATTTAAGCAGGTGAGGTTGGGAAGGTGATTCTTCCTCTAGATTTTGTCAATGTCAGGAAAGCATAGATCAATTCTTTGGTTGTGCTCTAGCTAGATATGTTTGGGGAGTAATGGCTTGTGCTTTAGATGTGAAAAGGCTGCCTGCCAAATTGGAGGAGCTCAGTGACTGGATTTTTAGTTTCAAAGGATCTGGGAAGCGTCAGTTGATGGCAACTGGATTGGCAGCGATGATGTGGGTTCTTTGGAAATTTAGTAATGGGGCATGCTTTAAGAATTCTTATTTTGTGGATCCTGTTACTGTTATTGCTCGGATTTCACGCATTCTTGCTTATTGGTCTGGTTTGCAGAAGAAAAACCTTCGCGACAGACAACAACTTGGAGCCAAGCTGCTGCTGGCGTTAGAAAATGAGATTTTCCACCGCAGCAGAGGATGGGCGCTGGTTGTCAGGAGATTGGAGGGATAGCAGCTCTCCTGGGAACCCTGTGGCGCAAAAGTTGGTCGTTTTTTATATGATAGAGGATCATATAGAAAACGACCAATTTTTAGTATTTTTCTTTCCTCTAAGATATAGAGTAACTTGTTCAAATAACACACAATAATATAGAGTGGAAAGCCATGTTGTTCATATGTTGGCTATATGAATTGATTAAAGCCTGCGAATTTGAATTATTCAAATTCGGCACGTGCTAACATTGGTATCAGAGCTATGGTGGCGCGGCCGCGGGAACCAAATCCGCTGCAAACTTCAGGTCGCCGCGCGCCGATCTAAACTCCGCTCGGAACTATGCCGTCGCCGTCTCCGTCTTGCTCTGCTGCGCACTCGTGTTTCGATTCGAGTTAGGGTGCAGTATGGCACCTCAGATCACGGTTGCCAGCTTCGTCTTCTTCGCCCTCTGTTTTCGATCTGCGGCCAGCCGCTCCTGCCGGAGCTCCGTCGAAAGGCGCCAGATCTCCGACCCCTCGCGCCTCGCTGGGAGTCACCGGACTCACGCAATTCGGCCGCGTCCTTGGCCCTTCGCGGAACCAACGACAGGCGGGAGTTCGTGACCTCGCCGTCGACATGTCTGTACACAGGACGGTAGCGTGGAGCTCACTCTACGATCCCTGGCGCGTCCCAATGAGGGATTTCCTGTCCTAGCTGCAACTCTCGCGAGCGCCGCAGTTGTTGCGCGAGGGAGAGCCCGCCGGAATCGTCGCGTCTGCGTCCCGACGAAACTCACTTGCCGCGCCCGGTCGAGGAAGCTGACCCAACGCGCTCGCCTACTGCAGCGCCTTGAAGTCAATCTCGAACCGCGCGGAAGCATGCTCAATCTCCAACTGCGCGGAAGCTGCCCAAATCGCTGATGTTGCACAAGCTGCTATCGACAACTTGAACTGACAGATAAGGGAGCTAAGAGAATTTCAATTTTTTGTTTTTTGGTCTGAAAATTGCTTTGGAAATTCAATGGCGCTTGTGACGAATTGTCAATTAGGTGAATCAGAATTAGATTGCTTTTGCACCGCACTCCACAGACGTACACCGGAATTTAGGTGCACTCTGGAACTCGTTAGAGCAACAGGAATATTAGATTTATCTGCTTGTTTAGCCCCTGCACCCATTGTCGAGCAGGAAGCTAATCAACAGGAGCTGTTATCAACTTGGGTTCCAGCTACGAGTTCCATTGCTGGTGATTTTTCTTTCATGCTGACCAAGGAATCCAGGCGTCAAATAATTGATGGAGAAGGGAGCATTAGTACATGTGCAACGGTGACCAAGGAACTAAGAGCATCTCTAGCAGAACCGCAAAACCAGAAACCGCAAAAACATTTTGCGGGTCGCGTTTTTCGCATTTTTGCTCGGTATTTCGTGCAGCGAAGAACAGAACCCGCAAACACAACCTGCATTTCTTCGATTTAGAAATTTGAGAATTCGCGGGAACAAACTAGTTCATATTGGACAGCAGCACGAGTTGATTTTTACACAAAATGCGGCCTAGTTCGCCGCCGATCAAACCTAGCCTACATCTACGCTAGTCTAGGTCGCCGCCGATCAACCCCTACTGGTCAAAATGCGGCTCCTCACCGGAGCCATGGGCGTGGCAGCGACGCAGCGGCGGAGGAGCTTCACTCCTCGTCGGAGACGACGTCGATGACGGGCGGGAGCGTGCTGATGACCAGCGCCTGCTCCAGCAGCCCCTGGTTGATCTCCGCGGCGACCTTGGCGGCGACGGCCTTCTCCTCCTCCTCGTACTTGGAGCGCATCATCGCTGCCGCGAGCTGCCGCTCCATCTGGTCGTCGGGGACGAAGTCCTCCGGCCCGAGCGTGACCCCGAAATGCCTGGGGTCGTAGTCCTCCGGCGGCGGAGCACCTGAGGCCGCGGAGGAGCTGCTCGCGCCCGCGGAGGAGCTGCCCTCGCCGTGGCGGAGGCGCAGTTGCTGGCGGCGGATCTCAATCTCGCGCTCGCGCCGGAGCCGGTCGAACTCCGGCAAGTCGCGGCGCACCGACCTGCCGCGACTGTACTTCCGTGCGCCGTCGTTGCGGACGACCTGCGCGCGCTTCTCGTCGGAGTAGTCTCCGCCGAACCGGTCGTCACCAGAGAGCGCCGCCTCTGGTTCCCTCTTCGGCGCCATGGCTCGGCGTCGCCGGATCTGCGGGAGGGACGGCTGGATTGCTCGTCGGAGACGGCAGAGGGGCGGCCGGACTTCTCGATGCGTGCGGGGAGGAGTGGGGATTTCGACCCGCATCAGCGGTCGCAATCCGGCTAAATACGGGCTCGCCGCTTCGTTTCTCGGGCCCCCGCAAAACGTTTGCGGGCTGGGCTAAATATGCAGGCTCTGGTCTGGCGCAAAACGAGAACCAAACCCGTAAACTCGCCGGAATTATGCGGTTCTGCCCTTTTTGCGGGTTCTGGTAGAGATACTCTAAGGAAACTTTGTCATCGGAATTCAACGGCCCATGCCGGAACCCAGGGACTGCACCGGACGCTAACTGCCGCGCGTCCGATCTTCTGAGATGAGAAAGGAAGAAAATCTATTTGCTGCACTTTGCTATGCTATGCTATGTGCACAGCATGACGGCCGGAAGACAACAGATACTTAGACATGTGCCAACAGGCAAGTCATAACAGAAAAAAAAGGAACATCGACTGCTTGGAAGAATTTCATTTTATATGAAGCAAGGAATTGAGGAGGACTTCCGATCATTAACGCTTGTAGATCACTAGCTATGACTCATGCATCAGGAAATTATACAGTGGAATTTACTGTGGTCAACGGATTATGTGGAATTTTGCATTATCTGGAAAGGAATTTTGGAGATGTGTCTATTCTTGAATATCAATTATTTATGATTGATGGATATCATCTCGTGGGAAGGAAATTTTGATCTTCACTTACGGTATGTACAATGATATGTTTTGTACCAAATACTTGTTTATCGCTACTGTTCCATAAAGTTAGATTCTGGACTTTGCCTCTACATCATAATTTGATGGAATACAATAGCAAATTTATTGACATGTGAACGATTTCGAAGGAAACATAAATGTGCGTAATTAGTCACTAATGATAAATTATATATACTTTGGAATTGGAAAGTATGTAATCAAACTCTATATATAGAGGAAAATTATTATTGTTTCTATATTCACCTACGATGAGAAGGAATTCAATATATACTTCTCTATCGGAATATTTTGGTTATATATGCTATTTGGAAAAGGAAGAGTGGAATTATCGCTCAGTGAAAATTAGTGCATTATGGAATTTAACACAACGGTCTCATGTTCTATTGATATTTTCTTTGGAAGTTGGTTGCGAAGATAACTCCATACGGAGGAACACTTGTAATAGGAACACATGCTCGGAATTTATTGATGGTATTTACGACTTGGTCATATATCAAGGAACAAAATTATTGGATTTTTATTTCTGGAATTCTAAACTTAAGTGGGAGGATTATGATACTTCATCAGCATATATTTACGGTATTTTTGGACACTCCTACTTGAGGTGAATATATATTTATTCTGTTTCATGATTACACTTGATATTGTCATTTATATCTTTTACAATACAAGTCGGAAGGTTTTTGTTGTATTAATATCACACACTGAAGTGGAAAATCAGTTCATCAAAGGAATTGAAAGTTTGAAAACTGATTGGTGGGGGAAGTACACTTCAGGAATTATAATAAAACTAATGTGATAAGCATGGAATTATTCACCGCTGTCTTATGTCATATACTCCATGTTTGAATGGAGGAATACAACTCTTGCTTATTCCACTGGATTATGAAAGCATTACATACTACTATTTGTTGAGTAAGTCATTATTTATCACAGTCGTTGTTTATATTTTGTGAACTGGAAAGAAGTATTCTATTTATAATTTGGTAGTATGGAATTGGAATCATTGTTTACTACATAGCACACCAAGATTTTATTTTTAATGTTTATATTCTAGTGGATCAAATGGTATTTTGTTTTTGATCTGGAAAAGGGAAAATTGGTGGAAAGTAGGAATATGATATTTTCTCATGGAGGGTGTGTTTATTTTCCATGCTAATTGTGTGGGAATTCACTTGTTGAAATAAAATGTTTTCAGTCAAGTGGGAGATGTAGGAATTTGTGTCTTGCAACATTTTATTTGTACACTACATTCTCCGGAATTAAACTTCATGTGGAAGTATCATGGAAATAACAGGGAACTAATGATGTGGAATTGTACTTAAGGAAATATACTTAACGAAGCCGGTACGTCTATACTGGAATACATTGTATGTGAATATGCTGGAATTATACCCGGGACAGTATAGAGTGGAAAGCCAGGTTGTTCATATGTTGGCTATATGAATTGATTAAAGCCTGCATAATTCAAATTCGGCACGTGACTCACACACGTGTGCTCGTGGGACTAATTGCAGATTGAAACTCCTAGATGGTTACTGATGATCGTGGTTGGTTTGGTTAACCTGTAGTTTCTGGAATAAATATCTGCGGAATTACGGTTTAAATAAACCGGAATTAGCACTATATAAAGGTCCCTAACCCCTAGCCTCAAATTGATCATTGTGAGCGGCACCACGGAAAAGGATCGGAAGAATAGGGGTTAGACCGGATTGTGCTAAACCTAACATGATCTTGTTGCCATCAGTACAGGAGCTGACGGCGGCGAAGGGAGGCCGCTGGATGGACTCCCAGTACCAGTTGGGCCTCTTCGATAAATAGGTTGAATCAGGGTCGAGGCCGTCCATGAGAGCCTCAAAGTGCAGACCGTAGTCACTCATGAGGAAGAGGCCGTAGTCACCGACGGCGACGGACATGGGGTGCATCACTCTCCGGGGCATGTTGGGCAGATTCTTGACGGTGACGCAGCGCGAGGAGCTGGCGAAGTCGTAGAGGGAGGCGCGTCCTAGGCTGTCCATGCCGACGATCTTGTCCCGATCGCGGCCGAAGGCGATGAAATCCAGTCTGTGCGGCTCTCCCGTGGAGGGCCATTCGAAGGCGATCTCGGCAGGAGGCAGCGGAAGCTCCATCTTTGTTGCGAATTCGGCTGAAACTGGTGCGGGGACTGGACATCTGGTTTGGTGAAATAGGTTCGCCGAATTTATACGGTGTATGCTGAAGGGAGCTTGGCCATCGGTGATGTTGTGGACCTGGAGATTCACAAATCGGCGGCTAGTCATTGCTTCCCTTCCTCCTGATTTATTTTGATGATAAAAAAAAGGGAAGACGAACAGGAGAATCATGCTAGACGAAGAGCAAAGGAGTCTGCTGCGGGGAGACATGCATGCCACGGGATGCTATTTACCCTAATCGGCAAATCCTATATACCGCGGTACCGCGTGCGTTACAAGGCCCCGCGTACCCCCTGTCGTTCTCCAGGCCAGGCCCATTTACAGTCAGACACGCACTTCTGTCGCAACGTGAGCTAGGCTGGCACTTCTGTCGGTTTTTTTGCTGTTTCTTTTTTCTATCTTCCTTTTCGTTTTTTATTGTTTCTTTTTCTTTATTCGTTTTTATTTTTTTGGCTGTTTCTTTTTTCCTTCTTGTTTTCTGTTTTCCTGTTAGATATTACTAGTTGGCATGTACGTGCAACGCACATAACCAACCATTGTAAACCATATAGGCAATAGGACAAATGTTAGAAATTCATTGCTGAAAATCCATAAGATTCTCATATGCTTCGTTCCTCCTCCATTTGTTACAGGTCCAATAATGACCTATAAATTACTTGTGAAAAAACATTGAATTTGCTAGTCACGCCAGCTTGCATTAAAGGAAAATCAAATGTGATGTTACTATCAACGACATACATGATATAAAATAACATGCCAACATTAGTATTAGGAATGAGTAGAAAGAGTAATCATATTGTTCAAGCTCACAAGCCATCCTTACATTTACAAGTATGTTTGTGTTATAAGTAAAGAATGAGAGAAGTTCACCGGTGAACCGGCAAACAACAATCATTTATTTAGGCCTGTTACAAAGTAATACAGACCTCTGTTTTGAAAAGAATATCATCGCCGGCTCTGATCCCAAGCAAGCTTCACCTATGCATAACAGACTCAACTCAATTGGAATGCACAATGCAAGTCTCTACGAACATAACTTGAATCAAATATGTTAAAAGAAATGCTAAAACCATTGTACAATTTCATCCAAATATAAAATAGCATTTGGATATAGTACATGTTTTCGTGATGAAATTTGTAATGTATAGTGTAAGATACAATAAAAGTATGAAGACGCAGTTTAGAAAGTTGGTCAATTTGAGCTGTTAATATTCGAAAACCTCTGTAGAGGTTGAATATACACAATCTGCAAAATAATAACAGTT
Organism: Poa pratensis; assembly: GCA_947311845.1. Lineage (NCBI taxonomy): Eukaryota > Viridiplantae > Streptophyta > Magnoliopsida > Poales > Poaceae > Poa > Poa pratensis. The sequence continues at coordinate 24,429,411 of CAMZMU010000116.1, read as the reverse complement.
TTTAACCTCAAGACCACAAGATAATCTTGTAATTTTTTTGAGATGTAATCTAGGACAATGCTGTCCAATGCGAGTAAACTCACATGGTGTCAAGGTTATTTCATGGAAAGATAAGTTGTCATGTAATCTAGACTTGATTCTTCTTGATGTCTTACACAAAGAATTCAGTTAAGAAAAATATAAATGGCATATCTTTTTTATTCAGTTGATTTAATCTGAATTTTCTGCACATATGTAAATGTAAATACCTAGGCAACAAAATGTGTTATATTACATACTGGTATTTAGTTGAACCTATGATATTCACATATTGTAAACTAAAATCCCAAGAAAGAAAGAAAAATTATGAGATGTAACGGCTCTGGAGTAAATCCAGTGGTAGAACACGTGATGGCATGCCCTTGCTTGCATCATCTTACTGAATTTGCAGACATGCATCAATGTCGCTACATACATGCGATTTAATTTACAGGTTCCATTAAAAAGGAAATCGCTACTCAATCAAACACGTGTACAGTACAAGCACGCATCCGCTTCAAAGTGCAAGGAGCTAGCTAGCTCGGCCACTGGATAACAAGACACATAATCTATCCCCTACCTACAGCTACAAGTATGCTTAGATAGAAATTTACAAGGAATGCTGTAGAAATTTACAAGGAATGCTGGAGGCGAGAGGGACCTCACCGGCAGATGCATGTTGGGAGGTAGTCGTTGCAGGCAGAAGCATGCTGGAGACGTCGCCGGGGCCAGCAGCTCGGGGAGGAGGTGGCCGAGCAGCGGGAGGTCCTGCTCTTTATCTGCAGCGGAGGAAATCCTCCTTCTCCAGCGCATCCCTCAGCAACTCTGCTGCTGCTTGGGCCGTCGCCATGGCTGGCGCATCGAGTCAGAGAGGTAGGGTGGCGGAGCACGGCGGCGGGTGGGTGGTGACCTTCGGCGAGACGAAGATCCAGATGGCGGCATCGGTGGGTGACCTAGGATTGGCGGGTGGGCAGGGGGCGCAGGGAATTTGGTGGGCAGGAGACCTCTTCCACCTCACGTCCATGATGCGCCAACGCCAAAGCTTCCCGTAGCGCCGCAGCCTCCTCACGCCTCACTACCTTCACCCGTGCCAGCCTTGGCACCACCTATCCGCCGCGCCGTGGGGAGACAAGACAAAAAAACAAAAATAACGTTTCGTTGCGGATGTGTTGAGCTGATCAACATCGGTCGAGCAATCTGAGTCGTTGATAAGATATTGGACGCGAAAGATTTAATATATCCAATCATGTTTGCTCTTTTTATAGTAGTATAGATTTTCATTTTTTTCAAATTTTTTTTAATGCTCAAATTAAAAAAATGTTCAGATTTAAAATTTGTTCATATTTGAAATTTGTTCATATTTAAAAATGTTCAGATTTGAAAAGGTTTATAGATTTTTTTGTATTCACTTTTTAAAATAGTTCAAAAATAGATTTCGTTCACTAGCCTTTTCGGTTCACTTTTAAAATCTTTCAAAAATAGTTTCGGCCCCTGACTCCATTGCTGATGCGGTTGCTTCCCTGTCTGTTGACGCTCCTGTCATCCCTCGCCCCCGTGGCCGTCCTCGCAAGACTGCTGCTCCAAGTGTGGACACGGTGGTGAGGCGTTCTCCCAGTCGCCACCCTGATGGACACAAACTGGAAGCTCTGCCAAACACTCATGCTTGTCGCAAGAAATCTCAAGTACAGAAGGCAACTGCTCTTGAGGTTCTGCAGATTGAAGAGATGCAGCGGATTGGTGTTGAAGACTGCGCCATTGATCCTGAGGAGCTGACGGCTGCCAAGCTCCTGAAAGCTCGCGAAGACTAGGCTACTCTGCTTGAACTATGTCTCGTCGTGTTTCTGCTCCGCATTCGTCTGCGGTGTCTCGCTTTGCGAAACTTATTTGGCATATCCTTTGTTGGAATGTGCGTGGGATAAACGGCGCGGATAAGTGGCCGATGGTTCGTGATAAAATTGAGGAAAGTGCAGCCTCGATCCTTTGCTTTCAGGAAACCAAGCGTTCTGAGATTGGTTCCAAATTTATCAATTCTTTTGCACCTAAACGCTGTGATCAGTTTGCATTTGTTCCATCTGATGGTGCTTCGGGTGGTCTTCTTGTTGTCTGGGCTAGCAACAAGTTCTCTGGGCAGGTGTTGCTATCTGAATCTTTTGCTATTGTGGTGAGCTTCACTTCCAATAGCTCAGCCGACAATTTTATTCTTGTCAATGTCTACGGGCCGTGTGATGGAGTAGAGCGTGAGAATTTCGTAGCCTGGCTCTTCCATCTAGACGTAACTGATGACACACTCTGGCTTATTTTAGGCGATTTCAATTTCTATCGATACACGGACAGTAGAAACAAACCAGGAGCCAACCTAGCTGACATTTCGACCTTCAACGAAATTATCAGCTATCTAGGGCTTGTGGAATTGCCGATCAAGGGCCGTAGTTATACATGGAGTAATATGCAGAGTGACCCGTTACTAGTCCAGCTCGATTGGTTCTTCACATCACCTGCTTGGACGCTGAAATATCCTAACACTACGGTTCGTCCTCTTGCCCGCCCTACCTCTGATCACACGCCATGCGTTGTCTCCATCGGCACTACAATGCCTAAAGCATCTCTTTTTAGATTTGAAAATCATTGGATCAAGATGCCTGGGTTTTTTGAAACTGTTCAGCGGATCTGGGATATCGACTGCCCTGGTGATAGTGCCCGTCGTATTTCGGCGAAATTCAAGTTGCTTCGAAAAGGCCTTCGCATATGGAGTACAAGCATCTCTGTGATCTCTCATCTCATTGAAAATTGCAATGCCACCATTCTGCGGTTAGATGATTTTGAAGAGCTCTGTCCTCTGCACATATCTGAATGGAACTTCAGGAATACAGTGAAGACAAAACTCCAGCATTTGCTTGACTGTCGGCAGCAATATTGGAAGAAACGTTGCACAGCTAGCTGGGCAAAATTTGGAGGTGAAAACACTAAATTCTTCCACTCCATGGCTACAATCAGATACAGACATAACTGTATTTCGAGTCTGACTCGCCCTGATGGATCGATGGCTACGGAGCATAAGGAAAAGGAAGGGATCTTATGGAGCTCCTTCAAGGATCGGCATGGCATATCGCAACAGATCGACCCATTGTTCAATTTTTCTGCCCATGTTCCTCCCATGATGGTTTGGATGCCCTCTCTGCCCCTTTTTCCCATGATGAAATTGACAAGGTGGTGGCTGACCTCCCAACTGACAAGGCTCCCGGGCCTGATGGGTTTTCTGGATTATTCTTTAAATCATGTTGGCACATCATTCGACAGGATTTCTATTGGCTTTGTCAGTAATTTTGGAAAGGGCATGTAAATCTTCAGAGCATCAATGACGCCTACATCACTCTAATCCCTAAAATCCATTCCCCTATGGAGCCAAATGATTATCGTCCCATCTCTTTGCTCAACTCAAGCCTTAAGTTGCTCACAAAAATTCTGGCTAATCGTCTACAGCAGAAAATTCTTGAGCTGGTTCATATTAACCAATATGGTTTATGAAGAGCCGTACTATACAAGATTGTCTTGCTTGGGCTATGAATACATACATCAATGCAAACAGGCTAAAAAGGAGGTGGTTACTCTAAAATTGGACTTTGCAAAAGCATTTGACACCATAGAGCATGAAGCCATTATTAAAATCCTTAGATGTTGGGGTTTCGATGATAGATGGTTGAATTGGGTCCAGATGATCTTCTCCACAGGATCTTCATCGGTTTTGCTCAATGGGGTCCCGGGGAAAAACTTTGCTTGCAAACGTGGGGTGCGCCAAGGTGATCCTTTCTCGCATGTTCTCTTTGTTGCTGGGGCTGACTTGCTTCAATCAATGGTGAACCAGCTTGCCACTCTAGGACACATACACCCCCCCTCTGCCTATTCCTAATACAGACTTCCAATTACACAATATGCCGACGATACACTCCTTATTTTGCAAGCATGTCCTAAACAGCTGTTGGCTTTAAAAGAACTCTTGCAAGGGTTTTCGGCAGCCACTGGTTTGAAAGTTAATTACTCCAAATCGTGCCTTATGCCTGTGAACATTGACTCTGACAGACTTGCTGCTCTTGCCGCCACTTTTGGTTGCTCGGTAGGATCTCTCCCCTTTACCTATCTTGGTTTACCTCTTGGGACATCCAGACCTACTGTGCAAGATCTCTCACCAATTGTCGATCAGATTGAGCGCAAGTTAAATGCCAGTGTTCGATTCTTGGACTATGGCTGTAGACTGACCTTTGTGAATTCGGTTTTGTCATCTCTACCTATTCACTTCCTCTGCACCTTGAAGATCCCGAAGGCAACTCTTAAGCTCTTTGATCGCTATCGTCGTCATGGACTGTGGGCTAAGGAAGAGGAGAGTAGCTCGGCCAATTCTTTGGCTGCTTGGTCTCTAGTTTGCCGGCCGAAGAAGTACGGTGGACTTGGTATTCTCAATTTAGAATTACAGAACAAAGCTCTCCTTCTAAAGCATATGCACAAATTCTTCTCAAAAGGTGATACCCCTTGGGTCAAATTGGTATGGCATCTGTATGACCCAGCACGCCCACCTCAAGCTCAGTCTTCGAGAGGTTCATTCTGGTGGTGCGAGATTTTCAGTCTGGTGGATATTTACAGAAGCATCACTCGTGCTAGTGTGGGCAGCGGTGACAGCATTCTTTTTTGGAAGGATGTTTGGTATGAGTCAGAGCTCTTGTGTGATCGCTTCCCACGCCTCTTCTCCTTCTCCACGGATGAAGACCTTTCAGTGGCAGCAATGAAATTGTCAACACCGTATATTTCTCAATTTCACACCCCGCTCTCGCAGCAAGCTTTTGATGAACTGCAGCAAGTCCAGGAAATTTTGAATAGGCACACTTCGCTTGCTACAGCTACTGATGCGCGCCACTTTACCTGGGGGTCTTCTTTTTACTCCTCCAAGAGGTTTTACAACTTCCTCTTTTCTCAAGTCAGACAAGATTGTTCCCTCCAGGCTATTTGGAAATCTAAGTGCATCCCCAAACTTCGTGTTTTTGCATGGCTGCTGTAGATGGATAGACTGAACACCAAAGATCTCATGATCAGGAAGCATTGGCACTTTGATTCTGGCCCCAATTGTGTTCTGTGCTCTTCCCATGTCCTTGAGACAAGAGACCATCTCTTTTTTGACTGCCATTTCGCCTCTGAGTGCTCGAGCTTCATACACATGCATTGGGATGTCTCTCTAAACATCTCTAACAGATTCACTCAAGCTAGAAGATCCTTTTTGGGCCCATGCTTCATGGAGATTGCAGTTTGTGCCTTGTGGAACATCTGGAAGTCCAGGAACGACTTCATTTTCAATGCTCGCCAACCCTCTGTGGACAGATGGAAGGTCATGTTCCAAGCTGATGTCTTGCTTCATCAACATCGTGTACCAGCTAATCTGGTTTAGCCCTTGATCTCTTGGGTTTTAGACAACTTCACATAGATGATACCTTTCTCTTATTTTCATTTCTTACCTCCTTGAATTTCTGGCCATGTAATTTGTGACTTTGAGAAGAAACTTCTGGTTTCTTTCTCAGTTTATTTATTTAAAATTACACCGTAGGGATTTTCCCTACGGCAACACGGTCAAAAAAAAATTCTGTTCATTTTTTAAAATCGTTTAAAAATAGTTTTCGTTCACAGTCCTTTTTTCTGTTCACTTTTGAAATCGTTCAATAGTTTCCATTCACCGTCATTTTCTGTTCATTTTTTAAAATCGTTCAAAATAGCTTTCGTTCATCGGCTTTTTTCTGTTCACTTTTAAAATCGTTCAAAAATCCGTTCACAAACTTTTTCTATTCAATTTTTAAAATATTAAAAAATAGTTTTCGTTCATCGGCCTTTATTCTGTTCACTTTTAAAAATCGTTCAAAAATAGTTTCTGTTCACCGTCATTTCCTGTTCATTTTTTAAAATTGTTCAAAAATAGTTTTCGCTCACCATTCATTTATTGTTCACTTTTTAATATCGTTCAAAAATAGTTTCCATTCACTGTCATTTTATGTTCACTTTTTAAAATCGTTCAATAATATTTTTTGTTCACCGGCCTTTTTCTGTTCACTTTTAAAATCGTTGAAAAATAGTTTTGGTTCACCACCATTTTCTGTTCATTCTTAAAATCATTCAAAAATAGTTTTTGTTCACCGGCCTTTTTATGTTCACTATTAAATCGTTCAAAAATAGTTTCCGTTCACCGTCATTTTCTGTTCATTTTTAAAATCTTTCAAAAATAGTTTTCGTTCATCGGCCTTTTTCGGTTCACTTTTAAAATCGTTCAAAAATAGTTTCCGTTCACCGTCCTTTTCTGTTCACTTTTTAAAATCGTTCAAAAATAGTTTTCGTTCACCGCCATTTTCTGTTCATATTTAGAATCGTTCAAAAATAGTTTTCGTTCACCGGCCTTTTTCTGTTCACTTTTAAAATCGTTCAAAAATTGTTTCCGTTCATCATCATTTTATGTTTATTTTTTTTAAATCATTCAAAAATAGTTTTCTGTTCACTTCTTTTATGTTGGACGCAGGGCCGGGCCACCAAAATCTGGTGCCCTATGCGAAAATCTAAAACGGGGCTCTATCTCACACAAAAATTTGAACTAATAAATAATTCTAATATATATGACAGAAATATTAACTAGACTATACCTGTTTTTTCGATCAGCCGATGAAGCGATCAAGATTGAAGAGAAACTGTCGCGGTCACAGGTCACCGCGGTGTCGCCCGTCGCCGGCACATCGGCGCTGTGGATGGGATATCGATCGATCGAATCGACCGATGTGTGCGTGTTCGTCGCTTTCCGTTTCTGGCTTCGTGCGTTGCGTCGACAGGCCAGGGAATCGTGGGCGTTTTGAGCAGAGCAGATCGATCGATCCATCCATCGACAGCGTTTCATATTCGCCCCAACAACCGCACAAGAGCGCATGCGAGACGGACGGCCCAGCAGCGAGCGAATGCGGCCCAGTGCGAAGGATAAACAATTAAAACCCATTTTTTCCAGATGTATATATATACATACATAAAAATCTGGGGCCTGGTCCCTGTGCCGACGGCACAGTTGGCACCACAGTGGGCCCGGGCCTGGTTGGACGCGCATAATTTTCGTGTCTATTTTACTTTAAATTAATGTATATTTGTGTAGATTAGAGATGGCCGATCTATCATGCATTCGTGTTGGTTAGAAACTAGCAACGGACATGGAAACCAAATCGAACTATTTTTTGCATGCACTGTGTACATGAAATATCGCAAACATGCAGTCGAACCAACACGGAACAGTCAAACCCTGAGAAATATGGAAACATGCAGTGGAATCAACACGAAACAGTCAAACCATGCTGCTTCCTAAGCCCAATATCATGAGGTGGGGGCGGGGGGGTACTCGGACGGGAGTTTCTCCCGCGTAATGCGTGATAATGCTTCCCTTCACCGTGCGTTCCTGGGCCAGACGGACCAAACGGGCCGAATCAAGGGCGTGTTTGGTTGCTCACAGCGAGCCCGTGCAGCCTCTAGAGACCCGTTTTCGGCATGTTTGCTTGCCTGAGCTACATCGCGTTCCTGCACAGCGTGAACCTTAAAGCAGGCTCGGGCCAGGCCCAGGGGGAACGCTCGATTCGGCCATTTCCAGTGAGCCACCCTCGCGTAGGCAAAAAATTGGGCCGTCCTGCACGCGCTGGGAAGGGGCGGGAGACGCCGCGTCCCTTCGGGAACACGCGGCAATAAATCCCCTCACCGCCCATCTCCCCACTCACTCCACTCACTCCTCTCCTCTCTACTCGCTTCCTCGGCGGTTCCCCAGCCGCCGGCACGTCGACAGCTCCGCCGCCTGCATCTTCGATGGGAGAGGAAGATCTGCGTCGACCGGCCATCCCTGCTTCTACGTCGACCGGCTAGATCTTCTTCGGCACTACGGCCGCCGTGCTCGTCGTCTTCCTCGAGGGCTTCATCCATGGCGGTAATGATGTTCTCCACCCCTTACGAGCTTGTGACTAGCGTAGATCTGTAGATCGTGGTAGATTTATCGGCGTAGGTTTACATGCACAGTAGATCTATCTCATTTTAGGGTTCGATCTGCCAAGTTTTGCATGTTTTCGTGACCATTTTTGATATGTGCCAATGATGAACAGCAGATATGTCTTAGGGATTTGGGGCACCATTCCGAAATCAAGGTAGACTAGATGTGTACGTTGTCTTTGGCACGGTGCTTCGACCCCTATGAACACATCGTGATTTTGCTAACTGAGGCCATCAATAGATCTGCTAGATCAAATGTTTCACGATCATTTTCTTGATGCGGGCCGATGATTAAACTAGGCCGATGATTGTTGCAAGGAGATTGCATAGGGACAATGCTTGTTTTACCCCTTCGTTCTTGTATGCACTCTTTTTGTCACTGATGGTTTTGATGTATGAGGCCATTCATGCATTCGAGAGGTGTCTTTTAGTATCTACTGTTTTGCAAAAATGGTACTATTTCTGTATGCTTGTAGGTACTAAGAGATCATCTTTTGAGTGTTGCTGATGTCTACGTGTGCTTCTATTCTTGTAGACAGTGTTGGGCCTCCAAGAGCAGAGGTTTGTAGAACAGCAGCAAGTTTCCCTTAAGTGAATCACCCAAGTTTATCGAACTTAGGGAGATAGAGGTCAAGGATATCCCTCTCAAGCAACCCTGCAATTAAGATACAAGAAGTCTCTTGTGTCCCCAACACACCCAATACACTTGTCAGATGTATAGGTGCACTAGTTCGGCGAAGAGATAGTGAAATACAAGTGATAGGGATGATTATAAGTAGTAACTGCAATCTGAAATAAAGATGGCAGCAAGCAAACATGTAGCAGAACTTGTTGTAAACGGTGTTTCAATGCTTAGAAACAAGGCCTAGGGATCATACTTTCACTAGTGGACACACTCAACAATGATCTCATAACTGAATAAGTAAAAGCTACTCTTAAACACTCTCTTGTTGGATAACAAACACCATTCATTGTGTAGGGCTACAAAAGCACACCTCAAGCCGGAGTAAACAAGCGCCACAACGTCATAAAGGAATCACACACGGTGCACACACTGTCACCTTTACACCGTGGAGAGTACCGGAGTTCATATTAAAGTAACCTATAGAGTGCATAATAGATAAAGAGTAACATCTACATATTCAACTAGATTAGCACAACTGAACACAAGTAAATACTACTCAGGATTATTCTCCTTCTTGATGAAGCAAGAGTACTATGCGTAGGGCTGTAAGAGCACACCTCAAAGTCTGAGTAAACAAACACCACAATTCCCAAGAATAAGCCATGATAAATGTCTAAATTATTCATAGAGTCACACAAGTACCCACACTGTCACCTTGATACCGTGTTGTCACAATGACTCCAGAAACTAGACAAAATGACTTGAGTAGCATAAACATTATTAATGCATTCAGCGATACTAGCAATACACATGATCATATAAAGATCACACCATGGGAGAGAGAGATGAACCACATAGCTACCGGTAGAGCCCTCAGCCTCGGGGGAGAACTACTCCCTCCTCATCATGGGAGTCAGCAGCGGCGATGAAGATGGCAGTGGTGTCGATGGAGATGACTCCGGGGGCAATTCCCCGTCCCGGCAGCGTGCCGGAACAGAGACTTCTGTCCCCCGAAACTTGACGTCGATGGCGGCGGCGCTGCGGAACTCTTCGTGGAATATGACTTGGTTTTTTTAGGGTTTTCGCATCTGAGGCAATATATAGGCGAAGGGGCGATGTCGGTGGAGGTCCTGGCCTCCCTCCTCACCTCCCGCGCGCCTGTGGGCCCAGCCGCGCGAGCAGGTGGTTTGGAGGCCGTGGGCCTCCCCCTGGCTTGCCCTTCTGGCTCCGTGTGTCCCTCGGAAAAATAGGAGGTTTGGCTTTTGTTTCGTCGAATTCCGAGAATATTTGCAGAAGTACTTTTCTGAAACCAAAAACAGCAGAAAACAGGGAACTGGCACTGTGGCATCTTGTTAATAGGTTAGTCCCAGAAAATGCATAAAAGTGATATGAAGTGTATATAAAACATGTAGCAAATGGTATAATATAAGCATGGAACAGCAGAAATTATGGATACGTTGGAGACGTATCAAGCATCCCCAAGCTTAGTTCTACTCGCCCTCGAGTAGGTGAAACGATAACAACAAATAATTTCTGTGGAGACATGCTTTCACACAATCTTGATCATCATAATGCAAGGCTCATGTCATGAATGAAGTGACTCAAAGCAATGGTCTATAGTTTGCTAACAGATAGATAAGAGTAAACAATGAATCATATAAGCAAAAACTCTTCATGAATAGTACTTTCAAGACAAGCATCAAAAAGTTTTGCATAAGAGGTAACTCATAAAGCAATAGATTCAAAGTAAAAGCCATTGAAGCAACACAAAGGATGATTAAGTTTCAGCATTTGCTTTCAACTTGTAACATGTATATCTCATGGATAGTTGTCAACATAAAGCAATATAACAAGTGCAATAAGTAATCATGTAAGAATCAATGCACACAAAGTTGACACTAGTGTTTGCTTCTGAGATAGAAAGGAGTAGGTAAACTGACTCAACATAAAGTAAAATATAGGCCCTTCGTAGAGGGAAGCAGGGATTAAATCATGTGCTAGAGCTTTTTAAGTTTTCGAAAGCATATAGAGAGCACAAAATAAGTATTTGAGAGGTGTTTGTTGTTGTCAACGAATGGTAGTGGGCACTCTAACCCCCTTGTCAACCAGACTTTCAAGAGCGGCTCCCATGAAGGACGTTATCTCTACCAGCAAGGTAGATCATCCCTCTTCTCTTTTGTTTACACATGTATTTTAGTTTCTTTATAGATGACACTCCTCCCAACCTTTTGCTTACACAAGCCATGGCTAACCGAATCCTCGGGTGCCTTCCAACATTCACATACCATGGAGGAGTGTCTATTTGCAAATTAAGTTGCTTACTGATAAATCAGGGCAAAACATGTGAAGAGAATTATTAATGAAAGTTGTAATTAATTGGGGCTGGGCACCCCGTTGCCGGCTCTTTTTGCAAATTATTGGATAAGCGGATGTATATGCCACTAGTCCATTGGTTGAAAGTCTGTCAGAAGTAAATGACAAGATTGAAAGATAAAACACCACATACTTCCTCATGAGCTATAAAACATTGACACAAATAAGGAGTAATAAAGTTTTGAATAGTTTAAAGGTAGCACATGAAATATTTACTTGGAATGGCAGGAAATACCACATAGTAGGTAGGTATGGTGGACACAAATGGCATGGGTTTTGGCTCAAGTTTTGGATGCACGAGAAGCATTCCCTCTCAGTACAGAGTTTAGGCTAGCAAGGTTGTTTGAAGCAAACACAAGTATAAACCGGTACAACAAGAATCACATAAAAACATATTGCAAGTATTATAAGACTCTACACTGTCTTCCTTGTTGCTCAAACATTTTACCAGAAAATATGTAGACCTTAGAGAGAACAAATATGCATCCCAAGTCTCAACAAGCTCTACGGTAGTTCTCCACTACTAGGCTTTAACTACATGATGCAAGAGCTTAAACATGATCTACTTGAGAGCTCAAAACAATTGTAAAGTGTCAAACCGAAACAAGACAATGATCTACAAGAATGCATATGTCTTTTCCAATACCAACTACCACATGTAGCATTTCCTTTTTCCAACCAAGCACCAAACAATTTATTTAAACATAAAACTCTCCAAATGATACTACAATTCAGCAAGAGAGTGCTTATAAACAAGTACTAACAGCTCAAAGAGATGCATGAAAAACAGAGCTAAAAGCACTGCAGTAGCTAGTTAAGAATATTTAACAAATATAAGTGAAGAACATGAGTATTCACATGAAAAAGCGGAGCGTGTCTCTCTCCCACACAAGGATTGCTAGGATCCGAATTTATTCAAACAAAAACAAAAATAAAAGCACACAGACGCTCCAAGTAAAGCGCATAAGATGTGAAAGAATTAAAATATAGTTTCACTAGAGATGACCTGATAAGTTGTTGATGAAGAAGGGGATGCCTTGGGCATCCCCAAGCTTAGACGCTTGAGTCTCTCTGAATATGGTTGGGGATGAACCACGGGGGCATCCCCAAGCTTAGGCTTTTCACTCTTCTTGATCACATAATATTACCCTTCTCGCTTGATCCTTGAAAACTTCGTTCACGCCAAACTCAAGACAGTTCTCATTAGAGGGTTAGTGCATAAACAAAAATTCTCATATTCTGTAATGAAACAATCATTCCCAAATCTTCTAGACATTAGCTACAGCCACCAACGCTTTGTGGAGCAAAGAAATCCACACAAACATCGTAAAAGAGCGAATGCAAAACAAAAGACAGAATCTGTCAAAAACAGAACAGTCTGTAAAGACGGAATTTTTCGAGGCACTTAAGTTTCTCAGATGGATCTGGCCCAAAATAATGAAAGTTGCGTACATATCTCAGGAAGATGCGTGATTTTTCGTAGAATTGTTCAAATTTTCTACAGGGAGAAAAGCTCAAATTCGTGACAGCCAAAAATCTGTTACTGCACAGAAATCCAAATCTTGCATCAACTTTCAATATAGAACTTTATTTGGCACAACAATGCGATAAAATAAAGATACAAAAGAGTTGCTACATAAGTGACAAAACTCCTTGACTCAAAGAAAATAAAAATACCAGCAAATAAAAACGATGGGTTGTCTCCCATAAGCGCTTTTCTTTAAAGCCTTTTAGCTAGGCATAGTGATTTTTATGATGCCCACATAAAGATGAGAGTTGAAACATAAAAGAGAGCATCAAGAAGCATATATAAAACATGTTTAAATCTAACACTCTTTCTATACATAGGAGTCTTGTAAGAAAACAAGTCAATGAAGAACAAAGTGACTAGCATAGAAATGCAAAACAAGTGTAACTTCAAAAATTTCAACATAAAGAGAGAAGACTTAATATTATTGTGATATATGAAATCGTGTCTCCCTCTCTCATAAGGACTAGTACGTCTTAAAGTACCCAGCAAATAAAAGCAAATCAAGAGAAAGCTCAAAACATTCATCATAAAGAGAAGAAATTTAGTAACATGAAGATTTCTATAACCATACTGAAAGGATCGGTATGACACCTAGAGGGGGGGGGGTGAATAGGTGCTACTCCAATTTTAGTCTTTTTCAATTTAGGCTTGACACAAAAGGTAAATTCTCTAGATATGCAACTACGGTGAATTTACCTATATGACAAGCTAGCAACTAAGCACGATAATAAGGCGGTAAACAAGGATAGAGGTAACCGAAGTCAAAGCACGCGGAGACACGGATGTAATCCCGAGTTCCTCCTTTTTAGGGGAGTACGTCTCGTTGGAGAGGTGTGAACCAACACAATGGTTCAACGGCCACAAAGGCCTCACCCTCTTCTCCGGTGAACCGCACCACAAAGGTTTGGTTCACTTCAACTATCGGAAACCTTCGAGGCGGAGTCCGGAGCCTTTACAACAACGACTTGGGGCACAACCCACAAAGGATTGGGGGCTCCCAAACAGCTACAATCTGTCACAAAGACAATCAAGTGAGTACAATAGGGGGCTAGGTTTTCCTAGTGGAAACCCTAGCTAATGGTCCCTCAAGTGAATGAGGGGGAAATGAAGAACGGCTTGGTGAAGATGTAGATCGGGGCCTTCTCCTTCAATCCTCCAAAGATCAACGAGTTTGGGTGGAGGGATTGGGAGATCTAGTGATTCTTGAGCTTGTAAAATGGTGGACTTCTATTTCAGTCGAGCTAGGCTTCTTGGAGAAGAAGCAGTCTTTATATAGGGGTCCCTGAAAATCCAACCGTTATGTGCAGAAAAACTGCACAGCGGTACTACCGCTGGGACAGCGGTACTACCGCTGCCTGCTTCCCTGCGGTACCTAGTGCACTGCAGAACCCAGCTGCAGCGGTACCTCGCAGAGGTACCGAAGTTGCCAGGCAGAGCGGTAGTACCGCGGCACTGCCCGGTAGTACCGCTGGGATCCTTCGATTAAAAAAGAAGGAACCCAGCGGTAGTACGAGGCAACTACCGCGGGGTACCGTAACCAATACAGAGAGCAAAAACGGCCTAGCGGTACCCCTGGCGGTACCACCAGCGGTAGTACCGCTGGCTGAAGCCAGCGGTACCACACGGTACTACCGCCAGGAGGAGTACCAGCTGTGCTGCAGGAGTCCCGCTCCAGGTGGAGCGGTACTACCGCTGCGACAGCGGTACTACCGCCAGACACAGAAATGCTCACTGTGCTGATTTCCAGGGTAACAAGCTCCACAAGACATAATGTATCAACAAGATATATCTGCAATTGTCAAGCGCACATTAGTCCTGATAATGTGTTGTCATTAGACTCCAAAATAGATTTAAGAGCAAGTATGCTCTTTCAATCTCCCCCTTTTTGGAGTATGATGACAACACATTAAAAAGGTTCACAAAATATAGGCGGGCTCCCCCTAACTATATGCATTAGTAGAATTTTGCGTTTGAATGCAAAATGCATATAGGTTAGGATCAACACTCCCCCTAGATTTTATAAACCGGGCAAGTTTATTGAAACAAACAATAAAGCACAACTTGCACAACGGTAAGACATGAGATAAAGCACATAAAGTCCACATAGTCTTACAATAATTTAAGGTCCACATGTCTTACCCCATGAGTTCAACGAAAGTAAAACGAGATACAAGAGGTGCACAAGCGAACAAACACCAAATCGAGAAAAACAAGCTTGTGCCCTCAACCATGCAACTCCCCCGGACAACCTAATAGAACCATCTCCCCCTTGGCATCATGACACCAAAAAGGGAGAGGCATAGCTAACGTCCCAAGTGGAAGTCACTCTTCATCGGAGGTGGAGGCTGCAGCAATGTCGTCACTTTTATCGGCTGAAACTGAACCATCCTCACCACTTGCATCACCCTCCTCATCATCCTCAGCATCATCATCCTCAGAAGCTTCAGCATGAGCAGCGGAGCGACCAATCTGAGTGCGAGACCAAGGGATATCTGGCTGAGAAGAGGATGCATCATCCTGAAAATCATAGTCCACCCAAGTGCGACGGGGTTTGAGCCACTCATCTTCTGCAGTAATTCTATCCTCAGATCCGGCCTTAACCGGAACGCCTAAATGCTCAAAACGCTGACGGTTGAGTTGACGCTCTTTCTTGTTCCTCTCATGTTCTTTATAGGCCCTCTTGTCAGCATCATCTATACGGCAAAAGATGGTTTTTACAGCACCAGCCAGCCACTTCTTGAACCCTTTGTCTTGAGCATTTGCCTTGGGGGAAGTTCAAACAAGGGATCCTCCTCATCATCATCGGAACTTTCTTGTTCAGCGGGAATAAGTGGATGAAGATGTTTCTTTATGCTCAGCTCCTTGACCTTGTGGTCGGTGGGATCCTCCTCATTGTCCAAAAGAGCCAACGGAAGCTTCTTCTTGACCCACGTGGAAATGATCAATTGCATAATGTGAGCACCAAATATAGAAGGTCGCCTTTTCATCACCACAGCATACATTTCATGCCATATGATGTCCATCACATCCAGCTTCTTGCCTTGCCCAACCATGATAGAGGATTCAAACATAAGATCAATGAGTTTGCCATGGATTTGGTCAAAGTTTCCCACACGAGGCATAACGGTGTTGCGATAGATCCGATGCATGATGTCCCAAACCTTTAGCAAATTCTTTTGGAACCCCACCATGGCACGTCCTTGGATGTACAAGTCAAAGAGAACCTCGTGCTTCATCGGATTTGAGTTATAGTTGATGCGAAAGAATTGTTGCTGAGCATCTTCATTCAACACAAACCCATTTTCAGCCAACCCAAGAAGAGCAGCAAAATCAGCCCATGTGGCCTCAAGAACCTCATCTTTTGACATCCATTTAATCCGTCTTGGCTCATCCGCGAAGAAGTGAACGGTGGCAAAGAATTGCATGACAAGGTGATCATTGAAATTCTGCTGCAGCCCAATATAGTCATAGATCCCAAACTCTTTGCAAATCTCAATAGCCTCGCCAAAATACCCAAGGTGCTTCTCCATGTGATCGGTGTCAATGCAAAACTGTTCACAAACCTTGGTCTTGTGCTTGGGAAGGACTTCATAAAAGATCTTCTCTTGAAACAGATTGTGGAACCCCGGAGTGGTGTAAGTACGGAGCTTAGGAGTGGCATAGGGGTTCATCCTTCTTTCTTTGACAAAATCCCTTGATGACATGAGTTTGAGCGACTTGCTCTGAGCAGCTCTGAGCTTTGCAGCATTTGACTTCTGACGGCGAGTGGTCTTTTCAGGCAAAACTTCAGGCTCTTCATCTTCGTCAGCTAGGTCTTTGCCTGAACGAGCACGCTTAGCAGCCCGCTTGGTGTGACTCCCACTAGCCTTCTTACCAGCACCTGTGATAGCATAGGAGGATAGCAGGGAGATAAGTATTGCCAAAAACATCGAGACCAAACGAAAAGAATCCAGATTGCACAGTTCTGGAAAATGCCAGTTCCAGCGGTAGTACCGCTGGTCCACCGGTAGTACCGTGGAGCGGTAGTACCGCTACCACCAGATCTAGCGGTTGACTTTACGGTACTTGCTCGATCTATGGAATCTTCCAACCAAACTTCGCAAGAAGGATCCTAAACTAAGCACCAACTCGTTCCTACAACTTCTACCACAAGAACTACGGAAAACCTAACTCCATTGCATCTCAACGAATCAACTAGGTTGAGAGATAGGAGAGAGAAATTACCGGAGCTCATCGTGGAGGAGAGGAGGAAGGAGATGGTCCTTGAGCTTCCTCTGGCCGGAGAGGGGCTATCCAGGCCGGAGTAGGGCTCCCCGGCGAAGAATCCTGGCGGCGGCGGCAGCGGGGGGTGGTTTTCGAAGGAGAGGGTCGGGGGTGGAGGGGATAGAAAAGAAACTACCCCTCCACGCCCAACTTAACCTCTGGTGAAAACGCACCCAGCGGTAGTACCGCTGACCCAGCGGTAGTACCGCCCGCACTGGTACTTACGGTAGCCAGCGGTGGTACCGTTCCTGGGAAGGAACGGTAGTACCGCTGAGCTGCCGGTAGTACCGCTACCTGGTACTATTGACTTCCAGCAAAAAAATTCTGGGAATCAACGGTAGTACCGGGTACCTGGTGACTACGATACCGCTCGAGGGACTGCTGTGCCTGGAAACTCCAGGCAACGGTAGTACCGCGAGGGCACCGATAGTACCGGGCACTTTTGCCACGAAACTTCGACGGGTTGGTCACAAAGATTTTTGCAAAAAGAGAGAGATGTTTTTAAGTGTGCGGCATTGGCTTAGGATAGAGAAAGTAACTGGGGGAAGAGAGACAACCCAAGTTTGCAAGAATCAAAGATAAAGGCCAAACTTGGTGCTCTCCACAAAACGCAAAAGAGGTCTAAAAACCCAAATAAGATCAAATAAGATCAACTCCTCAAAAGGAGGAGGGCGGTGGCCTAGGCCACCATGTATGAGTATATGTGGTGTGACACCGCGAAGATATATCTTGGGTTCACCGCCACTACTCGTCATTTAAGCTCATCATTCATAAAATGAACAAAATAGAGACAAAATGAGTTCTTACTATCGGCATAATGGGGGGAGGGATAGTCCAATGGATTAGGACCGCACTCCCCCTATGTCCATGCCTACACCTAAACCAAACATATAGCTAAGAAATAGGTGTGAATGCAAGATATTCAAGCGACGCTCCCCGAATCGATGATATTTAGCTCATGCCTCAAATAAGTGAACCTTGCTTCATCAAGTGGCTTCGTGAACATATCGGCAAGTTGGATCTTCGTGGGAATATAGCCAAGCTCAATGTCACCCCGGTTGATGTGATCACGGATGAAGTGATAGCGAATCTCAATATGCTTCGTTCTTGAGTGCTCCACCGGGTTGTGGCCAATCTTGATAGCACTTTCATTGTCGCATAAAAGAGGCACTTTGTCACAATGGACACCGTATTCCTTTAAAGTTTGCCTCATCCACAACAATTGAGTGCAACAACTAGCGGCCGCCACATACTCGGCTTCGGTGGTGGAGAGAGATATGCAATTTTGCTTCTTAGAAGACCAACTCACCAAGGACCTACCAAGGAATTGGCAAGCTCCGGAAGTTGATTTCCTATCATCCTTGCAACCGGCCCAATCCGAATCCGTGTAACCGGCAAGAGAGAAAGTTGAGCCTTTAGGATACCACAAACCAAACCTTGGGGTATGAACTAAATATCGAAAGATTCGAAGAACCGCCGTTTGGTGGCTTTCTTTGGGAGCCGCTTGGTACCTTGCACACACTCCTACACTCAACACAATATCGGGTCTAGATGCACAAAGATAAAGCAAAGAACCAATCATAGAGCGATAGAGTTTTTGATCAACATCCTTATCTTTACCCTTTGGATTAAGTTCAAGATGACACTTGGTGTCCATAGGAAACTTCTTCTCTTTAGCATTTTGCATCTTGAACCTCTTGAGCATGTCTTGGATATATTTGGCTTGAGAGATGAAGGTCCCTCCACTCAATTGCTTGATCTCAAACCAAGGAAGTACTTCAACTCTCCCATCATGGACATCTCGAACCTATCGGTCATAAGCTTTGAAAATTCATCATTAAAAGCTTTGTTAGAAGACCCAAATATGATATCATCAACATAAAGTTGGCATATGAAAAGCTCCCCTTTAACCCTCTTGGTAAAAAGAGTGGGATCGATTTGCCCCACTTCAAAGCCACGGTCTACCAATAGCTCTCTTAGGTGCTCATACCAAGCACGAGGTGCTTGTTTGAGACCATAGAGCGCCTTATCAAGTTTGTAGACATGGTTAGGGAAGTGTGGATCCTCAAATCCCGGAGGTTGCTTAACATATACCAACTCCTTTAAAGGACCATTAAGAAAGGCACTTTTCACATCCATTTGTTGCAACTTGAAATTATGATGTGATGCATATGCAAGAAGGATACGGATGGACTCAAGGCGAGCCACGGGAGCATAGGTCTCTCCAAAATCAATGCCTTCAACTTGAGAGTACCCTTGTGCTACCAATCTTGCCTTGTTCCTCACAACCATTCCATGCTCATCTTGCTTGTTCTTGAATATCCACTTGGTGCCTAACATTGAGGCAATCTTTTGGCTTTCCACTAGATTCCACACTTTGTTGCGCTTGAAGTTATTGAGCTCTTCATGCATGGCTTCCAACCAATCCGGATCTTCAAGAGCTTCAAAGACTTTCTTTGGTTCCACCATAGAGATGTGGGCTTGATGTTCATTGAAATTTGCCAATTGTTTTCTTGTGGTGACCTTGTTCTTGACATTAACAATGATATTTTCTAGATGAAGACTCTTTCTTCTCCAATCCTTTTTGACTCTTGCTATACGACGGGTTTCGATATCCTCATTGATGCGAGGAATTTCCGCTTGATCATCTTGATCATTTGAGTCCCCGTCTTGACCGGAGTGTTGACCTTGATCATCTTGAAGCTCATCTTCAACAAAGGAAGGAGAGGGTTGATCTTGGTCAACTTGAGGAGGGCCTTGAACTTGTTCTAGGGTAGGTGCATCATTTGCTTCCATAGAAGGTGCAACTTCAACTTGTGATGATGGAGTCTCCACATGAGTGGAGCTAGGACTTGCTTGAGGAGGCTCATGATGGATTTCAATGGGGTGATGGAAACCAACCCCCATTCTTCTTATTGCTTCTTGAGGTTCCTCATTATCTACATCACAAACATGAAATTGCGCCACTTGGGAGCCGTCATTCTCATCGAACCTCACATCACAAGATTCTATGACTTTCCCAACGGTCTTGTCATAGACTCTATAGGTGTGAGATTCGGCACCGTAACTAACAAAAACACCCTCTAAAGCTTTAGATTCAAATTTAGACAAACGAACACTTTTGTTCTTATAGAAACACTTACAACCAAAAACTCGGTAGTAGGAGACATTGGGCTTGTTGCCGGTGAGCATCTCATAAGATGTAAACTTCTTGCCAACACGAAAGAATAGCCGGTTAGATGAGTGGCACGCCGTGGAGATAGCCTCGGCCCATAAGAATAGCGGAGACTTAAACTCCGCCAACATAGACCTTGCCATATCCATGAGAGTCCAGTTCTTCCTTTCGGCTACACCATTTTGTTGAGGGGTATATGCAGCGGAATATTGATGACGAATCCCCTCTTCACTAAGAAACTCATTTAAGGTGTAGTTCTTGAACTCGGAGCCATTATCATTTAAGGTGTAGTTCTTGGGGTATGAACTAAATATCGAAAGATTCGAAGAACCGCCGTTTGGTGGCTTTCTTTGGGAGCCGCTTGGTACCTTGCACACACTCCTACACTCAACACAATATCGGGTCTAGATGCACAAAGATAAAGCAAAGAACCAATCATAGAGCGATAGAGTTTTTGATCAACATCCTTATCTTTACCCTTTGGATTAAGTTCAAGATGACACTTGGTGTCCATAGGAAACTTCTTCTCTTTAGCATTTTGCATCTTGAATCTCTTGAGCATGTCTTGGATATATTTGGCTTGAGAGATGAAGGTCCCTCCACTCAATTGTTTGATCTCAAACCCAAGGAAGTACTTCAACTCTCCCATCATGGACATCTCGAACCTATCGGTCATAAGCTTTGAAAATTCATCATTAAAGCTTTGTTAGAAGACCCAAATATGATATCATCAACATAAAGTTGGCATATGAAAAGCTCCCCTTTAACCCTCTTGGTAAAAAGAGTGGGATCGATTTGCCCCACTTCAAAGCCACGGTCTACCAATAGCTCTCTTAGGTGCTCATACCAAGCACGAGGTGCTTGTTTGAGACCATAGAGCGCCTTATCAAGTTTGTAGACATGGTTAGGGAAGTGTGGATCCTCAAATCCCGGAGGTTGCTTAACATATACCAACTCCTTTAAAGGACCATTAAGAAAAGCACTTTTCACATCCATTTGTTGCAATTTGAAATTATGATGTGATGCATATGCAAGAAGGATACGGATGGACTCAAGGCGAGCCACGGGAGCATAGGTCTCTCCAAAATCAATGCCTTCAACTTGAGAGTACCCTTGTGCTACCAATCTTGCCTTGTTCCTCACAACCATTCCATGCTCATCTTGCTTGTTCTTGAAAATCCACTTGGTGCCAATAACATTGAGGCAATCTTTTGGCTTTTCCACTAGATTCCACACTTTGTTGCGCTTGAAGTTATTGAGATCTTCATGCATGGCTTCCAACCAATCCGGATCTTCAAGAGCTTCAAAGACTTTCTTTGGTTCCACCATAGAGATGTGGGCTTGATGTTCATTGAAATTTGCCAATTGTTTTCTAGTGGTGACCTTGTTCTTGACATTGACAATGATATTTTCTAGATGAAGACTCTTTCTTCTCCAATCCTTTTTGACTCTTGCTATACGACGGGTTTCGATATCCTCATTGATGCGAGGAATTTCCACTTGATCATCTTGATCATTTGAGTCCCCGTCTTGACCGGAGTGTTGACCTTGATCTTGAAGCTCATCTTCAACAAAGGAAGGAGAGGGTTGATCTTGGTCAACTTGAGGAGGGCCTTGAACTTGTTCTTGGGTAGGTGCATCATTTGCTTCCATAGAAGGTGCAACTTCAACTTGTGATGATGGAGTCTCCACATGAGTGGAGCTAGGACTTGCTTGAGGAGGCTCATGATGGATTTCAATGGGGCGATGGAAACCAACCCCCATTCTTCTTATTGCTTCTTGAGGTTCCTCATTATCTACATCACAAACATGAAATTGCGCCACTTGGGAGCCGTCATTCTCATCGAACCTCACATCACAAGATTCTATGACTTTCCCAACGGTCTTGTCATAGACTCTATAGGTGTGAGATTCGGCACCGTAACCAACAAAAACACCCTCTAAAGCTTTAGATTCAAATTTAGACAAACGAACACTTTTGTTCTTATAGAAACACTTACAACCAAAAACTCGGTAGTAGGAGACATTGGGCTTGTTGCCGGTGAGCATCTCATAAGATGTAAACTTCTTGCCAACACGAAAGAATAACCGGTTAGATGAGTGACACGCCGTGGAGATAGCCTCGGCCCATAAGAATAGCGGAGACTTAAACTCCGCCAACATAGACCTTGCCATATCCATGAGAGTCCGGTTCTTCCTTTCGGCTACACCATTTTGTTGAGGGGTATATGCAGCGGAATATTGATGACGAATCCCCTCTTCACTAAGAAACTCATTTAAGGTGTAGTTCTTGAACTCGGAGCCATTATCACTCCTAATGACCAAAATAGGGACATTGTATTGGCGTTGAACAATATTGGAAAAGTCGATGACGGCTTGTTGGGTCTCATCCTTCGTCTTGAAGAAATAAACCCAAGTAAATCTTGAATAGTCATCAACAATCACCAAACAATATTTCTTCCCACCAAGACTAGGTTGAGGCACGGCACCAAAGAGATCAACATGAAGAAGTTCCAAAATCCTCGTTGATGAAATAATGGTCTTGCCCGGATGGGGAGAATCATGCATCTTTCCTTCAACACAAGCCCTACAAAGACGATCTCTAGAAAAAGAAACATCCTCTTTTAGTCCAAGAATGTGGCCACCCTTGTGAAGACTTTGCAAAGTTCTCATGTTGACATGGGACAAGCGGCGATGCCACAACCACCCCACGTCGGCCTTTCCGAATAGGCATATTGCTTGAGTGTTGGTAGACCCCGAAAAGTCTACCACAAACAACTCATTTTCAACATACCCAACGAACATGACCTTTAGAGTCTTGCTCCTCAAGAGTACCACCATATCAATAGTAAAATGGACATCAAAGTTCATCTTATTAAGAGCACGAACGGACATAAGATTGTAACCTAGAGACTCAACAAGCATGACATTTACAAGGGTGATATCCCTTGCAACTACCACCTTGCCGAGACTCTTTACCTCGGCCTTTGACTTGTCACCATAAGAGACGGATGAGTTATTTAGATTTGGTCTCAACTCCGTCATAATCTCCTTGCTTCCGGTCATATGACTAGTGCATCCACTATCAACCACCCATTTCGATCCACCGGAAGCATAGTCCTACAAGAAATCATTGCTTGGATTTAGGTACCCATTTCTCAATGGGTCCTCTTTGGTTAGCAACAAGGTCTTAGGACCCAAATAGAGTAATCAATGTAACCATCATATGGACCAACATATTGAGCATAAACATCCCCATAATAATCAACATAAAGAATATAGTTGGGGTTGTTATGCCCCGCAAAGTCACTACGAGTGGTCTTGCCCCTTGTGGCACTACCACCCGCAATGGAAGTCTCGGCTTGTGCGGGCTTGGTCTTGATCTTCTTGTTGTTGCCCACTTTCTTCTTGGGCTCGGCTACATAACCAAGACCCTCCTTCCCTTTGTGTGGTTTTTGCTCAAATAAGTAAGCAATACCCTTATCTTTACCTTTGGGAATAGAGGTCTTGGCACTAACATTTTCTTCAATAACATTTTCATGAACACGAGGAAGAATAGATATGCTAGTTGAGCTAGATTTAGAAAGTTGAGTTTGAAGTTGCTCATGAGACTTGACTAAAGGGAGTGAGTTGTTTCCAAGGCCTTGTGAGCCTTGTCAAGCTTCTCCATATCCTCAAGAAGTCTAGCATTAGCAACCCCAAGTTCAACTTTCTCCTTTTTAAGCACTTTATATTTAGCAACGACATGATCTCTATCCTTAATGATTTTATTAATGATATCATCATTTTTAGCATCAAGAGACTCAAGTCTTTCCTCAAGAGAACATCTTTCTTCACTCTCTTCATCAAGAGAGGCATTCAAGGATGCTACGGAAGCATTCAAAGAGGCAATGGTGAGAGAATCCTCTCTCTCAATCTTACTCTTTTCTTGAAGAAGTTCTTCGGCCGCACATAGTTGTCTCATGAGAGACTCAACATGTTCCTTAGCTTCACCTTGCAAGTTAGTCATGAAAGTATCGAAAGCAACAAGTTCTTTCTTAATCACAAGACTAGATTGATCACTCATTTCATGCATAGTCTTGGGAGAAGGAGATGATACCTCGGTGACATTAGCCATGAGGCAACGAGCATTGTTGGTGGAGAAGTTCTCATTGGGGGATTCAAAGAGAGAAGATGATGAAGTTGATACAATAGCCAATGCGGCTACCTCTTTAGTAGGTGCATCTTCATCTTCGGAATCACTTGTGGCATATTCTTCTTGTGCCACCAACACAATTCTTGGTGCCTTCTTGAAGAAAGGCTTCCTTGGTCTTGCGGGCTTCTTTTGGATCAACTTTGAATGGTCCTTGGGGATGAGCTTCCCACCATTTTGCTCTCGGTTCTCATAAGGACACTCTCTTATGTAGTGGTTCTTGTCATGACAATTGTAGCACGTCTTCCACTTTGAGGCTAGCTCTTTCTTCCCACTTGAGTTGTTCTCTTTATCAACCTTGGCTTTAGCTTTTGCCGGGTCTTGCCAAAACTCTCTTGTGGCAAGAGCTATATGACCATTTAGAGCCGGTTCAAGATCATTTGGAGCAATGTTGCTTGGGCACGCTTCAACCTCATCAAGACATACCACCTTGGCCTTCAAAGCAAGTGAGGGGCCTTGTTTCATCCCCATGGCCCTAGCACGGCTATCTTCGGCATTCTTGGTGGCAACCTTGGAGGCTTGCACTTCTTGCATAACTTCATTGGATGTCATTTCGTTGTAGTTGTGTCTTCCTTGAATGGCCTTCACCTCGATGGGCTCGGAAGGCAAGAGAGCATTCACATACTTCCTCTTGACATAAGCATCATCCACATAGGTTGCCCCCACATCAAAGAAGGCCTTTGCAAGAGTCTTGAGTCTTCCATACATGTCTTCATGAGTCTCATTGTCAAACATGTAGAAGCCTTCGGCATCATTGCTCAAAGACTCATATCGGTTTCTCTTCATGCTTTCATTCCCAAGAAATGCAACCTCAAGACAATTCCAAGCTTCTTTGGCGGTGGTGGCATTGAGAACATAATGCTTGTCACTTTCACCCACTGAAAGTTCAATCATATGGAGTGCGGAGGCATTGAGTTGCTTTTCGGCAAATTCTCTTCTTGTCACATTGCTTGGATCCGCAACCTTGTACCCATCTTCAATGATCCTCCAAAGCTCGATAGAGGCACTGTTAATATGAGATTTCATTGAGCGTTGCCAACTAGCAAAGGCTAATGCATTAAGCTTAGGTGGAGGACCAATGGGGTTTATGCGGGTGGTGATAGGTGGGTCGATAGGGTACCATCCCGGAACGTTATGGTACTCTTCCTTCCCATCTTCATGCTTGGTAGGAGGAGGAGGAGATGGTTTAGATCCGGAGGTGGTTTCCACCCCCTTCTCATTTTTCTTTTTACCCTCCTCGGAATCACCTTCATCGGAGTTAGAGATACCCTCTAGTGGGATGGTTTCCGAAACCTTGGCATTTGTGAGTTTCATGAGCATGTCACGCAACTCATCAAATTTGACATTCATGTCATTCATGGACGATGTCAATGTTGTTTCCAACGATTTGATATCGGCCATGGATGCCATGGTCTCTTTGGCCTTGGCAAGATCGGCCTCATCCTCACTTTGTGTCATACTTCTCTTAGGCGGTTAAGCCCAAAACAAGAGAGCCTAGCTCTGATACCAATTGAAAGGATCGGTATGACACCTAGAGGGGGGGGGTGAATAGGTGCTACTCCAATTTTAGTCTTTTTCAATTTAGGCTTGACACAAAAGGTAAATTCTCTAGATATGCAACTACGGTGAATTTACCTATATGACAAGCTAGCAACTAAGCACGATATAATAAGGCGGTAAACAAGGATAGAGGTAACCGAAGTCAAAGCACGCGGAGACACGGATGTAATCCCGAGTTCCTCCTTTTTAGGGGAGTACGTCTCGTTGGAGAGGTGTGAACCAACACAATGGTTCAACGGCCACAAAGGCCTCACCCTCTTCTCCGGTGAACCGCACCACAAAGGTTTGGTTCACTTCAACTATCGGAAACCTTCGAGGCGGAGTCCGGAGCCTTTACAACAACGATTTGGGGCACAACCCACAAAGGATTGGGGGCTCCCAAACAGCTACAATCTGTCACAAAGACAATCAAGTGAGTACAATAGGGGGCTAGGTTTTCCTAGTGGAAACCCTAGCAAATGGTCCCTCAAGTGAATGAGGGGGAAATGAAGAACGGCTTGGTGAAGATGTAGATCGGGGCCTTCTCCTTCAATCCTCCAAAGATCAACGAGTTTGGGTGGAGGGATTGGGAGATCTAGTGATTCTTGAGCTTGTAATAATGGTGGACTTCTATTTCTGTCGAGCTAGGCTTCTTGGAGAAGAAGCAGTCTTTATATAGGGGTCCCTGAAAATCCAACCGTTATGTGCAGAAAAACTGCACAGCGGTACTACCGCTGGGACATCGGTACTACCGCTGCCTGCTTCCCTGCGGTACCTAGTGCACTGCAGAACCCAGCTGCAGCGGTACCTCGCAGAGGTACCGAAGTTGCCAGGCAGAGCGGTAGTACCGCGGCACTGCCCGGTAGTACCGCTGGGATCCTTCGATTAAAAAAGAAGGAACCCAGCGGTAGTACGAGGCAACTACCGCGGGGTACCGTAACCAATACAGAGAGCAAAAACGGCCTAGCGGTACCCCTGGCGGTACCACCAGCGGTAGTATTGCTGGCTGAAGCTAGCGGTACCACATGGTACTACCGCCACGAGGAGTACCAGCTGTGCTGCAGGAGTCCCGCTCCAGGTGGAGCGGTACTACCGCTGCGACAGCGGTACTACCGGCAGACACAGAAATGCTCACTGTGCTGATTTCCAGGGTAACAAGCTCCACAAGACATAATGTAACAACAAGATATATCTGCCATTGTCAAGCGCACATTAGTCCTGATAATGTGTTGTCATTAGACTCCAAATAGATTTAAGAGCAAGTATGCTCTTTCACATACTTTCCTCTCTCAAAATAATTTTCAATGGCATCATGAATAAACTCAACAATATAGCTATCACATAAAGCATTTTTATCATGATCCACATGCATATAAGTATCATTACTCTCCACATAAGCATAATCAATTTTATTAGTAATAGTGAGAATAAAACTATCACAACCATCATTGTGTTCATCATAAATTGCAGGCATAGTATAATCATAATAAACTTTCTCCTCCATAGTAGGTGGCACCAAAATACCACTATCATTATAATCATCATAAATTGGAGGTAAAGTATCATCAAAGAAAATTTTCTCCTCAAAACTTGGGGGACTAAAAATATCATATTCATCAAAACCAGCTTCCCCAAGCTTAGAGCTTTGCATAGCATTAGCAATAATGGTGTTCAAAGCATTTATAGTAATAACATTGCTACCATCATGCAAATAATTTTCCATAGGTTTTTTAATTTTCTCTTCAAAAGCATCATGTCCTAACTCAAGATAAATTTCATAGAGCTCTCTAATTTTGTTGTTGTTTTCCATTAAGCCTAACTAGTGAAATAAAAAACAAGAAACAAAAAGATATAATTGCAGAATCTAAAGGAAATAACTTCGAGCACTCACACACTAGCAACAGTACTAGATAGCTTAGTAGCCAGATGATGTGAGTACCTTTTACCTTACCTCCCCGGCAACGACGCCAGAAAATAGCTTGATGTCTACGTGTGCTTCTATTCTTGTAGATAGTGTTGGGCCTCCAAGAGCAGAGGTTTGTAGAACAGCAGCAAGTTTCCCTTAAATGAATCACCCAAGGTTTATCGAACTCAGGAAGGTAGAGGTCAAGGATATCCCTCTCAAGCAACCCTGCAATTAAGATACAAGAAGTCTCTTGTGTCCCCAACACACCCAATACACTTGTCAGATGTATAGGTGCACTAGTTCGGCGAAGAGATAGTGAAATACAAGTGATAGGGATGATTATAAGTAGTAACTGCAATCTAAAATAAAGATGGCAGCAAGCAAACATGTAGCAGAACTTGTTGTAAACGGTGTTTCAATGCTTAGAAACAAGGCCTAGGGATCATACTTTCACTAGTGGACACTCTCAATAATGATCTCATAACTGAATAAGTAAAAGCTACTCTTAAACACTCTCTTGTTGGATAACAAACACCATTCATTGTGTAGGGCTACAAAAGCACACCTCAAGCCGGAATAAACAAGCGCCACAACGTCATAAAGGAATCACACACGGTGCACACACTGTCACCTTTACACCGTGGGGAGTACCGGAGTTCATATTAATGTAACCTATAGAGTGCATAATAGATAAAGAGTAACATCTACATATTCAACTAGATTAGCACAACTGAACACAAGTAAATACTACTCAGGATTATTCTCCTTCTTGATGAAGCAAGAGTACTATGCGTAGGGCTGCAAGAGCACACCTCAAAGTCTGAGTAAACAAACACCACAATTCCCAAGAATAAGCCAGGATAAATGTCTAAATTATTCATAGAGTCACACAAGTACCCACACTGTCACCTTGATACCGTGTTGTCACAATGACTCCAGAAACTAGACAAAATCACTTGAGTAGCATAAACATTATTAATGCATTCAGCGATACTAGCAATACACATGATCACATAAAGATCACACCATGGGAGAGAGAGATGAACCACATAGCTACCGGTAGAGCCCTCAGCCTCGGGGGAGAACTACTCCCTCCTCATCATGGGAGTCAGCAGCGGCGATGAAGATGGCAGTGGTGTCGATGGAGATGACTCCGGGGGCAATTCCCCGTCCCGGCAGCGTGCCGGAACAGAGACTTCTGTCCCCCGAAATTTGACGTCGATGGCGGCGGCGCTGCGGAACTCTTCGTGGAATATGACTTGGTTTTTTTTAGGGTTTTCGCGTCTGAGGCAATATATAGGCGAAGGGGCGATGTCGGTGGAGGTCCTGACCTCCCTCCTCACCTCCCGGCGCGCCTGTGGGCCCAGC
Organism: Poa pratensis; assembly: GCA_947311845.1. NCBI lineage: Eukaryota > Viridiplantae > Streptophyta > Magnoliopsida > Poales > Poaceae > Poa > Poa pratensis. The sequence goes on along the minus strand of CAMZMU010000116.1, from coordinate 24,400,390 downwards.
CGCGCGAGCAGGTGGTTTGGAGGCCGTGGGCCTCCCCCTGGCTTTCCCTTCTGGCTCCGTGTGTCCCTCGGAAAAATAGGAGGTTTGGCTTTTGTTTCGTCGAATTCCGAGAATATTTGCAGAAGTACTTTTCTGAAACCAAAAACAGCAGAAAACAGAGAACTGACACTGTGGCATCTTGTTAATAGGTTAGTCCCAGAAAATGCATAAAAGTGATATGAAGTGTATATAAAACATGTAGCAAATGGTATAATATAAGCATGGAACAGCAGAAATTATGGATACGTTGGAGACGTATCAGTTGCCAATGATGATGGATGTTCTAGCATTGTCACCACATGGCAGCCACCAAAATTAAGAACCAAGGACAAGTCATTGTGTCTTGTACTTTATTTTGTTGGTTGTCATGTGGTGCATGTGGTGCATACCAGAGGCTTCCAAGCTCTGCATTTTCTTTATAGGCCGATGATTGTAATGTGGCACAGTACAGGTGCAAGAGGTGTCTCCACTGTACCTTTAGTGATGTACAAGTACAATATGTGTGCACAAATCTTGGTAGCGTGGAGCCATTTCTTGGCACCACAGCTTGTGCTCTTGTTTATGAGGCTGATTTGTTGTTCTAGTTTCATTTTCTCTTTTGCATCAAGCCGATGATTACAATGTGGCATGACATATGTGCACGGAGATGACTTCTATAGGACCTTGAGTGTCTAGTGCATACCTCTTGGTCCCTGTATAGAGTCATCTCCCTGTGATCTTTGTTTGCTATTTCTTATGAGGCAATCTTCTGTTCTTGTGCCTATGATGATCTGTTCGACTTGTGAGCTAGTTTAGGTTATGTCAGCAGTAGACAGCCAACAAAATTAAGAACGAAGCACAACTCATTGTGTCTTGTACTTCATTTTGATGGCTAGTCTAGTGATGCATACTTGTGAATACCTTCTCACTAGTCCACTGAGGCATCCATCTGTTTTGTTGTGCTGTGGTGCCTATGATGAACTGTTGAACATATGAGCCAATATAAACACTGTCACCACCAGACAGCCACCAAAACTAAGAACGATGCACAACTAATAGTGCGTTGTACTTGCTTTTGTTGGCTTGTCTGATGGCGGATAATTGTGCAGACCTTGCTCAACATAACTGAGGCTACGTTCTTGTGGCACATTTTACTTGTTGGCTTGTCTGTATGAAGATGTTTTGACACAAGTTGGTGATTTGTTTTGCAGTCATCGAAGGGCAAGTATGTTCTTGAGGACAATGCTGGCAGTGCTTCCAAGAGGAGGAAGGTCCCCGTCGGCCACTTCCACGAGGAGGTGTCCCCAACCCACTTCTGCAAGGTGATACAGGCACCTGGCTTGGACTTGCTGCCCATTCCTCCAGCGAGGACCCGGTTCGGTCTGTTTAGGGTTTGCTATGACTGTTATCGCTAAGATCCTATGACTTTTATCGCTTGTTGCTATGACTGCTGTTAAGTTTAATACTATTGTCGCTATGATCTTATGACTGTCGATGATTTCGTGCTTTGGTAGTTTCTCAGTTTGGGTGCATCTATGCTGGTAAGCTCACCACTCCAAGAAGTGGTGACAGTACAAGCCTAGGCGCACGTAACCAAACGTCATGCTATGCAACCTATGTTCAAGATACAGTCGACCAAACAACGCGTGCTTAGAAATTTGCACCGAGGCAAACGGGCCTAGCCAGAACATTGTTGGCAACCAAACGGGCTGCACAACATGGCTCAGTCCACGTTTTTGCAGGGTCAGGCCCGCCAGAGCCACGGATGCAAAAGGGCTAAAAATGGTGCGGGCAACCAAACACGCCCCAACCTACTTTGAGCCGATACAATTAGCTGTGATTCAAAGATGTCATACCTACCATCAAAAAAAGAAGAAGATGTTATACCTCTAATTCAGCTAGTTTCTCTTTATTTGTTTTCATTAAAATTTTGGCCAGTAATGGCAACATCTACAGACGAACACAATTATGATGTATGTGTATTAAAAAAATATTATATTAAACTTGTTGATATGAATGTGAATGATTATTGTATAGAGCTAGTGCATTTAGAAAATGTGAATGATCGAATATTGAACATGTGTGACTCGTGGGTGCATATATATCTCGGATAGTTGACATGAGTATTTTGGCAACTCAATATAAGTATATAATCAAGGCGTATGCAGTAGATAACTATATAATCTGTTAATCGGGACAAAATTAAAGTCTAGGGGGCAATGCCGACTTTGCACAACTAAAAATAGAAACCAAGCTCATAAGCCGAAAAAAATAGGAAAACCAGTTTGTTGAACCTCTCCCGACCAAAGTTTCTTTCCATCAAAATCTATAAACTGACTTTTCCATAAGTATAAGCTCAAAACAAGAGAAGTGGCACTAACTCCTCTACCCCTTGATCAAGGCGACATGGACAAGGAACATCCCAAACGCTTTCGGCCTAATCTTTGTTGGTCTATATGGGCATTTCTGATCCTTTTGGAAACTCTCTCGCCAATACTATATTTTTGCAATGAGATTCGCTATGAAAGGACAATAATCATGTTTTATTCTGCGAGAGTACAAAAACGGATGCTAGACGCTGCATGTGACAAACATGGTGATGATTACAAATTGTAGTATACTAACAAATACACATGAACATTTATTCGTGCATGAATTTGATCGAACAAATTCAGGCTGCATATTTTGGGCGAGCTAGCAGCACTTAGTCCCCGACAATAATTTCAATTTATTTTTCAGTGAAGATTCATGGTGTAGCAGCACTTAAAAGCTTCACTGAACATCAAACCCCTTTTCTTGGAGCTCCTGGACAACCTCGTTCCTCATCCGGAACCAGAGCTTTTGAGCCTCCTGCTCGAACTTCTTCGACTGGAGCTGCTTCTGCATGTTATCGGAGTCCACATTCGTATCAGCGAAACCCTTGGGCCCGATCGTGGTGCCTAGGGCGTCTCCACTCTTTATGAATTCCTCCACCGCCGCCTCGTCGCCAGGGTACGGGAACTCCCGGCGCTCGTAGAGATGCGCCATTTCTTTCTCTTCCTGGAAAATGTTTTGGAAAATTGGTTTAGATATAAACTCGACAGGCAGGTGAAAGGATAATAAGAATTAATGGAAAGACAACTTGAGGCTAGTCTGAAGAATCTCGTAGAAGAGCATCTCACCTCCTTGAGTGATCAATATGGTTAATCATATTTCCACACAAGATAGTTTAGATTTCTTATAAGGTCCTTACATTCTAGTTTCATGTTGTGAGTGTTGGAGGTCAAATATAAGGAATGTTTATCAACTAATACTGGATGACCAAAATATACTAATTTCAGTAAACTAATGAGGCATATCCGCATATGATTTGCTGACACGATACTACCCATGCACGATCATTTCCACAAAAGGTCGCGTGGCTTACATTTCAGAAAAACAATGCTCGCGTCTAATCAACTGTGAGGCCAAAATCAATAAATTGTAGAATGGACACTGCATGCGTAAATTGAACTGCAACGTATTGACATTGTCTATTCGCAGATCTGAACCATAGGTAGTTCCAAAAATGGAACATAAAGCAGGATGAAAATCACTCAGCCAAAACAGAAGGTATCAGCAATTCATTTTCTGTCTCTTCTGCAAAATAAACAAATTGTCAGAACCACCCATATGTACCTTGGGGCGTGGCTTGAGGGTCCACCAGTCAAGCGGTGACGTCTCATTCCAGAGCCAGGCGGCGCCGAAAAGTGCGTAGGTGCAGAGCATGCCCTTGCCCATCTGTTTGAAGAAGTACTCGTCCCCCTTCTCGAACCCCATCCTCCTGAACCCCCCACAACAACAAGAACAGATATGGCGTCAAGAACCAATTTGTGCACTAAGCCGAGGAACTGTGGAGCCGGCAAGCCGGTTACAGGAGGCTCGTCGTACTCACTTACCTGAGTAACCGACGGGCCTGAGGGAAGGTGCGCAGCATCGCTTTCAACTGCAGGAAAGGAGCAAATTAAGTGAAGGGGATTTTGGTGCGGCATTTCGTCGAGCAGGTAGGCGTATGTGTACTGGCGAACTGTTTTGGAACATACAAGGTAGGAGCACAGATCACTAAATATTTTATTTTTGTTAGTATATTTATTTCATGACTAAATATCTTCATATCGATCATTCTCCAAACACAGATTTTCCTTGAGCAATACGTCCTATGTCATGAGTTGGTTTCTGCCAAGTGCCAAAAACTTGTAGTAAGACATTCATCACGAAGAAGACATGCCCTCACAGTCACAGGACGGGAGCAAGAAGCATGCTTCGCTTCAACATGACCGCAAAGCACAATCAGTATTCATCTTTCAGTGATCTATGTAGCATAACTGCAAGCAGTATGGGTGCACGGAATACAGACAAAGCTAGAAAAAAATGTTTCTCGGTGGTTGATTAAGGGTAACGGAGTTACCTGCAAGGGAAGCTGGGGAGGTCGAGGGGACCAAACTTCAGAGGAGGATGCGACGAGGCCAGGCGCCTACGGCCGTCCTATGGCGGAGGGGCGCCAGAGGCGAGGGCTGACGGTAGGCCGGTGAGCGCTCCTCCTCCGCCGTGCCCGTGCGTGCGCGACGCTGCTCAGAGCTCGCTATAGGTGGGCTGGGCCGCTTGGAAAACAAAGAGTAGCCCCGGTGTCTTGGCCCAGGAAGACGACAACCAGTAGAGACGTAAACTAGGAAGGCGCCATCAACAGTAGAAAACAGTAATACCACTTGGATGTAGCTATTTTTTTTTGAAACAAGAAAAAAAATCTATGACTTTTATATTGATATAGAAGGAGCAAACATGGCCGGCCTAAACCAACTAAAAAAGGAAAAGAGACATGGGAAAACCCTTAAAAACTTAGCCGGTTTACTCGGCTAGCTTCTTTGCGCTTGCAAGGATCCAGTTTCTGCCTTCGTCTTTAATGCGTTGGAAAATCATGGATGACATAGTGAAAATGTTATTGAAGACCCGTGCATTCCTTTCCTTCTAAAACTCCCACGTGATGATGATGATTGCCGTCTTGAAACCTTTTGGTGAATCTGATGACGTTGCCGAGACAGCCTTCCAATGGCAGTAATCCTGGACCATCGCCCTATTCGTACCCAAGTCATGAATTAGGACAGGGCATTTTAGCTAAATTGCAGCGTCGCTCCAAACTCGTCCAAAATAACAGCACTCAAGGAGGATATGCCTTGAGGTCTCCGGTTGGCACCTGCAGAGTTGACATGTGGGTTGATGAGGCCACCCCCTAATAGACAGGCGATCAGAAGTCCAAAGCCTATTTTGAACGGCCAACCAGGCGAAAAACTGCACTTTGGGGGGCCCAAATCTTCCACACGATGCTCATGAAGGAACAAGAGGAGGCGCCTATGAATTGTGCCTTGTAATCCGAATTTGCCATACAGATCCCATTTGTCGTGAGGATCCATGTGATGTTGTCATAAATGCCGGGAGTGAGGGTTACGTCCTGAATTAACCCCAGAGGTGGACAAACTGAGCAATATGATCGGTAGTGAAATTGTCCATGGAGAAGTCAGAGATCCATTTGTAGTCGGATAGTGTATCACGCACGCATCTCTTCTTTTGTCGGGAAGCCTCGAAAAGGTACAGAGGAATGGCCTTTGGGGGGAGGCCGTCTAGCCAGGACTATCACCAGAAAGAAGCTTTTGTCCGTCCTTCCACTGTCACTTTAGTAGCCGCACTGGAAAGATTCTTGTTCATGTCATCATTTGGGGTTTCCGTTCCCACCCAAGGCTTATCCTCTGAAGCCCATTCATGCCATAACCATGGCAGACGTAGTGCTCTCGAGAATTTCTCCAAGTTAAGAATCCCCAACCCCCCAAGCTTCTTGGAGCGGCAAACCTTGTCCCGGCTAACTCTTGCACTTGCTCTCGCTGACTTATCACTAGATGGATGACGCTATTTAAGGAGACATGTGTTCGAGTCACTCTTTAGCTAACAAATGGATGAAAAGAAGGTCGGACCATGTTCAAAAAGAAAAAGAAAAAGGTCGGACCACCTCCCGAAGTTTCAATCTCTTCCATTTTGAGTCCTCGTCTTGAAACTAGTTCATATATTGTTCACCGTGGCAAGGTCTGCAGAGGATGGGGAAAGACTAACGACACATTTTTTTTTGAACGGGTAAGGCCCGAAGGGCCTGGAAGCTGCTTCATTTCGTTGGTGGGTACAACATTACAAGGAGAACCCTGTGAACCAAAAGAGTTGCACGAAGGTCCTTACAAATTACAGAAAAGTCCTCGGGACAAAAAGAGAAAAAGCAATCAGGTCCCTGGCCTTCTCCACCGCGAAGCCTCAACCTCGAGATGCAGGTACCTGCAATGCCGCCGGGGAACAAGCCACTTGGGGCAACGCCGGCAAGAAACCCCGCATCGAGATCCTTGAAGATCCTCCGACCAGGAGGAAGAAGATGCTCGGACACGCCGAGCGCGGAGTGGCCACAGCGGCCAAGGATAGCCGTGGCAAGCAGGTGCCACCGCTTGGGAGCTCCGCCAGTCGTCGTTGCAGCTTCAGGAGCATGCTGATGCACACGCGCTCCTCGGTCCCGCGGCGCCTCAACTCTCACCAGCACAGGGGAAGCACGCCCTCCGTCCGCGTCACCACAACGCCGACGAACAGACGCAGACAACTCCAGACCAGCACGAATCGAACCACCAGAGAACAGCAGGCTAGACGCACCTGAAACAGCGTCGGTCTTCTTCTTCCCCTCGCCACCAAGGCCGGCCGGAAGAAGAAGATCATCACCTTCAAACGCATCAAGCACACCACCACGCCAAGTCGATGCAGAAACCTGCCGGCAGCTCAACTTCCTCCCCTCGCCACCACGGCCGGCCGGAGGAAGCGGTGCCACACAGCAGCTCAACAGGAGTTGACGATGGCGGCAAGCAGCAGATTTATTAGAGGGAGTGGCGGTCGTCTTCAGCTCGTCCCGCTCCAACCAGAGAAGCAAGAACACACAGAAGATGAACTCAAGAACACCGCAGATCTGGCTGCCAAGATCTGGGAATCCACTCCAAGCAAAAGGGCAAACAGCCCAAGACGCCATATAGGACCAAACAACAAACAAACTAAACCTACTATATACAGCACGGTGGCCGGAGCCTCCCTCAGTCACTTCCCGTCGGCAAGGCCGCCAGGAAGGACCTCGGTTCGGTCCGGGGAGAAGAGGGCGACTCTCAAAACTGTAGCAGAGAGAGAGGAGAAAGGAGAGAAGAGCCTCGCGTTGACTAACGACACATGAGCACACGCTTACACGGGAACATATCCGGTGCACCCACGCTTGTGGTGCAAGTGGGCGCCGTGCAACCACGGTCAAATAGTAAAAGACACTGAAAATAATTTACAACGTATATAGTAACATATATCTAACATGCCTCATAAACAAAAATCTAAAAATCAAACATGGCTTAAGAAAACATAACAAATTCGGTAGTCTCCGTATTAACGGGCCAAATCCATTTACCGATCGGACAACCACTATTCACCACATGATTTGACTCTCTTGTTGCATGAGTTGTATACCCAATCCGACTTAAAATTTGCAGGTTAGAAAATATACTTTTGTATCTAGGTGCTAAATTAATTTCAGATTAGTTCTGATAACTTGTACTTTTTTAGAGTGTAACCAATATCTCGGTGCACCGGTTGCTCGGCGAGGTTGGGTGCGCTTGATATATCTCGTGCATAATTGACGATGTGTCTTTGTATTCTATAGAAAAACTCGGCAGATGATATGAAGATGTAGCTAGAAAATATGCACGTGATAGAGGGTGTATAAATTTATGATAAAAAACTCTTTGCATTTACATTAAAAGAGGGGTATGGAGTATTTAAATTAGATATCTGTATGTGGAAGAAATTATGAGCAGGAAGCGATCGCCTTAGAGCATCTCTAGCAGAACCCGCAAAGGGGGAAAACCCGTATAATAACCGCCCGATGCGGATTGAAAACCGCAAAAAGGCGGAGAACAGAACCCGCAAAATTACCCGACCCGTAAAAGATTTTGCAGGGCCCCGTGAATCTAGCCCTCGAAACCGAGAAAACTAGGTTTCAACCTCCGACCCGCAGCCGGAACCTCATCCCCTTATATCGTTGGCGCGAGGGAAGCTTCAGCCCTTGAACTGCCGCCGCCGCCACCTCTTTCTCTTCCCCCACTCCGGCCACCGCGCGCCCTGCCCCGGACCGGCCATGAGCGCCTCCGACCCGTCCCTGGTGACCGTCCGCGTTGGGGAGCACCATCGACAGATCCAGCGGGCCGCGGAGAGCTCGGCACCGCCGCCGCCACCGCTGCTCCATTGGCGGCGCCGAAGCGGAGAAGACTGGGCACCGCAGGCGCGGCCCAAGTTTTGATTGCGGCTACGAACGCCGCCGCAGCTGCCGCGGGCACTCCCGCCGCCGCAAAGCCGAAGAGGCAGGCGGGCAGGAAGATCAGGGCCAGCGCCAGCGCCGCCGCGAAGTCCAATGCGCCCGTCCCCGGCGCCGCTGCTGCATCCAATGCGCCCGTCCCCGGCGCCGCTGCTGCATCCTCCGCGCCCGTCCCCGGCGACGGGACCGAAAGGTATGAATTTATTCTTCAAAATTGAGCTATCCACCGCGCCCGTCCCCGGCGCCGCTGCACCCATCCACTCGGCAAGCTGAATTTGTTCTTCTTGCAGAACGCAAGCTTTCATGGACATGCTTGGGTCGGTTGATATCGACAACCCTCCGCTCGGCAATTACGGCTACAACGAGGTCGACGGTGGCGTCGATGGTGGCACGGGCGAAGAAGACAACGAGGTCGAGGAAGTGGACGGGGCAGGCCTGAGTCGGAGAGGTACGAATTACACCATCTTGGAGGACCAAACCTTGGTCCGTGCTTGGGAGAGTATTTCTCTCGATGCAACTTCCGGCGTTGATCAAACCAAAGATCGGTATTGGCAAAGGGTGGAGGACAAGTTCTTCCAACCAAAGATCGGTATTGGAAGTGCTTCGTGAAGAAGGGAAGCGGAAGACCGAGATTGAGCCCAAAAGAGCCTCGGCGGAGGAGAACAAGTCCGTGGCCAAGCTCTTGGCCGAAGAGAACAAGATCATGATGATGAACCGAAGTGAAATGGATGAAGTCACCTTAGAGTAGCATGACATCGCAAGGAAGGAGATATTGCATCGAAGGAAACAAGCGATGCTAAAAGCTAGCGGTGGTGGAGGTCTCGGCGGTGGTGGAGGTGATGGTGGAGGTGCCGGCGATGGTGGAGGTGATGGTGCTAGCACGGTGTAGGGCCTTTCGATGATGCCGATGGTGTTTTGGAAGCAATTTTTTGGTCACACGGATGGAAAACTATGTTAATTGTCGTCTTTAGATTCAAGGAACTTTATTATTTGCTATATTAATGTCGAATTTGTAAGCAATTTGGCATACTACGACATTCATGCCTAATTCATGTTTTGCATATGCAGTTTCTGAACGCGGCGCGACGGAGCAAAAACCGCAAAGCAGAACCGCAAAGCAGAACCGCAAAAAATGATTAGTTCCCAACTAATCAAATAAGCCAAGTTGTCTTTTCTAAATTAACGGATAATCAGTCAACACGATTGATTATTACAGTATACTAGCACACGTGCCCGTGCGTTGCAACGGAGACGAAAAAATTTAGAAGGATTTTTTCCCACATAATCAAAACCATGATCCATCACAAAACACCATAATTTGGAGTATTTAGTTGGAAAGGACACAAATTTTATGATTCACAGTTTTGACCTGAATTATACACGTCAGGGCTGTACCAACGTGTCATCCTCGCCCAATCGTATTTTTTCTAAGCCACCGAGCTCTCTCTCTCTCTACTTTTCCTATAAGACACCTCGGTCACAAAAAAAGTACTGGATCTAGCAACTGAGCCACCTGGTACCCTAGATGGCTAGATTACAGAAAATAGACAGAGATAGATGTCTGTAAATTAGAGATTAAATTATACGATACTACTTCATAGTCCACTAAATGCTGCAATGCCACGCGAAGATCAACTTCTCCAAATTAGACTGCTACTCCTACGACTACTTCTGTAAATCATGGATCACGCTCTTGCAAGATTAAGGAAGCAGCCTTGTTGTCAGGAAGCAAGCATGAACCAGCAACAACCATTTCGAGGCACACACGGCGAGACTGAATGGCGTACCTTGGGGAGCACGTGTTAACGGAGTTCCGGCAAGGTCAACAGGATGGCGAAACAGCAATAATGAGCGCCGACGGAATTGTGAATTTGACGCTTCGGCCGTGGCATTTGTCGACTACGGAAATATGCAATTGACCTCTGGTTTTGGTCCAGAGAACCGTAAGGCGAAATCCATTCTTGGGTCTTGACTCTCAAGGTTGAACTCCACGATCGTGTGCTCTACTGCTCCTCTTTGTTCATGGCCGTGTGCCGCGTTTAAACTGGATTTCATAAATAAGTAGGCGACCACCTTGATGACGGCACCGGACCATCGCCAGAGGGCTTTCTAGTTTCTACCTCCCTCCATCAGCTGCCGCCATTGGTTCCCAGAGTGAGCAACATGCCCACCTGTTGGTGCCAGACAGCACCCAAACTCCTATATATGCATTTTTTGTTGTTTTACCGCCATGGTCTGCGGCTGTGTCGTGCTCGGAGGTTGTGACGAGAGCTCTATGTTCATCATAACTAAGATCGGTGTCGTCGCCTTCGGCTTCTATGGTCATGGTGACGAGAGATCCACTTGCTCGCACGTCGCACGTTAATTGGCATGAGGTCATCCTGAATTTGGACACCGTCGCTGCCGGTGGTGACGCGAGGTCCGGTATCACTATAAGCTGGCAGGTTCAGTTCGACGAATGCGGACGGGTGTGTGACTGTGTGGTGCTGCTGCTTCTGTACGCGGACGGAGAAAAGAAACAACGGCCGACAGCGCACAAGGGGAGCGACCATGGGACGGCAGCGGCTTGCCGCCATTTTCACTCCACTACCTCCTGCATCAAGCGCCGCCATCGGCGATGCTCTCTACATCTCGCTCCGACGTGCCGGCCGCCGGCCGCCTCTTCTGTCCTCTCTCTCTAGCTTCTCCCTCCGCATCGCCATGGAGCTCCGCTCCGCCTCAGCGCTGTCGTGGCCGGCAGCCGGCGGCCGCCCACCTTTGTTCTCTGATCGTGGGCCGCACTCGGCCTCCTAGGGGCAGAGGCTGTGTGGGGATCTCGGCCTCCCGGGGCGGCAGCACGTCGGTGAAGGATGCGCCTCCCGAGGGCGCCGCGTCTGGGCTGCGGCCGGAGGTGCCGCGCCGGAGAGAAGCGCCCGACGGCGGCGCGCTGGAGAGGAAGGTCCCGCCGGCCGCTGACGATAGTAGGTAGAGGTCTTGTCTATCGGGACGGGATAAGAACCGCCGACTCGCACGTCTTCGTCTTCGACAGCTTTTTCGGCGAGAGGATGCACCGATCGATCAAATTTTCTCTTCTGGCATCGTACTCGTTGATCAACTCGTCTATTTATACACGCACACCATGAAGACGTGTTGATCAAACCAAGTAGCCAAACAAGAATTGGCTACAGAGTTACTCCCTCCGTTCCAAATTACTTGACTTGTGTTTGTACAAAAATGATGTATCTATACTTGTTTAGTGTCTAGATACATCTGTATTTGGACAAACCCAAGTCAAGTAATTTGGAAGTACAAACCGGTTGGTTACGGGACTGGCCAGGCACAGTCGGAGCGACGGACGAGAAGCACATGACCTAGGAAGCGGATCGATCGACGTACGAAAAAAACAAATCGGTACCTAATTTTTATGGTGGCGGCGGTGGGTAATATTTTTGACAACTTAGGGGTAAAATTGGAAATAAAAATGACGTACCACAAGAAACCTTAAAGTTTTTATTATTAGGTATAAATAGCTAGATAGTTTTATTCTTTAGCTATAGCATCTGCATCCACACGACCACGCCACTTCTCACAACGATCGATCATTCCGACGACTGTCCGGCTGTTCCAACAACGATGGATCCACTTTCTTTTGTCCAAGTTGATTACAACGGAACGAATGGTGCACGTTTTAACCCCGGTCACCACATTTTGTAATTGAAAGGGAGGTTTATGTGACGTGACTGATGTGAGAGCTCATGTTCATCTTCCAGGCTTCTCCCGGTAGCTTGTGACATAGCCTGCATAGGCATGTAGCACTCGCACTCGATCATAACCGACGTTAATTAACCGTCTCCTTCATAGACGTCGACCCTGCTAATGAACTTTTAATTTATCCTCCACTGCTACATTATTCGTGCTACGTCTCGTGCCGTGTTTTTCCTCCATCACTTAATTTTCTCAACTGCTCTTGGACCACGATCGACAGCGATACTTCCGATATAGAAGGGCATCGCGATGACGACGGATTTCCAATTAACCGTGTCATATTGTACCGCCAATCATATATTTTCATAATTTTCTTTTTGACCATGTGTTCATAGAAAAAATCGTGTTTCATCAGTCCGAAAAATCCTACTCCCTCCGATCCATATTAATGGTCTCAACATTGTCTAGATACGGATGCATCTAGTCTAAACACTTAACTAGATACATCCGTATCTAGATAAAGTTGAGTCCATTAATATGGATCGGAGGTAGTATTAATTAATTTTTTTTCTTCTAGAAAAAAGCTATTTGCATATGCTTGAGCTTGACGGGCGTCTGACTGTTTCAATCTGATCGACACGCTGCCTATTTTTTCATCAAATATTCCTGTTCCTCATCGGTCATAGTCCGTGCTTAATTTTAGGTGTACTACCTGATTCCTATCTCAAAAGACAAATGCGTACTAATTGAAAGTAGTAGTTTGTTGGTAGGGCAGCATGTGAATTGTCTTTCTTTATGCATCGGCCGGATTTTTTCTTCATTCTTATGTACTATTTTTATTTCCTCGAAAAAGTGTACTATTTTTATATTAGGTGACAAAATAGAGTATATAGGATACTCTCGGAGTCTCGGTGATGGGACGAATGACCTTTACAAGCCGGAATGGAAAAGCGACTAATTCATTTTCTAGAAACAAATACACAAAAGTTGCAGTGTAGTTGCGTACATGCATCTAACTTTTCTCTGGTATATATCTAGAATCACACTTTATTGTCTTTGTCTAGAAGGTTTTAAACCATGTAAGTAAAGTCTGAATACCAAACCTTGAAAGTAAACCTCTCGACTTTCTGGGCTGCAAGCAACCCCCAATACAATACAATACAATACAATACAATACAATACAATACAATACAATACAATACAATACAATACAATACAATACAATACAATACAATACAATACAATACAATACGATGGTCAACTCATGCTTCCATTTGTTTTTGCTGTTGAGATGAATCGGTTGATTTGTTTTCAAGTTCCCGGTAGCACGTTTTGTGTGAAACTCAGCTCAGTGTGCTTTTAAATTTAAAATTTACCTAGGGCGATGGATGGGGTGGGTGTTGTGTTTAAGGGCTTTGAAGGGGCACACCGTAATGTAGTTTATTGTCACTGTTCTTTGCTAGCAACAGGTCCAGACGCCAGAGACAACCAAATTCATTTTCACAATATCGACATGTTCTGTGTGCTAGTTTAAATTCCAGAGTGCTCCTCATAGTGTCAGACGAAGAGAATCTGGTTATTGACTTTGGAGCAATTTTGGTTTTGGTGTTTTCATGCATCTGCAAAACTTCAAATGTAGCAGGGAGCATACATGTGAATTTCCTTGGACACAACTCTTCAATATATAGAGAGAATGTACGGTTTGTACCAGACTTGGGATGTCTCCTATTTAAGTGACCGACTCTTGCAAACAGTTGAGTACTCATCACCGGTCGTGGGTAGATCGATGCAAGCATGGCAAGTACGCTGGTCCGCCACACAAACTACAGAACACCACTTTGCTAGCTAGGCATGGTAGGCTTCGAGAATACTAATCCGGGATCATGGTTCAACTATTGTAGTGGCTTATACACTCATGGTTCCCGCGCATGCATATGTATACTCGTCTCATGCGCTATCCACTTTATAGATTAGCGTACCGACGTTAAATATAACTATTTTCGTCCCATGTGGCGCCTGCGTTCGCACCCAAAGTTCGGCTCATCGCCAGGAGCTACATCGCATCAATACCTAGCCGTGATGTACTACTCTACATTTTGATGACTTATTGTTTACTAGCTCGGGTTCGGTAACGCCATGGCGTTCTTCGTCGGCTACTGTGTACCGTGGCCCCTCATTACGGGAATCCCACAAAACGCCGACGGCTGGGAACCGTCGGCGTAGACCAGAAGGCCGTTGGCATCTGGCCATCGGCGTACGCTTGGTGGGCCCACAAGACGGCATCCAGGCCGTTCCGTCAGCCCTCCATACACCGACGGCAATGCCGTCGGCCTTTGCGCCCCGCTATTTTTTCAGTTCCTCATACGCCGTCGGCCTTTGCGCCCCGCTATTTTTTCAGTTCCTCATACGCCGACGGCATTGCATGCAATTTTTTTTTGAAAATTTTGAATTTTTTTAAACTTTTTTATTTTTTTTTCTATTTCGAAATTTCTAACTCACCTACATACTAAATCTCTAATTACACATTTAATCATAGGTCAAAATAATTACGCTGGTCAAAGTTCCCGTTCGGTCACCCATCGTCAAATTGCTCTAGCACAAGCACGCTTAACATTTGAGTTCCTTCAAGATTAGTTTCCAAATGAGAAATGAGAACTTAATGATACTTGTATCATATCAATCATATCAACCCTTGAGTTGTGATGTTATACTTTTTCATTGTTTAAATTTAAAAATTCATTTGAATAAGTAACAATGATTATGTAATAGTATATTTTGAATAAATGATAATAAAATTAATTTTACTTTTATTTCTTTTTTACATTTAATATGGAATAATTCATATCTTTAATTCCGTTAATCAAAATTTGAAAAATAAAATGTCTATGTCAATTTGAAAAATGAAAGTAATTCAAATATGACATCCATATCATCCTTTGCATTGTATAAACATTGATGGTTTTAGAAAATTGATCTCTTTCGATGAATAGTCATGTTGGTCATTTTGACTCTTTTTTTAAAAAAAATCAAATAAATTGAAAAAGCCCCCAAAAAAGGTATCCTTTGATATTGAGTTATTTTATGTGTACTATTTTCTATTAAAAATGATAAACTTCTTTTTTTACAAATTGTTCAAAAAAATGTTTCACAAAAAGGTCTATCATCTATAGACATGTATAGGTTTCGCGCCAATGACCAAGTTATGGCCATCACTGTGCCATAGTTTGCGATAATGTGTCTATATTTGAAACATATGTGTGCCTTGGTATGGCAAACATTGTTGCCAAAAACAAATTCTAAATTATTTTAGTAAATATCATTTTCCATTTTTTAAGTGTCAAAAATGACTTTTTAATTAAGCAAGTACCAAACATATGTTACAAAATGTCATGTGCACGGTGAAAAAGATTTTATGGATGTCATATTTGGATTCCTCTCATTTTTCTAATCGATTTAGACATTTAATTTGTTAAATTTCGATTTACGGATTTAAAGATATGAATTATTTCATATTAAATGAAAAATAGAAAAAAAGTATACGCCGACGGCCGCCGTCGGCGTATCAATGTAGAAAAAGTAGACCCCGACGGCCGCCGTCGGCGTATGAAAGTAGATGCCGACGGCCGTCGGCGTATCAATGCCGTAAAGTTCCGTTTGCGTGCCGTCACGGCAGCCGTCGGCGTATGTCGGGCTACGCCGACGGCTTCCCTCGCTCGCCTAATACGCCGACGGCCCCGACATTTGGCTGTTGGCATATAATTCGGCCATCGGCGTTTTGTGGGATTCCCGTAGTGCCTGCAAGCATGGATCGAGCACTATCCTGGTTGTCTTCTGTTTCACTGATGACCCATCGTGGTGGACGAGGACGATGGAGTGCACACAGTACCGGTTGGTCTTGTTTTGTGTCGATTCGTCAGTTGTCACCTGCTAGCTATCTTGTGCGATTGATTAGTTTTTTCTATTTTATCATTTTATATCCTTTTAAGTGTTAGTAGACTGTTAACCACGCATCGATCGGTGGGTGGAAATAACTCGATCCATCTCATAACCTAATTAAGAGGTGCATTGAGATTCCAGTTTGGTAGAAATAATGGCGTCCCATGAAGTCTTTTACAAAAACACAGTCTAAGAGCAGCTCCTCCGTTAATTTTCCACGTGACCGAGCCCAAATATTGTAGAGATCGTCTTCTGCCTCCATGATACTGTGGATTGATTGGAAAGTCTCATTCACCTACATACTATTGAAAATGTATACGAGTACGATGGTGGGTAAAGAGCCCTGCACGGAGAGGGCATCCAATTGTGTTCATAGTGCTTCTGCCTTACATATACCACATCTTCAGTTATGGAAAATAATGTTCTCTTCTATGTACACATCATGTTTAGAAAGATAGATAGGTCCTTTGCTCCGCTTCCTTGTAACATATTAGTAAAACTGGTTTAGCATATCAAACTAAATGTAAGCTGATGTATGGTGACCGGGATAGTTGCCGCGATAAACTGGATTGCAGATAAGGACACACCTAAGGTGGAAATGGGTACCTTGGAATTAAGATTTATTTTAAGACGATGCCCGGATTTACACTGGGCAATCAATTTCACATGCTCCTTCTTGTTAAAGTCAAACCTTCTTGCCCAAAATATGTAGCGTATTTTTTGTTGTTGATGTCAAACTTTATAAAGTTTGACCAAATATACATATTCATAAAAGTACAACATCTACAATACCAAATGGATATAATTACAGTCAACATGAAATATATTTTCATATCGTATGCACAAGGTATTGTATATGTTCATACTTTCGTTTTTATACTTGGTTTGACAAGAAATTATATGTAACATAGTTTGGGCAGGAGAGAGTAGTATTAGATAAATAATATAATACCCATCAAAAGTTTTAGTATTCTTCAACTTGCATGACGAATATGAACAGAATAAAGAATGTCTATACAGTCAACTGCATCACGTTAATAGCCTAATTTAGTGGTGCTTTGCAATTCAGCAAAAGAATGGCAAGGTAGCTTAAGGCCACAATGGCCGACCATAACATGGTTAGAGGAAGTATAATAGTAGAGCCACTACATAATTCATAGTTGGCTCACCTTATACTCTCACAAAGTGTTTTCAATCAAATGCTGCACTTAGCTCTTAATCTATAGTCGACTTTTCTTCTATCTCCCTCCACTAGTACAGATCGGGCAATTCAAGGCCCCGCCATCGCACACGGGAGCAGCCACCCGTGTGTGTTATGCCCTATCGCATTCGCTTCACAATTATAGCCGTGTACGAGTCCCCGAACGGTGTCCGCTGGTCAAACGTTCGCAAACGGTTGTGGTTTTTAAAACGTGTGCGATATATCACACACAGTTAAACATAACAAAGCGTTTGCGTTCGTGTGCTGTTTCACACACGAGTTACGTCCACACAGGTATTCTCACTTCTGGGCCGGTCTGATGGCGGCAAAGAAACATTTCTTCCGCTTCGGATTATTTAAAATTAAGGATGGATCGGAGATTAGATTCTGGGAGGACAAATGGTTAGGTAATACCACCCTCCGGGATCAGTATCCGGCTCTATACAACATTGTTCGACACAAGAGGATACCAAAGCTACGGTTATGCAGTCTTCACCACCCAATGTGACGTTCAGGCGAGATCTAATTGGGCCGAGACTAACGTCTTGGAACGCCCTGCTGACACGGTTGACTTCAGTTCAACTTACACAACGTTCCGATGAGTTTCATTGGAATTTATGCGGGAATAAAAAATTCTCGGTAGATTCTATGTATAGGGCGTTAGTCCATTCCGATGTACCAGTTGATAATAATAAAAAATATGGCAAACGAAGATTCCGCTAAAACTGAAAGTGTTTACTTGGTATCTTCGTCGGGGTGTCATTTTAACAAAGGATAACCTTGTTAAGCGGAATTAGCATGGAAATACAAAGTGTGTGTTTTGTCCACAACAGGAGACAATAAAACACTTATTCTTCGAGTGTTCTTTTACGCGCTCTATGTGGTCATCTATCCAGATAACTTCTAACTTATATCCACCTAAGTCTGTTGCCAATATTTTTGGCAACTGGCTGCATGGGATAGACAAAAAGTTTAAAACTGTTATTAGGGTGGGAGCGATAGCCGTTGTATGGTCGCTTTGGCTGTGTAGAAATGACTAGATTTTTAATGATAAAGATTTTTCTCGTTTGCAGGTACTCTACCGGTGCACAAATATTATACGTTCGTGGTCCACCTTACAACGGGCGGGGCATCGAGACCTCCTTACGGAGGCATGTGCACGATTGGAAGAGGTGGCGAGGGATATTTTTATCCGACATGGATGGTCGCTTGATCGCCGGATTGGTCCTCCATAGGCTTTGGCGTTCGTCTTAGGCATTGGCATTTTACTTATACATGATTGTAATCCGTCTACTGCTGCCTTTTTATTTCTTTTCGTTCAGGTGGATTGCGGCTGTGTGCATTCTTATGCAGAGGCCGGGTGTAATGCTTAAACTTTTTAAGTAATAAAGCCCTTTATAAAAAAAGAGTTACGTCCACACATCGTCTGTAATCTGAATTGCCCCCTCGTATTCCGATCGATGCGTGTAGACTGTACAGCCTTCTCGCCTCCTCCAGTTTGCCACGCGTTGGCGACGAGATAACTTCCTCGTCCTGTATAATGCTGCTCGCCACGGTTCGTCAGTAACCTTAGCAGTGGCGCCAACGTAGACTCACTAGGTACACGATGGTGCGCCACAATAAGACCGCTCGCCTGTCGTGTGTGGCTCAGTGGAGCATTGCCGCGCCCGCCGCGGCTTCCGGGAACTCCTCCCCATCTTCGGATTTTGGCAACTCCTCCCGCCCGCGCGTCGTCGCCGCGTGGAGAACGAGTACCCGGAGGTGGAGGAGGAGGCGAATTTGGAGTAGGGAGAGGACGCGGCGATGGAGAGGCCGGCGGATTCCCTTTCAATTGGTATCAGAGCGAGGTTTTGTTAATTAGGCTTCATCGTCTAGAGAGTAAAGATGTCGTCTAGTGGACTAGTGCACAATGCTTCTTTTATATTAGATGACAAAAATTATGATGTTTGGAAAATTCGCATGCTTGATAGTTTTCGGGTCATGGACCCATACATAGAGCGAATTCTAGATATGGGTTATTCTCCTCCAAAGAATTCCAAAAGACTATCTTTAATGGATGAGAATAATTCCTATCTAGATGCTCAAGCTTCTAATATGATATTTCCAATGCTTTAAGCGATGTAGTTATTATGTCGGTCTCTCCTTTTCAGAATGTTCATGAGCTTTAGATCAAGCTTCAAGATAAATATGATGTGTCCAAGATTGGTGGAAATGATTGTTCTCCCTCCACATCCGGTCGTGATGAGTTCCCAACTTCACCTATATGTGGCATGCCACAAAGTAATGCAATGGTGAGTAGTGATAAATATTGCAACAATGATAGTGAGCTTATTATTTATGATCCTTCACCTCTATCTTATTGCAATGATTTATCTTTGCTATCTTTAATGGATGAGAATAATTCCTATCTAGATGCTCATGCTTCTAATATGATATTTCCAATGCTTTAAGCGATGTAGTTATTATGTCGGTCTCTCCATTTCGGAATATTCATGAGCTTTAGATCAAGCTTCAAGATAAATATGATGTGTCCAAGATTGGTGAAAATGATTGTTCTCCCTCCACATCCGGTCGTGATGAGTTCCCAACTTCATCTACTTCACCTACATGTGGCATGCCACAAAGTAATGCAATGGTGAGTAGTGATAAATATTGCAACAATGATGGTGAGCTTATTATTGATGATCCTTCACCTCTATCTTATTGCAATGATTTATCTTTGGACTTAAACTCCTAGAGGATTTTGAGCACCTAGAAAATGGCTCTAGGGTCATTAAGAGTGAGCTCATCAAACTCACCGAGTCTCATGCACAATTTAAAGCTTCACACTCAAAAGATCTTGCCAAGTTACCTTCTCCTATTGCCATTAATAATGATGCTTGTGCTACTAACTCTATCTCTTGTGAAGCATCCATATTGATAGAGAATGTTGAGCTAAGGGCTCAATTTGAGTTGCTATCTAGCAATTATGGGAAACTGGAAAAAAGACATGAAAAACTCTCGAGCTCTCATGAGAATCTCTTGGCCTCCCATGATAAGCTAAAGTTAGCTCATGAGGCAATTATGTCCAAGGTAACATCTTGTGAGCCTCATGTGGACAATGGCACAACTTCTACTAAAAATACTTTATTGCCATGTGCTAGTCCTAGTAATTCATCCTCTCATAATATTGCTACATCTTGTGATGAATTACTTTCAATGCCTTGTTGATCTAACAATGAAGCTTCCAGTTCCTCGAGTGCTTGTGTTGATACTAACCATGTAGAGGAATTAAAAGATCTCAAGGCCCAAGTCACTTCTTTGAAGAAGGACCTGGAAAAACGTCATGTTGGGAAGTCCACAATTGATTATATGTTGAGTGTGCAAAAACGCTCCAATGACAAGAGTGGACTTGGATTCAACTCCAATAACAAGAACAAGTCCAAGTATAACAAGAAGAACAAGGGCCAAGAACAAGTCAAGAATTCAGCCAAGATTGTTTGCTTCAAGTGCAAAGTTGAAGGGCACCATGTTAGATCTTGCCCTTTGATCAAGAAGAAGTCTCTTAGCAAGAAGCAACAAGGGAAAAGACCTCAAGTTCAAACCCAAGTCCCCAAGTTGAAGAACGGTCCCTTCCGAAGAAGAATCAAGCTTTTCCTCCTCAAGTTGAGATTTCAACTAAGAAGAAAGGAGGAAGCCAATGTTGCTACATATGCCGTGAGAAGGGGCACTTTGCTTCTTCATGCACTAATGGTACCTTATTCAACCCCATCATAATTGATAATGTTTATTCTCTAAGAAAGGATAAGGTTAGTAATGTGTTTGCCAAATATGTTGGTACTCAAAGTGGTGTCAAGAAAAAAACCATTTGGGCTGCCAAGCCTATTCTGACTAACCTCTTAGGACCCAACTTGGTTGGGGACCAATAAGTTAAAACTTGATCAATAGGTGTTGTCGGAGGGCATTGGAGACTTGGCTACATCATAAGAATTAAGGGATCTTCATCAATTATATTCTCTCAAGCCAAGTTATTTGGATTATATTGTCCTATCTCATATCCAATGTTCCTCCTTGTGGTAACTTGTATTTAAATAATATATACATTGAAAGTTTCTTACACCCTTGCATGTGTTTGGTTTTGTACCTTGCTAATGTTTGTATGTGTTGTGCTCTCTACTTACTTATCTTGATTAATCAAGTATGTGTATGTTGGTTTGCACACCATGTATGTGTGTATGTGTGTGCGTTGAGCCTTTGTAGCATCTTGCTTTTTAGTTGGCTCTCATTTGAGAGACTAATGGATTATCCTATTTTGGAGGAGTGATATGTTTTGCGCACTACACAATCCTAAAAATGTGTATACATGAGGAATAGCACTTAGTGTTGATATATCAATATTATCTAGTCTCTATGTGGTATGTCTTGATCATGAGAAATTCAAATTATATAATTTCCATTAGTTATCTCTTGTTGGTTTCTAGGTTGCCTCTTGTTAGATTAGATGAATTATCACATTCTGGGGAGTAATAAGCTATGTGCATATTACAAGCCTAGAAAATGTGAACATGCGAGGTATTGCCACTTAGAATTGATATTCTAAATTATCTTGTTCATATGTGGCATGTTGCTCAAAAAAGTTCCGATTGGCTTAAATGATTTTGATTGCTCTCATTTTGGATCTTGTTTGAAATAAATGTTCTTGGTACGGTTCTCCTCCAATATGATATTATATATCCTTTTGGGAAACCGGTTGCTTCAAGCTACTCTTTGTAGTTGCTTTGCATGAGCGCGCGAATATTTGAAGCTATCAAGAACATCTATCTACTAGCTAAGCTTTGCACTTAAACCTTATCCTTTGCCATTTGCTTATTCGTTGTGAGGATGATCTTTCATATCATTCCAATATACCACCGAGAAATATCTCCATATACTCCTTGTCCTTGACAAGTGATACTCATAATTGTGGTGGAATTTGAAGATCGTGTTCCTATTGGCTCTTGATTTTATTGCTCTATTTCTTGCCGAAAATTATTGTGTTTTAACTCTTGTTGTCTTCCTTGCCCTTTATGGATCCATTTGCTTTACTCAAACTTACCTAGTGATTTAATTGGTGTAGGAGAGGCATTTATCCCATTATTGTGCACTTTGCATTTTAAGGCTACTTCTAGATAATTCACTAGTCTTGGGGGAGCTATTCTATATCGAGTAACACTATCTTTTCATTTGGTATTGGATCCTATTATTGAGTGCGTGCATGGAAAACAAATTTTTTGCCACTACAACGCAACAGCCAACATCTACTATGAAGATACAAGTGACAAGACAT
Source organism: Poa pratensis (assembly GCA_947311845.1). NCBI lineage: Eukaryota > Viridiplantae > Streptophyta > Magnoliopsida > Poales > Poaceae > Poa > Poa pratensis. The sequence goes on along the minus strand of CAMZMU010000116.1, from coordinate 24,377,866 downwards.
GCATATTTGATCTAACTCTAAATCGTTACCGACACCGTTGAAGCGGAAGAGATGTCGATGATGACGTTGATGAAGCTAGTGGAAGAACTCCCTCGTCTAAGCCTAGCCGAGTGAATATCGTAGACTCCTCACGTCTCGCCTTGATCCAACAGAGTGAGTTAGGGTCAACCGTTTCTCAACGGATCACCCCTCTGAGTTTCGCACGCATACATCTGATCTAGTCCAGCAGGACTTCGCCGTCCACACTTGAAGCCCTCACCGCTGGTGTATATGAAGGCGGAGATCTCAACACATGAGAAGGAGGGAGAGAGAGATTAGATATTAGATCTAGATCTAATTGGAGAGAGGAACACTCTAATCCAACTTGAAGAGATCTAAACTTGTGTATCTCCAAAGGAGAGGGGGTGGGGGTTTATATAAGAGGCCAGGGGGTAGGGAGACTTGGGGGAGGAGGCAAAACCTCCCCCCAAGTGGTGCGCCGGCCCTAGGGGAGGAGGAGGAGTCCTCCTCCAACTCCCCCTCCCCAACCGCCATCCCCATGGGCCCTAGGCCCATTAGGGTTTGGGTGAGGGGGAGGCTCCCCCTCTGGCGCCTTGGCCTTGGGGCCCACCCGCCCCATGCAGGGGTGCGGCTACCTTGTGGGCCCCATGGGCCCACTTGGTAGCCCCCTTGGTGGTGGGCTCCAAAATCCAATTTTAATATTTTCCAGTAATTATTTATTTGACCTTGTTGTGGTTAATGCAAAATCTTAAAGAAACCTTTTTATTGCAAATGAGAGTAAGTTGAGGTGATTGCATATAAAGGGGACGATAATTCATGATTCACTTATCCCAAATATGCCAATCCAACAATTCTATTTATATCCTTTTTTCTCAAAATACTCTCATGTGCAAAATTGATGTCTTTGCAAATTCCATTCGGTTCTTATGATACCTATTGCTTTTCTCAATACATCTCAACTATCTCTTTTTCCCTTAGTGATAGTTGTGATGCCGTTGTTGTAGTTGAATTTGAAGTTCAGTATTATACAATATGAAAATATTGAGCTATGGGCTATGATCGTAAACAAATATCATATGTGTATGTTATATGACTTCCTTTTGGATATCTTGTTCTTTTCTTAAGTAACTAATTTTGTGTGTACATATTTGTTTGTGGGTGTATATCTTCATGATTTTTTTGACAGGAAGACAGTAGGGAAAGCCCCTACTGCGAATTTTATATATATAAAATGGGATACTTACAAGCGAAAACGGTGTCTTCCTGCCAAAAATTACATGGCATCAAGCCATTGCTGCATACCCTCTTTAAGAGAGGGTTTCGCTCTATGCATAACAAGAGAGAAAACTTCTTTAAACATGGAAATACATAGTTTAATACTAAGCTGCCCAGCATCAAAGATGATCTTATTCCTGTGATTCCAGAGACTCCAGCATCCAATGATTAGATATTCAGTAAAACATAGGTGTCCAGATCTTGCTTTCCCATCAAGCAGCATCTCGTATAGGTCCAGATCATAATTCCATTCCTGGTTTAATCTCCACCAGAAAGTCTGGCTAAAGTCACAGCCAAAGAAAAGGTGTTGCATAAATTCCATTGGAGCATCTGGACACAGCACACATGAGGTATCCTCCAGATAAAATGTCTTTCTATGAAGAAGATCCCTGGTGTTCAACCGATCTTGTAACAACAGCCAGAAGAAAAATTTGTGTTTCAGTTGGACACATGACTTCCAAATCCAGAGGAAAGGAGCAGGCGCTTGTGTAACAGGAGTGAGAGCATTATAGACCTTCTTAACTGAAAATTTCGCCACACTTGTCAGGTGCCACTTGTCAGAATCATCTATGGTTTCCTGATTGGCAAGTTCAGCAGAGAGGACCTCACTTTGCTGATATGCAATCATGGATAGGGGCAGGTGGAAATGATCAAGGAGATTTGTTGCATTCATGTCCAAAACTTGCTTCAGATTAATGTCTTGCTATCATGCAAAGGAAAACAGGTGGGGGTAGGCTGCTGCAGGTGAATTGTCTCTCCATTTGTCCTTCCAAAATCTGATTGTTCTACCATCTTCAGGTGTGCAATTTGTTAAATCCATAAACTTATCCCAGAGAGATAGGATATCTTTCCACCAAAATGAGCCACATGGCGCCTGTGCCTGAGGCAGCTTGTTATTCTGGTAATGGGCCTCCCAAATGAGTTTCACCCATGGCACATCAGTCCCGTTCATAAATTTATAGAGGTGTTTCATGAGCAATGATATGTTTTGAGTTCTCAGATTAGTCACACCAAGGCCACCTGCCTTTTTAGGTTTACAAACTAGCTCCCATTTCGCTAAGCAATGCCCTCTCTTATGTATGTCTTTATCTCCCCATAAAAATCCTCTAGCAGACCCTTCCACATGATCTAGGAACCGTAATGGCGTCTTGATGGTGCACATAGCAAATAAGGGGATGGATATGATAATGGACTTATTGACAGTTAATCTCCCATCATAGGACAGCATAGTAGAGATGCCACATAGCCTGCGATCAATCCTTTCAAGTATACCAATAAAGTGTTCCAATTTTGGCTTAGTTGTACCCATGGGAAGTCCCAAGTAGGTGAAAGGCAGTGCTTCAGGTTTGCAAGAAATAATATCAGCCAGTTCAACACATCTGTCAGTATTTATATTAATTGGCACCAAAGATGATTTGGCAAAATTCACTTTCAGCCCGGTGATCGAGGTGAAGATTGCCAGGATGTTCTTGATTGCAATAAGATGTGTAGGGCAGGCAGTTAAAATAACAAGGGTGTCATCTGCATACTGCATGATGGGGAAGTCCAAACCAAACGAATGGTCCAAGGGTAAGTTAAGCACACCATCCTGCCAGGCTCTATTTACCATGTACTGTAGCAGTTCAGATGCAAGAACATATAGCTGAGGTGAAAGAGGATCCCCCCTGTCTCACACCTCTTTTGCAATGAATTTTTTTCCCTGGCACCCCATTGAGTAATACAGAAGCAAAAGCTGTTTTTAGGATGCATTTAATCCAGCTTAGCCATTTTTCACCAAAACCAAGGCACCTGATAGTTTTCAGAATAGCACTGTATTCCACTTTGTCAAAAGCTTTCCAAAATTGTTGCCATAAGTGAAGGTAATTTCCTTCTTCGACTTATGACATAAGTGAAGGTATATCTTCATGATTGTTGCCTACTTAGAAACTTATACATGTTAGAGAAGTTACATCTTTACTTGATATCCTAATTCTTTGGTGTCGCCTCGTTTATTCCTTTTTGATTCTTTGGTGTGACTCCAGAAAGAATTTGGCTTATGAGTGCATATCATATTTTATCACATCTTGGTTCACTCATCTTGGTGAATATCCTTAACCTTATGCTCGTCTCGACGATCTTATTATCTTCACCATGGGTAAGACACAAGCTTTGATTTTCATCTGCATCTTATTGGGCTTGTGAATCCATTTGATTTTGGGATTTAGAGAATACCGGGGGAGTGAGGATTCCATTTTTGTACACCTTGTATTCAAATACAGTAATCTAAATAGTGTACAAATATTGGGGAGCTCCTCTTTTTGCTTTAAAACACTCTTTTGCTCAAATCATAATATTTTGTGTTTATTGGGTTAGTTGGATCTTTTTTATTACTTACTTTTTATTTGGAGAATTGTAAAAGGTTTTCCATATCAATCTTTTGCAATCTTTGGATCCTCAATATAGTTTGATCTCTCTCCAACTATTCGTCATTTGATATGTGTATTTGATTTCACTCATATTTTGAGAAATGCACACATTATGGTGGAGCTCTTACTGTATTGACCTTCTAAGATTTTTCACCCATTTTGGAAATGGATGCCAATGGGGGAGAAGTTTTAGAGGGTTTAAGGGAATTTGGTTTTATGTTTTTTGCTTTGTTCATAAACATATTGCCTTTCATGCTCATGCATCCTTGCTTGTTTCGTTGCATACATGGTTGTTTAAATTCATTATATAAACCATCGTAAAAGAGATTGTCATCAATTACCAAAATGAGGGAGATTGAAAGGGCATGGCGCCCCCATGTGTGGTTTTGCTAATTAATGACAATCCCTATGGACTAATGGTTTCATTGAGGTATACTTGTTGTGTTTGTCAGTAGGCAATGCTTGAACTTCATATGTTGGATTCAAGGTTGATGCCACAAATATAATAATATAATGAAGTATTTGGCATCAAGATCATCGAGTTGTATGGATATATATTTGATGTGATCAAGAAGAAGAGTATATGATGACCAAGTTGTTGTTCGAGGAGTTATCCGATGATTGGTCATATGTGAAAGTGCATGTGTTGCCCCATGCGTGGTTTTGATAAGTAATGACAATCCTTATGGACTAATGTTTGCATTGAGATACACTTGTAGATCTTATCCATAGGTAAAGATTGGAGTTCATGTGTTGGACTCTAGAAGATTTCATGATGACCAATGCTCTATTCAAGGGTTTATATGAAGAATGGTCATGTGTAGAGAAGATGAAGTGCAAGCTCAATATGATCCAACTCGAAAGATATCATTTGATTGAAGCTTGCAAAGGAGACATGAAGACGGAGCTTAGCGAGGCCCTCCCATAATGGAGTATGGGGGAGCATTTGGAGAAGTCTTCATCAAGCATGTGCTAGCAAGCACAATCAAGAAAGGTGTTCCAACTTGAGAGAGTCAAGATCGTCATCATCGAGCTCAAGTGGAATGCGCAAGGCAAAGGTATGATCTTGATAGGTTTTCTATTTTACGGTCTCATGTTGTTAGTGGGAGACCGGGTTTTAGGATAGACGGCGTACTATCAAGAGGGGCTCTCAAGTGAGTAACTTGATCGCATCTTTGTGGAGAGCTCAAACCTTTGCATACTTGGCATTCATCTTTCTTGGTTCTTATTTGGTTTTCTCCTTGTTGGCTTTTGGTGCTTGTTGTGATCTTCACGACAAGCCCAAGTTCATCGAAAACGAATTTCGTATGGAAAACTTGTTGCGTTTTCGGTTTTGGAGGTTTGCCGATCATTCCTTTTTAGAGAGGTTTTACCTTTCTCCATTTGGTTTTATCTTCCATTGTTGGACTATGATGTTTCTCTGCATGATCTTGTAAAGCTCTTCGTTGCGATTCCAACGAGCCCGAGAACATCGAAAACGGAGTCCGGATGATCAAGATATCGTCGTTTTCGTGTGCAGTTTTCTGAGGGGCGGAAGTTCCGGTTTGGCCGGAAATTCCGGCCATCCGGAAGTTCCGGGCAAATTTCCGGCCAAAGTTCCGGCCGAGTGCAGTACCGTTTTTTAGTCGCTTTTCTGGGGGTCCGGAAGTTCTTGGACGGAAGTTCCGGCCTAAGTGAAAACTGTGTGGTTTTGAAGGCAACGGCTAGAATTTCTGGAGGGGTATAAATACCCCTCCACCTTCCTCCAGCCAAGAGCTCGCCCAGATTTCTCTCTCCTCCATTGTTGCAAGCTCATTTCTTTGATATCTCCCAATCCCTCCACCCAAACTCTTTGATCTTTGGAGGATTGAAGGAGAAGACCTAGATCTACATTTCCACCAATCAATATCTCCTCTAAGTGAGGGGAACCTAGTGGATCTAGTTCTTGGAGTTCTTGTGTGGTTCTCCTCTTTGTTCTTCCTCTCTTATTCCCCCATAAGCATTTGTTGCTTTGTTGGAATTTGAGAGTGAAGGATTTGAGCACTTGTGCTCTTGCCTTTTGCATTTGGTGCATCGGTGTGCTCTCCACGAGGATTCGTGGAAGTTGAAAGCGTGTGAACTTGTTACTCTTGGGTCCTTGGACCCTAGACGCCTTTGTGGTGGTTGGACCCTTGTGTGGTCACTTGAAGCCGTTCGGGAGCCCCCAATCCATTGTGGGTTGTGCCTCGGATTGTTGTTGAAAGCCGTTCGGGAGCCCCCAATCCCTTTGTGGGTTGTGCCTCGGATTGTTGTTGAAAGGCTCCGGATTCCGCCTCGAAGGAATACCGATAGTGGAAGGTGAACCAAACCTTTGTGGTGCGGTTCATCGGAGAAGAGGGTGAAACCTTTGTGGTTGTTGAACCGTTGTGTCGGTTCACACCTCTCCAACGAGACGTACTCCCTTTCAAGGAGGAACTCGGGAATACATCCTCGTCTCCGCGTGCTTCGGTTATTTCTATACCCGAGCTCTTTACTTATGCACTTTACATTGTGATAGCCTTCGTGCTTGAAGTATTCTATATTGCTATCACCTTGTTGCTTGTCTTGCTTAGCATAAGTTGTTGGTGCACATAGGTGAGCCTAGTTTATTTAGGTTGTTGGCTTGTTAATTTAAACACCTAGTTTTATTCCGCAATTAGCAAGCCTAAACCGGAAAAGTTTTAATCGCCTATTCACCCCCCCTCTAGGCGACATCCTTGTCCTTTCAATTGGTATCAGAGCCTGGGCTCTCTTTTTGGGCTTTACCGCCTAGAGAGTAAAAGATGTCGTTTAGGGAATTAGTGCACGATCCCACTTTCATATTCGATGGCACAAATTATGATGTTTGGAAAATTCGCATGCTTAATCTTTTTAGGGCCATGGGTCCAAATTATATTAAGAGGATTGTGGATGTGGGTTTTTCTCCTCCAAAGGATTCTCAAGAATTATCTTTAGAGGATGAGGAAAACTCTCATCTCGAGACTCTAGTTTCTAATGGTCTTATATGTGTTTTGAGCGATGTAGTTCTTGCTTCAATCATGCCTTTTCGGAACGCTCATGAGCTTTGGACCAAGCTTCAAGATATATATGAAGTGTCCAAAATTATTGAGGATGATTGTTCTCCTTCCACTCCGGCCGTGATGAGTTCACAACTTCTTCCACTTCACCAACATGTGATTTGTCACAAGGTAATGATATGGTGAGTGGTGATAGAAATTGCATTGGTGATGGTGAACTTACTATTGATTATACTTCTTCTCTATCTCATTGCAATGTTCTATCTTTGGACTTAAACTCTCTAGCACTCCAAATGTCATACATGCTAGAGTTGATAGTCCTTGCATATCATGTAATAGTTGTTTAACTAAATCTCATGATGATATGCTTCATATGTCTTGTTGCCATGAAAACAATGCTTCCATATCCTCTAGTACTTGCATGACTAACAATGTAGAGGAATCCCAACATTTGTTGGAACAAGACATGGACCTAAATGGTGCTTCAAGTAATTCTTCATTCTTTAATCATGTTTGCCTTATGGCTAAGGATTCCGAGGTGTCTCCCACCTCAAATCCAAATTGTGATGATGAGGATGAGGATTCTCATGAAGAAGGTTTTGATTTTGAATCCTTAACCAAGATGGGTGAGATGGTACTTGGTGCTCTCCCCAAAGGTAGTAAAGCTATCCCTCCTCTTTGTGAAATCATTGATTATGTTACTAAGAGTAGGGAATTCATTGAGGATTTGGAAAGTCAATTTGATGAGAAATGTCAAATTGAGAGGGATGACTCTATTACTATAGCTTCCTTGAAAGCTTCTCTTGAAGAAGAAGAACTTAGGTCTTCTCTTGAAGAGAGACTTGAATCTCTTGATGAGTCTAATGATCTTATTATTGCTAAAATCATTAAGGAAAGAGATCATGCCCTTGCTAAATTTAAAGTGCTTAAAAAGGAAAAAGTTGAATTTGGTGTTGGCAATGCTAGACTAAGTGAGGACATAGAGAGACTTGACAAAGCTCACAAGGCTTTAGAAAGTGAACACTCTCTCCTTATCAAGTCTCATGATCAACTCCAAACTCAACTATCTAAGAATGATAAGCTTGCCAAATTGTCTCCTTCTATTTCTAATATTAATGATGCTTGTGCTACTAACTCCACTTCTTGTGAAGCATCTATTTTGAAGGAAATGTTGAGCTAAGGGCTCAACTTGTGTTGCTATCTAGCAAGTATGGGAAATTGGAAGAAAGTCATGAAAAGCTTTCTAGCTCTAATGATGATCTTCTAGCATCCCATGCTAGGCTAAAGTTAGCTCATGAGGCTATTTCTACAAAGGTAACATCTGTGAGCCTCATGTGGACAAAGGCACAACTTCTACTAAAAATGCTTTATTGCCATGTGCTAGTCCGAGTGATTCATCCACTCACAATATTTCTACATCTTGTGATGAATTACTTTCATTGCCTTGTTGCTCTAACAATGAAGCTTCTACTTCCTCTAGTGTTTTTGTTGATACTAACCATGTAGAGGAACTAAATGAGCTCAAGGCCCAAGTCACTTCTTTGAAGAAAGACTTGGAAAAGCGTCATGTTGGGAAGTCCACACTTGACAATATGTTGAGTGTTCAAAGACGCCCCAATGACAAGAGTGGACTTGGATTCAACTCCAATAACAAGAACAAGTCCAAGTCTATCAAGAAGAACAAGGGCCAAGAACAAGTTAAAGATTCGGCCAAGATTGTTTGCTTCAAGTGCAAAGTTGAAGGGCACCATGTTAGATCTTGCCCTTTGAAGAAGAAGGCTCTTAGTGAGAAGCAACAAGGGAAGAAGCCTCAAGTTCAAACTCAAGTTCCTCAAGTTGAAGAACGACCTCTTCCCAAGAAGAATCACGCTACTCCTCCTCAAGTCAAGATTCCAACCAAGAAGAGAGGAGGAAGTCGATGTTGCTACCTATGCCGTGAGAAGGGTCACCTTGCTTCTTCATGCACAAATGGTACCTTATCCAACCCCATTATATTGATGATGTTTATTCTCTTCGGAAGGATAAGGTTGGCAATGTGTTTGCCAAATATGTTGGTACTCAAAGTGGTGTCAAGAAAAGAACCATTTGGGTTGCCAAACCTATTGTGACTAACCTCTTAGGACCCAACTTGGTTGGGGACCAACAAGCTAAAACTTGATCAATAGGTGTTGTTGGAGGGCATTGGAGACTTGGCTACATCATGAAGAATTAAGGGATCTTCATCAATTATATTCTCTCAAGCCAAGTCATTTGGATTATATTGTTCTACCTCATATCCAATGTTTCCTCCTTGCGGTAACTTTTATTTAAATCATATATACATTGAAAGTTGCTTGCACCCTTGCATGTGTTTGGTTTTGTACCTTGCTAGTGTTTGTATGTGTTGTGCTCTCTACTTACTTATCTTGAGAAATCAAGTATGTGTATGTTGGTTTGCACACCATTTACTTGTTGAGCCTTATTGCTTTTATTTGATATATTACCTTGTTGGCTCTCTTTTGAGAGATTAATGGACCATTCCATTTTTGGAGAGTGATATGCTTCGTGCACTTCACAAACCAAAAATGTGTGTACATGAGGAATACCACTTAGTGATGATATATCAATCTTATCTATTCTCTATGTGGTATGTCATGCTCATGAGAAATTCAAATTCTATAATCCATTAATTTCTGAGTTGGTTTTGTTTGCCTCTTGCTTTAAATTTGGATTATCACGTTATGGGGGAGTAATAAGCTATGTGCATATTACAAGCCTAGAAAATGTGAATATGTGAGGTGTTGCCACCTAGAATTGATATTGTCATTATCCTTTCCTTTGTGGCATGTTTCTCAAACAAGTTCCTTTTTGCTTAAATGTTTTTTGCCTCTCACCGTTGGATCTTGTTTGTGATGGAATTTCTTGATATGGCTTTCCCTAAATATGTTCTCATATATCTCTTTGGGAAACCAATTGCTTCAAGCTACTCCTTGGAGTTGCTTTGCACTATTGTGTGATTTTTGAAGCTATCAAGAATATCTATCTATCTAAGCATGGCTTTTAATTCCTATCCTTTGCCATATGCTTATGTTTTGTGAATATGATCTTGAATATATCTTTGCAATCCACCACCGAGAAATATCTCCATACATTACTTGTCTTGGCAAGTGATAATCATATTGTGGTAAATATATTGATCATATTCATTTTGGCTCTTGCTTTGAATTGCCTTATTTGATTGCCAAGGATTTGTTTTGATCTAACTCTCGTTTGTCTTCCTTGTTTTCTTTGGATCCTTTATTGCTCTACTTGAAATTTGTTTTGTGCTTTCTTGAGTTGGGAAAAGCAATGAACCAATTCTTGTGCATTGATCTTCAAAAGTCATACTTCTTGATAATGCACTATTCCTTGGGAAGCTATCCTACTTTGAGTAAAACACCACTCTTTAAATTGGTATTGCAATTTCTTGCGCTTCTTGAACATGACTAGTGGTCGAATAATATATTTATGGAGAGTGATGATCTCATTTGTGTGCATTTTGTATTCAAATGCAAAATCATAAATAATGCACACATCTTGGGGGAGCAATCCTACATGTTTTTGAACATTAGTTGTCTTCATTTGGTATTTGATCCCGATGATATGTCTCTTTGAAGACAAGCATTTTCGTCTTGGTACTTTGTGCCATCATGAAAAATGTAGAGGGTTTGGTTATTCCTTGACCACATTTTCATTTGGTATCTTTTCAAAGTGGTATCTTCACTCATGTGTTGATTTGGGTATTTGATATAATTTGGACACTTTGTTTTCTTGTCACACTTGTGTGTGCTTTGTTTTTACTTGGTGTTTTGTCTAAATTATATCTTGTTTGGTTCTTGAAAGTCATGTGCATGCATATTTATTATATGTATATCTTATGGCATGCTTACTTTCGTTGATCCAATATATAGGATAAACTCCATCAAATCCTAAATGGCTAAGATGTGCATGAAATTCAATTTCACATTAATATGCACATATTTATGTGGAGTTTGTCCTATGTATTGTAGTTGCTCTAACTACTTTGGACCCAATGAGTTTGGGTACCATGTTGTACTTGAATGTGTTTTAGGTATATTGGAGATGCATTGGAAGCTTGTCTCATCTACAAGGAAGGTGTTGTCACCATGTGCTTATTGGAGCCAAGCTTGGATGATCATGAGCTCCTATCTTCTACATCACAATGCTATCTCGGTAACAAGTATCTACCTCATGCATACTTTTCTAGCTCTCAACCTTGTGTAGGTTGTTTCATGGCATGAATCTCTTTGGTTGCAATTCTTTTGATTTTGCAAAACGTCTTTATTGCAAATGTGAGTTAGCCGGGATGATTACATATCAAAGGGAATATATATAATCATTTTCATGATTCATCGATCCCATTTATGTCAATCTAGCACTTTCTACTTAAAGTCTCTCATGTGCAACATTGATGAATTTTCAAAATCATTTGCGTTTTGTGATACTTGTTATCTTACTCGGAGCATCCCGTTTATCACCTTTATCCTTTGTGGATAGTTTTTGATGCTATGATGAGTATAGGTTGGAAGTTCATCTATATCCCTTTAAGATAAAATTGAGCTTTGTGCTATGCTTTTAAGCAAAAATCTTATTGGTGTATTTATGACTTCCTCTTGGATATCATGACCCTTACCTTTGTACCTATTTTGTGTGTACATGTTTATTTGTGGACTTATATCTTCGTGATTCGTGTCTACTTAGAAACTTATACACATGAGAATAGTTACATCTTTAATTGATATTCCAATTCTTTAGTGACCACCTCTTATTGCTTTTGATTCTTTGGTGGTTTCTAAAAGGCACAAGCTTTATTTTTTGTGTTATGCTTTGTGCATCCTTCTAAGCTTGTGGAGCTATTTGATTTATCTCCGTTGGTGTGTGAGTATGTGAAAGACATGATATGCACTATGTGCAACACTTTTTGAAAGACTATGTTGATGATTTTGCTCATCCTTGTATTAGTCTCCTAAAATGTCTTTATATCTCACACCCATCCTTTTATTTGCCGCTCCTTGCTCATGTTGCAAAATGAGTGTATTTGTTGCAAGTTGTTTGCCTCACTTCTCATTTATATTCTCTTGCATGGGCTTGTGTTCGAATTTATCTAGGAGGGAGTGAGGATTCCATGTTGTGCACACTATATTGAAATAGAAATCCTATTTGTGCACGTACCTTGGGGAGTTCCCTCTTGATATTTAGAACATTTTTCGGATCCTTTTGATTGCTTGCTTCTTTCGTTGAAGTATCTTTCTATTTGATTTTCATTTGCAATCTTTGGATCCTCAATATAGTTTGATCTCCTTTCCAACTATTCGTTATTGGATATGTGCATTTGATTTCACTCATATTATGAGAAATGCACACATTATGGGGGAGCTCTTATTATATTGGCCTTCTTACTTTTCACCCATTTCGGCAATCGTTGCCAATGGGGGAGAAGTTTAGAGGGTTTAAGAGTTGTTGGTTTTATGCTTTAGTTTCGTTCTCAAGCATTTGCCTTTCTTGCTCTTGCATCCTTGCTCTTTGTGTTGCTTGGTTGCTTAATTCATTATATAAACCCTCGTAAAAGGGATTGTCATCAATTACCAAAATGGGGGAGATTGAAAGTGCATGTGTTGCCCCATGCGTGGTTTTGGTAATTAATGACAATCCTTATGGACTAATGTTTGCATTGAGATACACTTGTAGATCTTGTCCATAGGTAAAGATTGGAGTTCATGTGTTGGACTCTAGAAGATTTCATGATGACCAATGCTCTATTCAAGGGTTTATATGAAGAATGGTCATGTGTAGAGAAGATGAAGTGCAAGCTCAATATGATCCAACTCGAAAGATATCATTTGATTGAAGCTTGCAAAGGAGACATGAAGACGGAGCTTAGCGAGGCCCTCCCATAATGGAGTATGGGGGAGCATTTGGAGAAGTCTTCATCAAGCATGTGCTAGCAAGCACAATCAAGAAAGGTGTTCCAACTTGAGAGAGTCAAGATCGTCATCATCGAGCTCAAGTGGAATGCGCAAGGCAAAGGTATGATCTTGATAGGTTTTCTATTTTACCGGTCTCATGTTGTTAGTGGGAGACCGGGTTTTAGGATAGACGGCGTACTATCAAGAGGGGCTCTCAAGTGAGTAACTTGATCGCATCTTTGTGGAGAGCTCAAACCTTTGCATACTTGGCATTCATCTTTCTTGGTTCTTATTTGGTTTTCTCCTTGTTGGCTTTTGGTGCTTGTTGTGATCTTCACGACAAGCCCAAGTTCATCGAAAACGAATTTCGTATGGAAAACTTGTTGCGTTTTCGGTTTTGGAGGTTTGCCGATCATTCCTTTTTAGAGAGGTTTTACCTTTCTCCATTTGGTTTTATCTTCCATTGTTGGACTATGATGTTTCTCTGCATGATCTTGTAAAGCTCTTCGTTGCGATTCCAACGAGCCCGAGAACATCGAAAACGGAGTCCGGATGATCAAGATATCGTCGTTTTCGTGTGCAGTTTTCTGAGGGGCGGAAGTTCCGGTTTGGCCGGAAATTCCGGCCATCCGGAAGTTCCGGGCAAATTTCCGGCCAAAGTTCCGGCCGAGTGCAGTACCGTTTTTTAGTCGCTTTTCTGGGGGTCCGGAAGTTCTTGGACGGAAGTTCCGGCCTCAACCGGAAGTTCCGGCCCAACCGGAACTTCCGGCCTAAGTGAAAACTGTGTGGTTTTGAAGGCAACGGCTAGAATTTCTGGAGGGGTATAAATACCCCTCCACCTTCCTCCAGCCAAGAGCTCGCCCAGATTTCTCTCTCCTCCATTGTTGCAAGCTCATTTCTTTGATATCTCCCAATCCCTCCACCCAAACTCTTTGATCTTTGGAGGATTGAAGGAGAAGACCTAGATCTACATTTCCACCAATCAATATCTCCTCTAAGTGAGGGGAACCTAGTGGATCTAGTTCTTGGAGTTCTTGTGTGGTTCTCCTCTTTGTTCTTCCTCTCTTATTCCCCCATAAGCATTTGTTGCTTTGTTGGAATTTGAGAGTGAAGGATTTGAGCACTTGTGCTCTTGCCTTTTGCATTTGGTGCATCGGTGTGCTCTCCACGAGGATTCGTGGAAGTTGAAAGCGTGTGGACTTGTTACTCTTGGGTCCTTGGACCCTAGACGCCTTTGTGGTGGTTGGACCCTTGTGTGGTCACTTGAAGCCGTTCGGGAGCCCCCAATCCATTGTGGGTTGTGCCTCGATTGTTGTTGAAGCCGTTCGGGAGCCCCCAATCCCTTTGTGGGTTGTGCCTCGGATTGTTGTTGAAAGGCTCCGGATTCCGCCTCGAAGGAATACCGATAGTGGAAGGTGAACCAAACCTTTGTGGTGCGGTTCATCGGAGAAGAGGGTGAAACCTTTGTGGTTGTTGAACCGTTGTGTCGGTTCACACCTCTCCAACGAGACGTACTCCCTTTCAAGGAGGAACTCGGGAATACTTCCTCGTCTCCGCGTGCTTCGGTTATTTCTATACCCGAGCTCTTACTTATGCACTTTACATTGTGATAGCCTTCGTGCTTGAAGTATTCTATATTGCTATCACCTTGTTGCTTGTCTTGCTTAGCATAAGTTGTTGGTGCACATAGGTGAGCCTAGTTTATTTAGGTTGTTGGCTTGTTAATTTAAACACCTAGTTTTATTCCGCAATTAGCAAGCCTAAACCGGAAAAGTTTTAATCGCCTATTCACCCCCCTCTAGGCGACATCCTTGTCCTTTCAATATGAGAGTTGAGCATTAGCATATAGGCATCCCTACTTGTAGCCCAGCCTACTTGTAGCCCAGCCTTAGCATATAGGCATGTACACTTGATCATCACCTACGTTTGAGCATCTCCAACCATGGCCCCCAAATCTAGCCCAAATTAAACGACCGGACGGCCAGCCCGGACACCATTTGGGCCTAAAACCGGCACCCAACCGAGCCCCCCAAAGGTTTACCAAACGACCGGGCGGTCCGACACACCCCAAACCCATCCCATATGTGGGGCGGGTTTAGGGCCGCCCGGACGTGTTTGCCCCATGGTCGCCGACACGGCGGCCCCACGCTTGACCGCCCCAACGACGCGGATAGGCCACCTTGACCGCACATTCATGGCGCACGGGCCGGCCGACATTCATGGCTTACCGGCCGGCGCTGCACCCGAGGCGGCCATCTCCGCCTATTAGTGCGGGGCCGGAGCAAACCCTAGCCCGCACATACCCCTTCCGCCGCCACACTGCTCTCCAAACCCTAGCCACACTCCTCTCCTCCGCCGCCGCATTCATCTCTTCCCCATCCCACTCCACCTCCACTATGCCTCGCCGCCTTCCGACCGTCTGCGCCATGCTCACACCGGAGAAGAGGGCGCAGATCTACCGGGAGCCTATGGCGCGCGACGCGGCGGAGGTGGCAGCTCTTGCGGTCCAAGCGCAGGTGGAGGCGTAGGCGGCCGCGGAGGTGCAGGCAGCGGAGACGGCGCCCGTGGGCGTCGTGGAGCTTGAGGTGGAGCCCACATTGGTCCACATGACGGGTGCGGAGTTCCGCCGACAAATGGAGGAAGAGGAAGCCCGACATCAGGCGGAGTCGGCGGCGGCGGCGGAGCAGTGGAGGGCGCAGGCGGAGGCTGAGCAGGCACGGATCCAGGCGGAGGCCGAGCACCGTGCGGCCGAGCAGCAGCTCCATGCGGAGGCGGCTGACCGCATCGGTCAGATGAGGAATAAGGTCGGCTTCGTCGAGCAGGAGATGCAGGCGGAGACGGCCATGAAGGATGGCCGCTGCGTCGACGCAGATCCGGCCGGATCTGCCTCGACCTTCTCCTTCTCCAAGTCCGACGAGGAGGCACAGGGCGGCTCCGGCGAGGAGGCCCAGGGCGGCTCCGATGACGAGTAGGATAGAGTAGTAGAATAGGCTAGTATACATGCGATCTACGTTGCATGGTTTGTAATAATTTGCTTGCTATATTTTGAGGTATGTGGTTGTAGGAGCATCATTTTAGGGGATGTCCGGTCACTGTCTGCGGACATATCCGGACATGTCCGCGGACAGTTTTGGGGCCGATTTTAAACATTGTGGTTGGAGATGCTCTTAACCGTCTCTTCGGAGACGAGTCGACCCACAAATAAACTTTTGTCCTCCACTGCTACACTATTTCTTCATCACTTAAATTTCTCTATGGCTCTTCTATATCGATCGACGGTGACGTTTTTGATATAGATCGGCACCGACGATGACGATGGATTTCTAACTAACCGTGTACTTTTATACCGCGCCGATCATACAAGATCAAATGAATACTTATGGTAAAAAAGATAGGGAAATTTTTGATTGCTCAGTTCGGTAGAGCAACTCGTTTACACGTGCGCCAATGCTTTTCAAAGGAGCTTAATTATGCAATGAACATATCTTCTCACAGAAAATGCACGTTTCATCAGTCCGGATGATGCAAGGTAAAACCTGCCTCCTCTTTTCTTCTAGAAAAAAGCTATCTACAAGCTCAAGAACACTAAAGCAGAAAAAAGAAATGCATATATGCTTCATGGGCGTCCGTGGAACTTTCTCTGTTCTGTTTTAATCTGATAGACACGCTGCCTATTCTTATAATCAGTAGCCTAATCAATATTCCAGTTATTCATCTGTCATAGTCGCGCTTTTCAGGTGCACTACCTAATCCCTTTCTCAAAAGACAAATGATAAAGCTATATAGTAAGTATGTTGGTAGCGCGGCATGCGAATCATCTTCTTTATGCATCGGCCGGATTTTCTCTTCTTTATGCAATCGGTCTTAACCGTGTATATTTTTTATATATTTGGCGGCAAAATAGAGTATTGAGGGTACTCCCGGTTCGCCACTTTCTCTATTAGATGTCAGCAACATATGAGATGAGAAGAATGACCATTCAATCCAGAATGGAAAAGCAACTAATGCATTTTGTAGAAGCA
This sequence comes from Poa pratensis, assembly GCA_947311845.1. Lineage (NCBI taxonomy): Eukaryota > Viridiplantae > Streptophyta > Magnoliopsida > Poales > Poaceae > Poa > Poa pratensis. The sequence goes on along the minus strand of CAMZMU010000116.1, from coordinate 24,361,205 downwards.
AATAGACCTTGATTTCTTGTAAATTACTTCTTGCCTTCTATAAAAATTACCCTAAAAAAAAGTAGAAGCAAATAAAAAATGCACAGGAGTTACAGTGAAGTTGCATACATGCATCTAATAACTTTTCTCTGGTATCTAGAACCACACTCAATTGTCTTTTTTCTAGAATGCTTTTTTTTTCGGCAGGAGCAGTCTCTGGTCGTGAACATTTGGTTTATTGCAGAGTCGCCGCAGCCAAAATATGCTGAATCAACTGTTTATATTGAAACCATATAAGTGAAGTCTGAAATCAAAATCTAAAGCAAGTGAACCTCGCGACTTTCTGGGCTGCAAGCAACCCCCCAATACAATACAGTGGTCAACCAGACGGCCATCGACCATTGTGTTTACGAGGTCTGGAGGAAGGAGGGCCATTGTGTTGGCCGAGTTCCTCAGGAAGAACAAGACATGGGCTCGTCGTCGGCCATTGGCAGGTTACAGCCTTACAGGTAGGTGGTTAGGTCCGAAACACCTGAAACACGATTGGCGCGCATCATTACCATCCAACTGCAAGAATTAACCATCTTGTCGCCTCAACTGGTTGTTCTACGCGGCTACACAGGTTCAAGCGTTTCAGACAAGGCAGCTTCAGCTTACAAGGTCGACTGCTAGCTGCGTGTCCCACTCCAGTTCCAGAGCGCTCCCAGTAGTCCCGGACAGGCTGATTTGTTATGGTGTTTTCGTCTGCTGAGCTTCACATGCAGGCAGCCATGGCGTTTGTCTCTCTGTCTGTCCCCTTCCTCTCATGAGCATCACAATCTGGTGAAGAGAAAAACAGAGATCATGCGCCATGCATGTGAGTGCCCTTGGTCACTGGAGCTCGTTCCATTCAAAACAGAAAACCGAGGCAGAGTCATGCTACTTGCCATCCACATACCCATGCCCTTCTTGTTTGCTCCTGCAATGCATCTCTTTCAACAATTCTACAGGTTCACCACAGAACATATCCATATTTTTTTTCTTCTGCTCTGATCTGCATTGTGCACCTACTTAAACAGGACAAAAGAACAAGATACGATACTCCATGTACCAAAGATGAATGCAATTTTGATACATCTTCACATTGTATTATCATTCATCGGTGTCATGCAGTTCTAGTTCCTTCCACAATACTTGCTGTCAAATAAAGATCGTTTTTTTAGATGTCAAATAAAGATCGTTGGCAGATAAACAATACCAATCGCGTGAGTTCGGTGTTGTGCTCATCAAGTCATTCTTGATTCAGAATCAAATATAAGATGAGGTTTTTTCAGATCAAAGACACAGAAGCAAGACGATGCGCGAGGAAACTAAATTCACCATGGCGATGGATGAACAAGAAGAACCCAGTCAGGTTAAAGAAGAAGCACCAGCAGGGATTCGATTAAAATCACTCGAATCCCATACATACGCCAATTGATTACTCTCTATATAATTAAATCTTTTGTTTGTAAGTAGTCTCATCCTCATCACATTGGGATGCCAAATTAATTACTTTCAGCCTGGCTATATGTACAGAAAAGATGGATATTTTACATGGTTTTTTCTCTCCCCATCACATTGGGAATGAATGGGAATCACCTCAGACCTCGCAGATCATAGCTCCTTGGCGCGGCCGTCGTCGTCGCACACACCGCGCTTGCCGTAGCAATGCAGGAAGACCCAGAGGAGGGCGGCGTTGAGCAGGGTGTTGAATACCCAGGCGGCCCCGATGCCGCTGCACCCGCCGGCGACGGCGCCTCCGAAGTGCATCCACACGACGCCGGCGTGGCAGACGAGGTTGCAGCCGAGCAGCGCGAGCTGGCACACGGGCGCGCCCCTGGCCGCGCGCGCCGCCGGGAGGCCGGCGCCGACCCAGAAGCGGAAGGCGAAGGCGAGGACGTGCGCGAGCGTGGAGGCGAGGATGGCGAGCACCTGGAAGGACTGGGAGAACTCGAGCCAGAGGAAGGCCATGGCGACGGCGGCGGCGTGCGCGAAGACGCGGGCGGCCGCGCCGCGTCGGCGGCGCAGCACGGCGAAGAGGCCCCGCGCGGCGTGGAGGTAGCGGGAGAGGTAGTATGCGTAGGACCAGAAGAAGACGCGGCCGGACGAGCGGGTGCCCGGCGGGAAGCAGAGGAGCCAGCGGAGCGGGGTAGTGCGGCTCCGGCCGCGCCAGGACCAGCGCGTGTCGCGTATCTCGGCGACGGCGGAGAGGAGGGTGCCGGTGAAGATGGCGGCGGAGACGGCGGCCATGAGGAGCGCGTGGGCCGGCGGGAGGGGGCCGAGCGGGAGGGGGCGTTTCCGGCGGAGGGCGGCGAGGAGGGCGTCGAGGGAGAGGGAGAGGGAGATGTAGGCGGCGAGGAAGCCGAGGAGGAAGGCCCAGGTGGAGAACCAGAGGCCGCCGTACGGGCTCCACCGGAATCCCACGATGGCCGGGTGCTCCGCCAGCCAGTACCTGGCGACGTCGCCGACGGCGGCGGCCATGGGACGGGATGGGATGGGAGGTTGTTGTGGTCGATTGAATTGTGTGGAGGACGGATGGAAAGAGATTTGGGGGAGGAGACGCCAAATATATACTCGCGTCTCGCCTTACCGCCGTTTCTTACTGACGACGTTGAGGAGGAGGAAGAACACGTGAGTCACGCGGATCCTCTCGTTCTAAATTCTACGCACGCACAGACGAGACGACCATGTAGCGCAGACCTGGACTCGATCAAGCGGCTATTAATTAACTCAAATGCAACTTTACAAAATTCAAACTTTTCTCATCTCAAAACAAAAATTAGAACTTTTCTCGTCCACTGATATACAACTACGTCGTGCATCTCGTGGCGTGGCCATCGTCCATCACTTGGACGATTCACAGATGGACGATTCACAGATGGAGACATCTTTGATTTCTCTATCTAGAAAAGCCTTATCACTTGGACGATTCACAGATCGACGATTCAAGACGGAATGTAGAAAAGCTGCAGTGAAGCTACACGCATCTAATTACTTTCTCTATCTAGAACCACACTCAATTATCATCTTCTAGAACGAGTTTCTCGAAGAACCAACGGATCTGATTTATGCATTTATCCAGCTTTCATTTCCTTGGAAAGAAACTGACCCAGAAGATTGTACGTACGACTCCATCGACGACATATTCAAAAAACATCTACTGTTCAAATGAATACAATATTAACCTTTTGAAAGGGTGATAAACGAGTAAATGATCATGGCTGGAGTGAAATTGCACACATCTAATAGCTTTCTCTATCTAGAACCAACCACACTCAATTCTCTTCTTCTAGAACGAGTTTGTCGAAGAACCGTCGAGTATGATGTATCCATTTATCCTGCTTTGTCCTCGACTTGGAAAAGTTCTCTAGAGCGCTTCGTCTCAGATGGCTTTGGTATGAATGGGTGGCCCCGGACAAGTCTTAGGTTGGCACTGAAACGCCAAATGATCAACAGGACAGGGACCTTTGTAACGCTGCAACCAAGGTCGCCATCGGGAACGGGAAGATGGCTTCTTTCTGGCACTCCTCCTGGCTTTACGGATTCTCTCCTAAATCTTTGGCACCGCTGATCTTCGAGGTGTCCAAAAGGAAGAATAAATGTGTCTCCGCTGCTCTGCACAATTTCTCCTGGATCCGGGACATCCCAGTTCAAAACTTCATGGTTGATCACTTCGTGCAATTCGTCAACCTTTGGGAGCTGCTTCAGGACATTACGCTTGACCCAGACATAAGCGACTCGATCACTTGGGCGCTATCTGCAAATGGATGTTACTCTGCAAAATCCGCTTGCAAGGCACAGTTCTTGGGTTCGATTCCCTGCGCCTTCGACAAGATCGTCTGGAAAACCTGGGCCCTCCAAAATGTCATTTCTTTTCTTGGCTCGCCATATAGAACAGGTTACGGCCTCGGCGCTGAGATCATCGGCACCTTCGTCCTTGTCTACACCGTCTTCTCCGCATCCGACGCCAAGGGGAACGCCAGCGACTCCCACGTTCCGGTGAGGACTCCTCCTTGCTTACAGTAGTAAAGATTCAACTTGAAGAAAATAAATGTTCTGTTGCCGTAATCCTAGCTGCACTTGCAAGTCATGTTATACTTGCTAGATTCATTAACCTATAACTTATGCCCCACAAAGCTATTCTAGCATAGAACTGATGTGAAATTGTGAAGTCCCTCCATGTAAGGACACTTATTGTAGCAGCAATAATTGAGCAGCTGATGCTATAACATTTGTTAGTTATTTATAAAAAATGGAAAGTCAACCCTCAGCCGAAGGGAAATGCCTAAATATAAATACTTGCCTTGGTGTACCACGCAACTACTGAGTAGGAATGTTATCTTGATTAGTCTAGCCAAAGTTTAAGGAACTACATGATATATTGCAACATTTTCTTAAAAAACTGCTGGCCAGTTTATTCTGACTGTTCTCACTTTTATGTACCCTTCCTGCTTCTTTGCATGCTGCTTGCTTTTATATGTTAATGTTATTTGGGCTCAATATAGAGAGAGCATAGAGTGTTGACTGATATGTAGTAAGATTAAATTAGCACTCTTGATGATAAGTGGTTTTATTAACCTGTACTTATCTGTATCTATATATGTTGGTCTGTCTTATTAACATGAGTAAGTGTTTTGGACAGGTGATTCTGTCCTCCTAGGATGCAGTACTGCCCCATCATCGAGCGCCTCACCAACTCGTTCATGATGCACAAATGCAACAGGGCAAGAAGATCATGGGTGTGCGCATCATCAAGCACACCATGAGATCATCCACCTCCTCACCGACAATAACTCAATCCAGATCATTGTCGATGTTATCATCAACAAGTATAGCTCTCAGTTCCCTTTATTCTCTCTTTTCTGACCATGGGCTATGTTCAATAATGACAGTAGTTCTGATAGTTAAGTACTGTCATTTTTGTTGTATGCAAGATGCTTCCTGTATCATGTGCTGCCTATAGTAGTTGTTAAGCCTCATCTAACTATACCATCTGTCAGCATTGTTGTTCTTTTCCTGTTTTGCTACTAGGATATTACGAGTTAAATGTTTCCGATATGCATGTTTGTGCAAATGTGTACGATGGGCAACCCGAACCAATGGAAGAAGAATTGGCTGGCTTGCTGGCCTAATTGGAACTTGCATGCTTTATTACTTCTTTTGGGTTATAGCTGAAATACATGATATATGCATATTAAATTTTACTGAGTTATTTCAAGAGTTCTATGCAGTAGTACAACACTGATTTATAGGAGATCTAAACTCAACCAATTTTTTTTTTGCAATGGAAGGAAGATGCAACTGCTCGTCTACAAGTTCACCAGCGATGACAACCTGAGCAGCGCCGGGACCCCTTGAACAAGGTTTGCATCATCTGCATGTTGCTCGAGGAGATGTCGACATGGGTCACAGAGGCACAACTCCATGACGGTGCGGCTCGTCCCTCTCTAGGTTCAACCTCTCTTACCCTTGTCGTGCATAGTTCCAACTGATTGTCGGTATATATGTATGAGTTGTATTGTAACCTAAAATTCTGAAGATTCCGTATGTTTTGGACTGTGCAAGTGAAGTGCTTAATGCATCATTGGTAGAGACCATCCATTCTGATGAGTTGTATGTAACTAAAAAATGCATTCTTGCCAGTTGTAGTGTTTTGGACTGTGCAAGATTTGTATTGTCTTTTTTTGCCAATTGATGGTTGTGGAATCATGTATGTAAATAGCTGGCATTTTGTAAGCCTTTTTTTTATTCTGGTCTGTAACTATGCCGACGGCTTACAGCAAAAGCCGTCGGCAACAATGCGTGTGCAGACGCATGAAGACGTGACACGTGGCAACCTATGCCGACGGGCAAGCCGTCGGCAACTCTGCCAACGCCGTCAAACGGAGCCGTATGTTACCTAATTGTTGCCGACGGCTTTTGTTGCCGACGGCCCAGTAAATCCGTCGGCTTGTGACTGTATGCCGATGGCTTTTTGTTCCCGACGACTTTTCCAATCAATGCCGACCGAGAAGATGCCGACGCCCATATGCCGACGGCAGCCGTCGGCATACCCTTTTGCCGACGGTTTTTGGCCCTTTGCCGACGGTTTCTGGCCGTCGGGAACTGTACGTTTTGCTGTAGTGATACCGGAGGTGCTGGCCGCACTATGGGTCTCAAGTGACGCCCGCAACTGCCGCGCCGCCGACAGGATGATCCTGTACATTCATACTCAATTTTGGTGCTCGACCTGGATGCCTACAAGGCCAAGAAGTGAATCGACACCTCCATGCTCCTTTGTGATGGGAATGTATAATTTGTAATATACACTGGGATCCGTACGTACATGTGGCTGCAGGTCTTGAACTCTTGTTATTAGATCATCTTTTATGGCGGAAAATGGCACCCATCCAATTATCACACATAGTAGATCATCTTTTATGGATAATCCAGCAATATTATGAATTTTCTCGGTTTCTACCTAATTTCGCCTATTTAAATGACTTTATGCCTATTTTCCGAAAGTAATTGAATTTTGAACTATAAGTGTGTGATAGTTTACTATGAAATTTTTACAAAATTCATTTTAAGATACACCATTAGTGGTTATATAACAGAACCATCGATAGTTTTTAAAAATGCGACCCCCTTTCGATGAATAGGCATGGCGGCCATTTTAACCGTTTTTTCAACAAAATAAAAGAAAGTGATAAAATAGTCAAAAAAAAATCCTTTGGCATGGAGTCTTTTTATGTGTACTAGTTGCTAGGATAAATGATAAACTTAAGTTTTGACAAAGTTTACAAAAAACTTCTTCACAAAAAAGTCAATCATCTATAAACATGTATAAGTTTCGAGTCAAATGACCAAGTTATGACCATTCCCATGTCATAGTTTATGATAATGTGCCCATATTTGACATATAGGTGTATCTTGGTATGACAAAAAATGTTTCAGAACTAAGTTTTTTCAAAATATTTTTATAAATATTATTTTTCATTTTTTAATTATCAAAAATGACATTTTTGTGAAGCATGTACAAAAAATATGGTGGACAATGGCACCAATCCAATTATCACAGATAGTAGACCATCCTTTATGGATAATCCAACAATATTACGAATTTTCTCGGTTTTAACCTAATTTCGCCTATTTAAATGACTTTATGTCTATTTTCCGAAAGTAATTGAATTTTGAACTACAAGTGTGTGATAGTTTGGTCTGAATTTTTTACAAAATTAATTTTAAGATACACCATTAGTGGTTATATAACAGAACCATCGATAGTTTTTTAAAATGCGACCCATTTCGATGAATAAGCACGGCGGCCATTTTAACCGTTTTTGCAACAAAATAAAACAAAGTGACAAAATAGTCAAAAAAATTAAATCCTTTGGCATGGAGTCCTTTTATGTGTACTGGTTGCTAGGATAAATGATAAACTTATGTTTTGACAAAGTTTACAAAAAACTTCTTCACAAAAAGGTCAATCATCTATAAACGTGTATAGGTTTCTAGTCAAATGACCAAGTTATGATCATTCCCGTGTCATAGTTTATGATAATGTGCCCATATTTGACACATAGGTGTATCTTGTTATGTTAAACAATATTGCAGAACTGAGTTTTTTAAAATATTTTTATAAATATCATTTTTCCATTTTAAGTGCTAAAATGACTTTTTTATTTAGCAAATACCAAAAATATGTTGCAAAAAGTCATATACATGATTCAAAAGATGATATGAATGGCATATTTGAATTCCTCTCATTTTGCTAATCGATTTAGATATTTTATTTGTTAAATTTTGATTTACGGATTTAAAGATATGAATTATTCCATATTAAATGTAAAAAGAAGAAAATAAAGTCAAATAAATTTTATTGTTATTTATTCAAAATATTATTACATAATCATTGTTACTTATTCAAACAAATTTTTAAATTTAAATAATAAAAAGGTGTAACATCGTAACCGAGGGGTTAATATGATTGATAGGATACTAATGTTAGTAAGTTCTAACATTTCATTTGGCAGCTAATTTGAAGGAACTCAAAAGTTAAGTGTGCTTGGGCTGGAGCAATCTGAGAATGGGTGACCGAATGGGAAGTTTGACCATGATAATTACTTTGACCTATGATTAAGTGTGTAATTAGAGATTAAATATGTGTCTAAGTGGGAAATTTTAAAATAGAAATAAAATATAATTAAAAATGTTCAAAAAGTTAAAAAAAGTTTAAAAAAATTGAAAAAACAATTCAATTTTTTCGAAAAGTTAAAAAAACTAAAAAACATATGCCGACAGCAAAGAGTCTACGCCGACGGCAATCTATACGCCGACGGCCAAATGACCTGAGCCGACGACGTATAACGCCGAGGGCCATACGCCGACGGCAGCCGTCGGCGTAGCCTACGCCGACGGTTTTTTGGGCTTTGCCGACGGCTTCAGGCCGTCGGTGTATCGGCCCATTCCTGTAGTGGTTGTTCTTTCTTCACTAGCAACAGGTTCGGATTCGCTAGAAACAACGCGAATTCACCTCGCGACATTGACATGTTCTGTGTGCCTAATTTCAGAGTTCTCCCTGTAGTAAGAGAAAGAGAAACAGGTTATTGATTTCACAGTGATTTTGGTTTTGGTGTTCACATGCTGAGCTTCATATACCAGCAGCGAGGATGCATGTGGATTTCTTTGCACACAGCTCTTCCATATATAGAGAGAACGTATGGTTTGTAATGACTTAGATCTCGCCTATTTAAGTGGCCGACTCTTGCATCCATCTGCTAGTTTCCGCAGTTAAGTACCGGGCGGTGCTCGTGTGACCATTAGATCGATGCATGCATAGCAAGCACGCAAGTCCGCCACATAAGCAAATAAACACATTGCTAGCCAGGCATGGTAGGCCTTGGGAACACTTGTCCGAGATTTTTGATCAATCGTCGTAGCAGTTTCACAGCAGTGTTCCGGCTTGTGCATGCGCCCATCTTAAACGCCATCCGTCTTACGGATTAGCAGTTCGTCGTTAGCTCGATCATGTTGCCATCGTGTGTGGCGCATGCGTTAGTACCCGCCGTGTCTGGTCCATCATCAGGAGCTACATCCCATCTGCACCCGGCCGTCATGTAATCTACTGCTTGATGACTCCATGTTTACTGATTATGCTTCAGCCAGACCCTGGTGGTTTTCATCGGCAACTTTGCAGTGGGGTGCTGCGAGAATGGATCAGTGTTGTTCTCCGGTTCACAATTTGTGAGTACTGGACGATGGAGTGCACACAGTACCGGCTGGTCTTGTTTTTTGGTCGATGAAGTCATTAAATAAAACACGGTCTAAGAGAAGCTCCTCCATTAAACGTCACCGAGCCCAAATAGTCCATCGACCAGCTGCATGATATAGTGTGGAGTAACTGGAAAGATCGCATTCACCTACTTCCTATTTAAACTTTAAACGACCCATGGATTAAGAATACTGCAGTGAGCAGGCATCTAACTGTGTGCATAGATTTTTTGCCTTAAATATACCACATCTTCAGTTACGCAAGATAATGTTCTCTTGCAGTGAGCAAGTGAGCTCCTTTGCACTGCTTTGTTGTAAAATATTACTAAAAGTAGCATAGTATATCAAACTAGACGACAACCCGACACATATCGTGGCCGGATTGTTGATGAGATAAACTGGATGAGGTGGAGAGATGATCGATGGCCCGATCAACTAATTACACATAGGATTATAAAATTTAGCAAAGAATACCTATCGTAATTTCTACTTGCATGATGAATGTGAGCCAAATTAAAGAATGCCTATACACTGAAACCATTAGTGAAAATAACTCGATAGCGTTAATAGCCTCATTAAGCGGTCTGTTGCACTTCAGCTACAGAATGGCACATGCGCCATCAAGCGACAATGGCCAACCACAACATGGTTGTTAAAAAATGGTATATCTTGAATGTGCTGATACATGATGACGAACTTTGGATTAGTTTTGAAGTCTGTCTCAGTGGGGATATATGTATTGTTTGGTTCTGGTGGGGTTTGGCCATGGTTCTGAAAAGTGGGTTATCTTGTTCCATGGAGATTGTTTATTTGTTTGCAACATTTTTCTCCTACCGGTGAAAAGGACTTGGCTACCTCAAGAATAAAGATTCAATATTAATCAATAATATATTATACAGTAATGAGCTATGCTAGCTGAAGAAGTGAAAATGTCTGGAGCACAACAACCGATATCCATAGGTGGGGTGTCGGTCATCTTCCTTTTCTAAAAGGGAGAGCAACCGATGATTCAGCTAAATCCAGAGAAAAAGCGTTGCTACTGTTGTACATGTACACTAATTCTTGACATGCATGTCTTGTGATAATTTTTTCTTATTTCTTTTAACTAGTATGGTGGCCCTCGCAAATGCGAGGGCAACTCTTTATATTAGTATTGAAGTGACAGGTAAAAACTATACTTTTATGGGACGTGGTAGGAAAATATAGACAACGAAATGTTATGCTAAATAAAATATCATATTTATGAAATGCATTTTAAATTTGTGGACAAATTATTAGTTTCTGGTAGACTTGTAAAATCTATTAATTAGTTGTGGTAAGTTTAGTTTTCAATTTGGTGAATTCATGTACATGATACTCGTCGGTACAACTATGAAGATATATCGGTTGTGACATATCTTGATACAATTCTAAAGATATATCCGGTGTGATTTTTTAGAGTACAAATATGATGTTCTACCTGATATGCTATGTTAGTTAGGATTTTGATTATTTGTATGTGGTTTTGATCTTTAAAAGAAATGAACATATGTCGATTGTGTTCTTTATAAATAAAGACGTTTTTGCTATATCGAAGGTCGAATGTTTTACATTTTTCTTAAGATATCAGATATGTGTATATCTTTTTGGTATTATTGTGCCTGTGAATACATTTTATGGAGCTAATGTTCTCTAGAGATTTCGAGCGTTGTGTTTATCTGAACCCACAAATCGGAGTAGGGATATCACTTTTTACCAAGTTCATATAAATTCTTTGTAAGGCTTATATCTTGGGTAGAGATAACGTTAAATGTTTTCACTGAATCTTGTAAGAAAATTCGTCTAAGATAGACCACACTGGATAGTTTGCGGGTTACCTTAATTGTGTGCTCATCGTGGTGGGTTATTATTTAATGAGTAGAGTCCAAAAAATGTTAATCTAAATTCCCACTTCTCTAGCCGTCCGTCGATGTTGTGTGAGCATATCTGTATGGATGTATGAGTGAGTGTGTGTATATTCATATATTACTCCATGTTTGCCAAACAAAATAAAGGTATAATATGTTGCAAACATATCTTGATATGGCTCTCCAAAGTTGTACAATATGATTTTATAACTTTACTTGAATTTCATCTCAAATTTTGGTTGATGTATTTGTGCCTGGAAGAATCGGTCGTCACCCCCGTGGAGTGTCGTTCAAAAAAATAGGGCAATATTTGTTTGGTCTTCATGTCTTGCGCAATTAGATCCCAAAACAATATCGTTTATAATCGTTTTGTTCCAATTTGGTATGCATAAGTAGCCATGTACAACATTTTCAAATTGTGATCAAATTTTTCATATTACTCAAACATGTATAATTAATAACGTTATGTTTGTATGTTGACTTCTTACTTACTTTCCGTGTATGGAAATGTGTATGCCCAATTTTACACGCTGAACAACCATTTTAGTTGTCTCCTTGTTTCCTTGTTCCTAAAATTGCGGATGTGCATATTTTGTCCTGTTTCATCATGGTGGGCTGGAGTTATTTACGTGGTGGATAATAAACATGTTATATGCACAATGCAATTAGCGATGTGGCCTGTCGGACGTAAAGAAGGAAGTAAAATGTTAAAGATAAAGGAAAACGTATTCAGTTCGGCCAACTCCTTTTTATTCTTGGGTCCAATTAAGCGATATATAGTATTTTGTTATAATATTGAACACGAACACCTTTCTTTTGACTTAGTGGAATTGAATTTTTGACGGACTATCAGCTAGAAACTATGGATCGTGTTTTTTTTTGAAACTAACTATGGACCGAGTTGTTCTTCGGGACATGTATAGTTAATACTTCCTCCGTCCAAAAATAAGTGTCTCAAGTTTGACAAAAAGTGAATATTTCTATACATGAAACATGTCTGGATACCTCCACTTTTGGGCAAAATTGAGACAGTTATTTTTGGACGGAGGGAGTTCTTAAATCTTAAAAAATAAAAAATCTATGCATGTACGAGCGGTTCGTAAGAGAGCACATGGTTTTTAGAGACCGATCGATCAGCTAGCTAACATCCGATTGATCAGTTTATACGTCCGGTCGGACTGTATTATAGATTCCAATTTGTATTTACTGACCGATCGACCAGCTAACTATACATCCGGCCGGTCGGAAGCGCCGATGGATTGGATAATTATACGACCGGCCGGAAGCGGACCGTGCCTGCAAATCCTTCCTAAATGTGATGCCTTGTTGGCGTTGTACACGGGACATGATTTCTATTTTCTTTTTTGGGAACAATGTGACGTGATTTACTTGTTGAAAAACGACTTGTTTGTACCGACTAACGTTGTATGTAACTTTTCTGTCTTTTAATCTCAACCATCACAATAAAAATTAACGGATTATATATTTATAACATATGTGGATTAACGTGGTGACTCGAAAAACTCCCTCATTTTGCTTTTAGTATATAATAGATAAGATTAAATCCCATGCACTATAATTTTCATGGTGCATAAGGGAGAGAACTTCACCATATATTTCTATAAGATGTTAAATTACAGAGGTTAAATTAGTGATCTTCGTTGAACCACCCACATGAATTGTGTTGAACCCGGATGGGGAGCCCACACAAACATATCAAGGTACAATTAAATGAAAAATACAGACTTTAATCTGACGGTTTTGCCGACGCAACACCTAAAACTTCATTTATACTTACAGATGTCAGTGTTCTTTTAATTCTTCACCAACTAAGTGGGTTGGCAATGGCAGCCATTGTCACAACTCCAACTCCCATCTATTTAAGTGATCGGATCTCCTTTGGTTCACAACACCCTCCTAAATAGCTACAATTGGACAACTGAATATATAAACACATCATATGTACTCCCTCTGTTCTAAATTAGATGACTCTCACTTGTCTACATGCGTACGTATCTAGATGTGTGTAACAAGTCTAGATATATCTGTATGTAGAAAAATGAAAGTCATCTATTTCGGAACGGAGGGAGTATGTCTTTGCCTGAACACAATGTGCGAGCATTCTTACGGACTTGCATGGTCATATCCGACACGCAGGTCGGGAACCTGCCAATCAAAAACCCTCTACATTTCCCTCTGTAGCCTAACTTAGCCAGCTCATGGGCTATAGTATTGACCTCTCGACTGATCTTTTCTAGCTTGGCCACACGCCTTGGGGCTTCAACAAATGGAAATCACTTGCAAGCATCGAAGTTTCAGACCTGTCGGATGCAGCAGTCAGTTTGTATAATCAGATTCTCATCAGTTTGGTCAACTGACACTCGAAGGCTCTTCTAAGCAAGCAACGCCTTCACAAAACTCTGCACTAGAACAATGCGGGAGAAAACCCCAAGACGAGAATCTGATTGTTCCCTCATTGCAGAAGGTTGACATTTCAAGCCTCTGGATGGAAAAGCAAGTTCATTCTCTAGAAACAAATTAAGACGGAATGTAGAAAAGCTTGAGTGAAAATGTGAAATTGCATTGCACACATCCAATAGCTTTCTCTATCTAGAACCAACCACACTCAATTGTCTTCTTCTAGAACGAGTTTCTCGAAGAACCGTCGGGTCTGATGTATCCATTTATCCAGCTTTCATTTCCTTGGAAAGAAACTGACCCAGAAGATTGTACGTACGACTCCATCGACGGCATATTCAAAAGAACACCTATTTTCAAACGAATAGAATATTGACCATTTGAAAGGATGAGAAATGAGTAAATGATCATGGTTAACAATACGTAGATCAAACTGGAATGTGTGCCGAGTTCCCCGTGAGGTGAGGCGTCGTATTGCCGGCGAGAGCGCTTCGTCGGATATTGACCGGCAGGTAGGATAGCTGGTGCCCCTGGCCAGGCGGATACGGACACAGATCAAATCAACATGAGCCTAAAACACAGATATATAGCACCTCGTTATCATCCACCTGCAAAATTAACCATGTGTCACTAGAACTTTGTATTCTTTATTCCTAGCAAGAGGTCCAGACGTTAGAAACAACGAGGATTTAGCTCACAACATCGACATGTTGTGTGTACCAGTTTCAGTTTCAGAGTGCTCGCCATAGTGTCACAGGAAGAGAAACATGTTATATGTTGATTTCAGAGCCATTTTGATATTGGTGTTTTCCTCTCTTGAGCTTCGATCACATGCAGGCAGCGAGCATGCATGTGATGTGAGTTTCATTGCACACAGTTTTTATGGTTCTATATATAGAGAGAATTTGAGAAAGTACGATTTACACCCGACCTAAGATCTCGCCTATTTAAACGATCAACCATCTCTTGCATCGATCGGCTAGCTTCAGCAGTTCAGTAGCACCGCTCGTGTGTTTGATGCAAGCATATGGAGAGTACACCGGTTCACGCACAAACAAAACATCACATGGTTATCTAGGCAAGGTAGGCCTCAGGAATACTGATCCGGAATTGTTGTCCAACTGTAGTAGGAGCATCCCATCGTAATGTTCCAGTGCCCGTCTTATACGCTATCAACTCGAATATGGCGCCGGTGTTCGCATCCATCGTGTCCGGTCTATCGTCAGGAGCGGCATCGTATCGTCACCTGACCGTCATGTAATCTACGGCTTGATGACTTCCCGTTTACCACTAGTTCTTCGACAACTGGGGAAAGGGGTGCTGGATACAGGTTACAACATCCTGACTGTCCTGCGGTGGACGATGGAGTGCACACAGTACAGTTGGTCTTGTGGACGATGGAGTGCATGCAGTACCGGTTGGTCTTCTTTTGTGTCGATGTGTCAGTCATGACCTTCTAGCTAGTTTGGGCGATTGGTTATTTTTCATCTTTTGTCAATTTGTTCTCTTGCATATTTTTCATCTTTTGTCAGTTTGTTCTCTTGTAAGTGTTGAGCTTCAGTTTGGTAGAAATAATCTCATCATATGAAAGCCTCTTTCCAAAACACAGTGTAAGAGAAGCTCATCCTCTAATTTTCCAAAACTAGCATAGTAATCGTCTTCTGCCTCCAGGACACTGTGGAGTAATTAGAAAGATCACATTCAGCTACTACAGTACTAACTATTGAAAATCAATGTAAAGGACTGACGGGTAAAGAGCACTGCAACTAATGAGCGGAAATCTAATTGTGCACATAGTGTTTTTGCCTTAAATATACCACATCTTTAGTTATGCAAAATAATGTTCTCTTCCATGTACTTCATCTTCACAAGGATAGTTACATAGAAATCTAGCTCATTTGCTCCGCTTTGTTTTAACATGTTACTAATATTAGCTTAGTATATCAAATTTACATGACACCCTCTGACGCATCGTGGCCGGGACATTTCATACGATAAACTGGATTGCAGATAAGAACACAACTAAAGGATGAGATGGGTATCATGGCCTTAAAGAATTTTGTAAGATGATACCTGGATTTACACTGTGCAAATAATTACACATAGGGTTAGATAATTTAACGAAGAATACATCAAAAGTTTGAGTATCCTTCAACTTGTATGACAAATGTGAAAAACAAATTAAAGTATATCTATAAACGGAAAACCAGTAGTGAAAAGAACTCGATCGCAATAAGAGCCTAATTAAGAATCTAAAGAATGACACATGCCCTGTCAACTGCAATAGCTAACCCCAACATGGTTAATAGAAATGGTATATCTTTGACGTGCTGATACACCAAGATGAACTTTGATTAGTTTTCTAGTCTGTCTTAGTTTGGCGCTATATGTTTTGTTTGATTCTGGTGGGGGTTTATTCATGGTTTAGAGAGGTGGGTGATCTTGTTAGATGGAGGTTTTTTTGCAACATCTTCCTTCTACTGGACGAATAGGACTCGGCTACCCTTTTGAGACAAATGTATTATGTTTCACATGAATTTAATATTAAACATTGGAGTATATTATACGTGTTGTGGTAGTGTGCCATGTCAGCTCAAGAAATGAAGATGTCTAAAAGCCCATCAGCCAATATGCATATATATAGGCGAGGGGTCGATCAACCTTCTTTTCTGGATGAATATTATACATCCATAAAAAAATAACTATTGTTATTATACCCTAAACTGACTCTTCACATGCATAACTTGTAATATTATTTCTTATTTCTTTTATGACGATTAAATTTCATGCATTATAATTTTCATGGAGAGTAAGGTAGAGAACTTCACCATATATTTCATTAAGATACTAAAATACCGAGGTTAACTTAGTAATATTTGTTGAACTAACTGCATTATCTTGAACCCAAAAGGTGTAAGAAACTCCTTGAAACATTACAGCCCACACAAATATATCAAGGTACATTACAAAAGGGATAATAAAAAATTTAATATGACGTTTTATCCAAAGCAACATTGAAACTTAATTTATTTATACAAATGTCAGTGTTCTTTATTCTCACCAGCTAAATGGGTGACAAATGGCAGCAAATGTATCACTTCCAACTCCCAACTATTTAAGTGACCGGATCTCCTTCAGTTCACAACACCATACTAATTATCTATGATTGGATATAACTGAACATAAAGACATCACATGTAAAACATGTCTAGATAAGCAGAAACTAGCTAGAAAGTCTTATATTTTAATATGGAGGAGTACAAGCTAAAGAAAAGCTCTAAGATCCAATGAGCAACCTAATGCTCTCCTGAACTGTTCTAATCCGCACTTTCCCGAATGCTTTACGAGGTGACTCCATTCAGATAGGACAAATGATTAAATCCGCTGATGTTGGTAGAACAGCATGCATCCATGCACCTAATCATCTTCTACTAGGCGTCCACCGAGATTTTTGTTCTTCTTTACGTGTACTATTACTATTATAACATATGCCGCAAAACAAATTATGCATCCTTCTAAATTAACCACCTTTTCAAACATATCATATCAGCAATAGAGGATTAACCTTGGAATAGCAAGTTCGTTCTCTAGAAACAAATATGGAATGCACAAATGATGCAGTAAAGGTGCACGCATCTAATAACTTTCTCCAGTACCTAGAACCGCACTCAGTTGTCTTCTTCTCTAAAACAAGTTTCGGAAGAGTGTACACATGACTCTATAGACTACAGGGATTTGGTTATCTACCGTGGTTATCGGCCGGTAAACAAAATTCTAAGTCGACCGAGTAAACAAGTTTACTGGGCGAAAAAACCACGCTTCGTTTTTTTTTCTCATACTTGTATCCAAATCCTTGATCGACGATGAGTGGATATTTTTGACTCCCAAGTTCCAGTGATTATTAAGAAAAAACAAAAGTTAGATTTAAAAAGTTTTAGTTTTGTATAAAAAGTCTTGCATGTTCTCAATAATGTATCACATAAACATGCAAAATCTCAGTTTCAAATAATTTGTATGGTGACCTACATAAAAATGTGAGTATAGTGAACAATGGATAGTTTCATTTCTCCAAATTTTTATTTCTTGTGTAGCCCATCATATGAAGAATTTTGCATGCCTGTCAGATATACCTTTGATTACATCCACAATATTTTTAGATTTTTATGAAACTTATAAATATGTATTTTTTTAAATACAGGACTCAAAGTGACTTTTTGATCAACGGCATATTAATAAACACTATTGTTCAAAAATATTATATTGACCATTTGGAAGGATGATAAAAAAGTAAACGATCAAGATTAACAGTAGATATACTGGACTGACACATGTACTGAGTTACTCATAAGGAGGGGCATCGCCGGCGGAGTGCATTGTCGGCCATTCACCAGTAGGCCGGTATAGGTTAGCAGGTGCCCCCTGACCGAGCCGACACGAACACTGTCAGATCAAAATGCAGTCGGGTACTAGCCTGAAACACGGTTAACACATGACGTTCGTCTACAAATTACTCGCTCAGTATCAAAATATAAGATGTTTTACCTACTTTTGCCACATATGTCTCCTGAACCTTACAATAAAACATTTCTAGATGCATGTGTGGCAAAAGTAGGTAGAACATTTTATACTCCCTCCATCCAAAAATAAGTGTCTCAAGTTTGACAAAAAATAGATATATCTATACACGAAACATGTCTAGATCATGGTTTTGGTTACTGGTCGGGAAATCCGGTTACCGGTCGTTAACCGGATATCCCGCGCACCCTCAGGAAATGATCGTACCGGACGAAAAATCCCGAAATTTTTGAATTTTAACAAAACTTTCGGTAAATGGTTAAACTGGGAACCAAAAAATTGAATTTTAGAATTTTGGATTTCAAATTCGTCCGGTAACCGGAAATCCCGACCACTCTCGGGAATGTTTTTCTACCGGTAACCAAAACCTTGATCCAGATACATTCACTTTTGGTCAAATTTGAGAAACTTATTTTAGGACGGATGGAGTATTTTGATATGAGGGGGCAACAATTATGTGTCACTAGCGCTCGCTGTCCTTTCTTCACTAGCAAATGGTCCAGAGGTTAGACACAACGCCGATTCATCTCACAACATTGACATGTTCTGTGTGCCAGTTCAATTCGAGAGGGCTCCCATAGTATAAGAGGAAGAGAAATCGGGATTTTTATTTCAGGGTAATTTTGGTTTTGGTGTTTTCATGCCCTGAGCTTCACATGCAATTAGCGAGCATGCATGTGAGTTTTCTTTTACACAACTCTTCTCTGTATAGAGAAAGAATGTACGTACTGTTTGTCCTTGCCTTGGATCTCGGCTATTTAAGCGACCGACCATTGCATTGTTTCAGGTTGTGTGAATGGTGAACCATACAAACAAAATAACATTTCGCCAGCTAGGCATGGTAGGCCTCTGGAATACTGATGCGGGATCGTTGTTCGACAGCTGTAGTGGCTTATTATCCGCTTGTTCCCGCGCATGCATGTAGTCGTCTCACGCGCTATCAAACCTACGAATTAGCGCACTGTTCTTTACATGTTTCCATTCCCATCGTCAAGAGCTTCATCGATTCTCCACCTAGCCGTCGTGTGGTCAACTTCGTGATAACTCCTCGTTTACGCGGAGCTTTCTTCAAGGTCGGCATGGTAGTCTTTGTCGGCAATTGTGGTAGTGGACGTAATAACATCCTGGTTGTCTTCTGTTAGCGTTAATCTGTTAATACGTACTAGTGGAATTTGACGCCGTGATTTTGTTAGTTTGTATTTTTGATAAATTTGTAAGATAACTTCATAATTAAAGAATATATATTTGTGAGTTTTTGTTAAATTTAAATTACTTCATAATTAGATGAAGTCCACTTAGATTGTATGCAAATATTAGCGAATTTGAATTGTTTAAATATGTTTGTATTCTGGCATTAATAAGTATAATTTTTTTTAGCATGTCGATATGTTTTGGAGTATTTCTAATATTTTAGCGGCTTGAAATGTTTAATTATGCTTCTATTTTCTAAATGATATTTAATTTAAGTATGTAGTTAGTGGTAATGTATATTTTTTGGATTCGAGTTCACAATTGGGGAAAGTTTACTTATATTGCATCGAAATATTGATCATTTTGAATTGTTTAATTATGTTTTGTGGTTTGCCGTACGTAGGTAGTGTTGATTTTTTATGAGCATTTTTTATATAGTTTAAAGAATATCCAAATATTTGGCAAATTGAAGTGTTTAAATATGTTTTTAATTTGCCATAATTTTTTTACTGTAATTAGAGAAAATGTATTTGAAATATCTCCAAACATTTGCCAATTTTAATTTTTTTAGACAACTTGGCGTGGCGACACGGCGTATCTGTCGGGACTGAAAATGCTTAAATTTGCTGGAATTTGTCGTTTAGGGTATCTCAAAATACTTAGCAAATTGCATTGTTCAGAAATGTTTGTATTTTTTCATAAATTTGTAAGATAACTCTATAATAAGAGAATATGTATTTTGTGAGCATTTATTAATTTCAAATTCATAATTAGATGAAGTCCACTTAGATTGTATATAAATATTAGTCAATTTGAATTGTTTAAATTTGTTTGTATGTTGGCATTAATTAGACAAAAAGATTTATTTAAGTGTGTGGTTATTGTTAATGGAAAGGAATAGAAGTGCAAATTTTGGTATATTATTTGTATAATAGTACTGGTTAAATACACTTTTTCCGTAAATTTGTAATTGAACTTTCATGTTTGGAGGAAATATTTTATGTTAGCAGTTATTAAATTAAGTTTGTAATTAGAGGAAATGAATTTGTATTTGTTCCAAATGTCCAAAATTGAAAAGGTAAACTATGGTTTCCATTTTGTCATAAATGTCTTATTTAACTTTATAATTGGAGGTAATATGTTATGATTATATCAAAATATTCATCAATTTAAGTATTTATTAAATTGAACTGCATTTTTTGAGGGAGTTTAGTTATATTACTTCTAAATGTGAAATATTTTGAAATGATATAATGTGTTTACATTTTGCCTCAAGCATTTATTAAATTGAGTTAATAATTATAGGAAATGAATCTGCATTTGCTCCAAATATCTATCTAATCAAAAAAAATTAAACTTCAAGTACACAATTAGAGAGAATTTAGTCATATTACTTCCAATATGTTAACTAAACTAAAATGGTAAATTATCTTTTCTATTTGACCATAAATATTTTATTTAACTTAATATTCAGAAGAAATATATTATGATTGTATCAAAATATTTACTAATTTGAGCACTTATTAAATTTATTTGCATGTTTGGAGAGAATTTAGTTGTATTATCTCTAAATGTGAATCATTTTGAAATGATATAATTTTTTTTTGCATTTTGCCATAAATAATCTATTTAGCTACATAATGATAGAAAATTATAGTGTGTAAGAATTTTTTTTGATTCAACTCCATTTAATCAGAGGAAGTGCATTTGGATTTTCTCTAAATGTTGACCATTTTAAAATGTCTAAAAATGTTTGCATTATGTTATAAATAATTAGAATTTACTTTCCTGATCATGTAGATATTTTTTAATTTTTTTCTAGTAGGTAGTTTTTCGAACTATTAAATTTGTATGATTATTCATTTTATGCAAATTGTTTAAGTGAATTGGGCTCATTTTTAAATTGTTTAAAATGTTTGTATTCTGTCATAAATAGTTAGAGTTAATTATATTTTAACTAATTTGAAATGTTAAATTATGTTTTCCATTCTGCTATAAATATTTATTTAATTTTATAATCAGAGGTAGTATGTTATGGTTATATCAAAATATTGACTAATTTAAGCATTTACTAAATTTTATTGCATATTTGGAGAGATTTTAGTTCTATTATCTCTAAATGTGGACCATTTTTGGAATGATGTAGTTTGTTTATATTTTTCTTTAAGTATTTATTAATTTGAGTTCATAGTGAGACGAAATGAATCTGTATTTGCTCCAAATATCCATCTAATCAAATATTTTTAAAAATTAAGTACACAATTAGAGAGAATTTAATTATACTACTTCCAATATACTAACTAATGTAAAATGGTAACTTATGTTTTCCATTTTGACATAAATATTTTATTTAACTTCATATTCAGAGGGAATACATTATGATTATATCAAAATATGGATCATTTTGAGTATTTAGTAAACGTAATTGCATGTTTGGAGAGAGTTTAGTTATATTTTCTCTAAAATTGAACTATTTTTGAAATGATATAATATATTTGTATTTTGCCTTAAATAGTTAATGTAGCTACATAATGTTAGAAAATACAGTGTGTAAGTATTTTTTTTGACTCCAATTCTATTTAACTGGAGGAAATGCAGTTCGATTTTCTCTAAATATTTACCAATTTAAAAATGTTTAATTTTTTGTGTTATTCTATAAATAATTAGAATTTATTTGTTTGATCGTTTTGATGTATTTTGCATATTTTTCTGGTAGATAGATTTTAAATTATTGATTTTGTAGTTTTTTTTTGTAAATTGTTTAAGTGATTTGGGTTCATTTTTTAAATGTCCAAAAAATGTTTGCAAATAATTAAAATCTACTTTTTTCTGACCATGTTGACATATTTTTCATATTTTTCTAGTAGGTAGTTTTTAAACTATTAAATTTGTATTATTATTCATTTTATGTAAATTGTTTAAACGAATTAGGACCATTTTAAAAATGTCCAAAAAATGTTTGTATTATGCCATAAGTAGTTAAAGTTTATTTTTCTAATCATTTTGATGTACTTTTTATTTTTTTCGGGCAGGTAGATTTCAGACAATTGATTTTGTAGCATTATTTTCATTTTCTGTAAATTGTTTAGTTGGACTGGGCCCACATGGCAGGGTTTCAGCTTTTTTTTTATTCGTGGAAAAGATCAAGTCGCTGACTAACGGGGCCCACCGTCACGGCGGAGTGACGTATGCAGTGAAGACGGCGGCGACGGCGAGCTCGCCGGTGTCGACCCGGCGTGAATTCGGACACGAAAATGGGAGCGCTGGAGGCGCGTGGACGCGATCTATCCGATAGGAGCGGCGCCGCCCCTAAATGGTCGTCGGAGCGGCGCCGGCGGCGAGGAAACGCGGCGGTCGAAGCCCGGGCACGGTCGCGACGATTCCGGCACAGCTTCGGCGTCCCAGGAGTTCGTCTTCGGTGAGGAGGGAAAAGAGGCGGCGGCGGAACCGCACATGTGATTCGATCTGGATGCGGAGGAGCAGCGCGGCGGGGGCGAGCGTCGGCGGCGGCGGCGTGCTCCGGTGTCATGGGAGAAGAAGGAGGGGGGGATGTGGCAGCTTTTTTACAAAAAAGAACCTAGGCTTTCACGTAATTGCAAACATGTCCTTCCTCTCGAGGGGCCGTAGGATGCGAGGTCCGATTGGTGATTTTACGCAAACTTGGGGACTTTTTTGCAAAAAAACGACGGCACTGTTCAACACTGAACATCACTGTAGCTACTGTTGCTCGCAATAGTGCGCGAGCGCGGAGAGCTCGCCAAAGTGCTCAGCTTTCATATAGTTATGCTCTGTTTGGTTGCACTGAATTGAGGCTCGGAATTGGAATTGAGGTCCAAATAGCCGAATTCCGTTGTTTGGTTGCGCTCGGTATTGGATCCTAGAATCGTCGGACCAATTCCGAGGGCACCCCCCGCGCGGCTAACTTACCTGGGTACCAATTCAGAGGGTCAGACCTCTGTATTGCCTCTGAATTGGAGAGGAACGCTTCGCTCCGCCTCGCTCCTGGCCGCCTCGCCCCTGGCCGGCCTTCTCTGGCGCCGCCTCGCCCCTGCCCGACCCTCTCCGGCGCCGCCGTCCGCCGCCACGCCCCTGGCCAGCCCTCTTCGCCCCCCCTCTCTACGCCGGCCCCGATTCCGCCTCGCCCATGCCCCGATTCCGGCGCCGCCTCGCCCTTGCCCGTCCCCGTCCGCCCTCGATTTGGCCGGCCGCCGTCGTCTAGGCCCGCCGCTGTACCGTCCCCGTCCGCCCTGGGTCACGCCGTCGTGGGCCACCTCCGCCCTGGGTCGCGCCGCCCCCGTCCGCCCTGAGTCGCGCCGCCGCGGGCTACCACTGCCCTGGGTCGCGCCATCCCTGTCCGCCCTGGGTCGCGCCGCCACGGGCTACCACCGCCCTGGTCGACAACACCGACGAAGGCGGCACTGCTGCCTCCCGATCTAGATCCAACTCATTTTTTCTGAGTATTTTTCTGTTTTTTTGTTCATCTCGAAATAAAACATGTTATTATGTGACAAATATTATTGAAACATTTTGATGCACATGTTTATTTTCATTCATATTACACAATATATATTGTTCAAAGTCAAAAAAAATTCAATTCCACACAATGTGCATCCAAACAGGTTTTAGAATTCCATTGCTCTTTTGATTCTGCAAACGAATACCATGCGCATCCAAACAACAATTATGGTATTCCATTGAATTGGTTGATTTGGTATTCCATTGCCAATTCAATTCGAAGCTCAATTCAGTGCATCCAAACACAGCATTAGTGATAAAGTTTAAGACTAGGAACATCTGAGAACGTACATTTTCTACTAGTGGTACTAGAGAGAGCTGCTACCTTACATGTGAAAACTGTGAGACCACCGCCCGTGAGGTGAAAAGTTTTGTACTTTTGCCTCCCAAGTTCCAGTGCTCCTTCCACTTACAAAAGTTCAAAAATCATATATACGTGTTTCAATAAATTCTAAACAAACCCGGATGTAGCCGATGTTGTATCCCGCAGCCGTACAAAATATGGATTTCAAAAACATTATATTATGATCTAAACAAAAATGATAAATCTGATAAAAGTTAGTCATTTGAAAATATGCATTTTTAGATCCACACTTTGTCATTTTCGTGTAGCTCAAATTAAATAGTAGTTAAAATTGATATTTCCTAGGTTTGCGGAATACACCATTGGCTACATCCGCATTTTTTTCATATTTTTTTAAACTCACAAATATGATTTTTGATTTTTTTTAAATGGAGGGAGCACTGGATTTTGTGAGCCAAAAATCTCCACTCTAAAGAAGGACCCTATAAATGGAGTCCGGCGTTTTGGATTATTGAAGTGATCGGCTCTTGACTCTGCTCTAGCAATTAAGTTGACAGCTCTCTGCCTCTTAATTGGATGACAAGTATACAATCCAGACTTGATTATGCAGGCCGGGAAGGCAACGGGAATTCCTAATTTACAAATTCTCACGTACGAGAAGAGCTCATTTCCACCATTACTGTTGACCTATGTGTTATGAACTGGCACTGGCTCTATATATAGTTTCTTCGTGCTGCTTACATAGTTGCATGCTTCTTTCGTTCTGTATCCATGGCATCTGCCATGGCCGGACAGTTCATCGACGACGAACTCCTCCATTGCCATTAGTGGTACACATTCGTATGATGTACTGTAAAGGTCAATGAGCACAAATAATGTCCTATGATGTCAGTTACTAAAGAAGGTCCTCCATTAATTTTCCACGTCACCGAGCCCAAATAATCTCTCGATTGTCTTCCGCTTACATGATATACTGTCGAGTAATTGGAAAGATCCGCATGCACCTACTTACTGTAAAATGTAAATGGCCAGTTTATCATCGAGGAGACTGAAACGGATAATATGAGATAAACTTGCAGTCAAAAATGTACTGTACAAGTTAACGAGCAGAAATAATCTCATCCACTACTAGAAACAAGAGCATTAGTCCCGGTGGTAGGGGCATCTGGTACCGGATTCCCACCCGGAACGCCGGGTTCGGGACTAGAGGCTCCCCCCTCTAGTCCCGGGTGGCTTACGACCCGGTACTAGAGAGCTCCACGTGGGGCCTGGGCAGAGCGCGTGGCAGAGAACCTCTAGTCCCGGGTGGTAATACAACCCGGGACTAGAGATTCTCCCACATGGCGGCTTCTGTTTTTCTTGTTTCCCTATTGAATATTATGATTAATCTTTCAAAATATATGGTTAATTAATTATAAATCAGAAAAATACATATAGCATATCAAAATATTCATAAAAGAAATCTTTATGAGAATTCGATCATTTTTAATTGATTACATGGAGATCACAACCGGGACTAGAGCCCGTCTATTCGATTAATTACATAGAGATCATATAAAACAGGGACTAGAGCCCGTCGTCTATTCGATTACATGATCATCGCCGGGACTAGAGCCCGTCTATTCGGTGGCATTGTATTTTCCCTTTGGGTTTATGACATAGTTCATCAAAAATCGCGCAATTTCCTCTTGAATTGGTCGAAAGCGGTCCTTTGATTGCAGGTCCCTCCGCATTCTATCCATCTATAAAAGAAGGAGATCAATATGCATATCAATCATCATAATAGAAATTATGAATGACACTCAACACAATTGATGGTAATAAAATAAAACTGTGAATATATTTGTTCACTTACTTCTATAAATGTCAATGGGTTCCGCTCAGAGACCTCCCGGCGAATCCACTCTATAAATTGGTCCCCAGTGTCTGCCTTTCACAGTACTTTACGAGAATAGATTTCAATCAAATAATAATCAAGCATGCTATGATGGTATTGAAATTTGAATTAAGAGATGCGCGAACCTAGCCCGTACTACTTACCTTGGCATTAACAAAACTAAGCTCCTCTTTAAAATCACCAGATGTCATCTTTATGAAATCTTTTCAAATCCTCCCCAGCAAACAAATGAATAAATGAGTTATTAATTAGTTACTTGATATCTTAGGAATTGAACAAAAGAGACCGATATAGTATGATAATGATTGAAAATACCCTTAGAGCACATCTTTAATATGTTGGTACTTCTCTTGGGGCCACGCCAATGAGTCGAAGATTTCAACTTTTGCATCATCAATTTCAATGATTAGCAGAATGTAATGGCGCTGCGCACGTTTATATATGTCAGTAACTAATCAGTTACACTTAACATCGAGTAAACAAAAACTAATGTGTACAAGACAATAACACTCTTACCTGAAGTTGTAAGGAAACAATATCTTCCTTTTATAATCTTGCCTCTTTATGAACCTAAACAAGTTGGCCACCGTTTCCTTTTGGTAGTTCCATAGCAGATTTTCATTAACTCTGGTTGGGTCAACGAACCCAATCTCATAGATTCTTTTTCTATCACATTCATCACTCTTCATTCTGCATAATAGCGTAGTGAGCATAATTAGAACAGGCAATGACCGTGCTGAGCTATAGACTTTATTTTAGAAAATAAATGAATTGAATCACTTACAGACAATAGGTACTGACGATACTCAAGTCGAGGTCGTCAAGCTGGTATAACTGATAGAGTTCTTCAAGATAAATAGTTAACTCGTCTTTACCATTGAAATGTTCCTCTGTAACTTGCACAAGGAGCACTTTTCGATCTAGCTTTGTGACTTCCATGTACCAGTTATGCAGGCTTAGCATTTGTGTTGGTAGATTCTCGATTTGATCAGGTGGCACTAGAGACTTCCCGTATTCTCAGGTCCATTTATCAGGTGGCATAAGGGGAGGGAGCTCTTCTGCTTCCAGTTGAGAAAGTGAGATACCAAGTTCTGCAGCAAATTCCACGCGGTAAGCTAAATCCGCCGCGCGCGCGGAGCCCTTATCAGTGGCCACCTTGAGCGGGGAGATGGACTGTTTTGACTGCTCTCCGAGGTGGGCAACCTCTCTTCTTGTTCTTTTCCCGCTGGAGGTACTACTTGTCGTCGTGTTGGGGTGAGTTCTCCTCAGACAACGTGCATAGTCATCTCGCCTATTTATCTCAATTTGCGATGGATGACTAAGAAATTCCGTAGCCCACTTTTTTTGCTCTGCCGTAAATACTTGCTTTGGTGCGGGCTGTCTTTTCGCAGCCAGTTCCGCCATCTGCCTTTTCGCGTCGGCTGCCAGCCACGCGGTGATGGCGTGAATCACACGCTCGTTGGGAGACCCCAAGAGGAAGGTATGATGCAGTTCAGCAGCAAGTTTTCCCTCAGAAAGAAACCAAGGTTATCGAACCAGTAGGAGCAGCAACTCTTCAGAAGGTTGTTGGTGGCGCACGGCGCAATACGATCACCAACGTGGAATCTGCACACAACACAATCAAACTACTTTGCCCCAACGAAACAGTGAGGTTGTCAATCTCACCTTGCTGAAAACAAAGGATTAAACGTATGGTGTGGAAAATGAGTATTAAATTGCAGAGAATGAAAAAGGAACAGTTTGCAGTTTGTGGTTGTTTAATCAGTGTAAAAGAATGGACCGGGGTCCACAGTTCACTAGTGGTGTCTCTCCATAAAAGATAACTAACATGTTGGGTGAACAAATTACAGCTGGGCAATTGACAATAGTGAGCGCATGACAATGCATATACATGACATGTTGACTACTATGATATTTAATTGGGCATTACGACATAATACATAGACCGTTATCCAACAGCATCTATGACTAATAATCCACCGCCGGGTTGTCATCCGAGTCCCCCGTTGGTATTAAGTTGCAAGCAACGGATAATTGCATTAAGTAAAGTGCGTAATGTAAACAAACACATATGCCCGTGGACATAGCATCGTTAGGTTATCCCTAGTGGCAACAGCACATCCACAACCTTAGAACTTTCTGTCACTGTCCCAGGTTAAACGGAGCATGAACCCACTATCTAGCATAAATACTCTCTCTTGGAGTTACAAGCATCTACTTGGCCAAAGCATCTACGAGTAACGGAAAGCATGCAAGATCTTAAATAACATATAAGATAGATTGATAATCAACTTGACATAATATTCAATATTCATCGGATCCCAGCAAACACAACATGTAGCATTACAATAATATGATCTTGATCATGTAGGGCAGCTCACAAGATCTAAACATGATGGCACAAAGTGGAGAGACAACCATCTAGCTACTGCTATGGACCCGTAGTCCAAGGATGAACTACTCACGCATCACTCCGGAGGCAGGCATGGCGATGTAGAAGCCTCCGGTGACGATTCCCCTCTCCGGCAGGGTGCCGGGAAGAGGTTCTGAACCCTCCCGAGC
Organism: Poa pratensis; assembly: GCA_947311845.1. Lineage (NCBI taxonomy): Eukaryota > Viridiplantae > Streptophyta > Magnoliopsida > Poales > Poaceae > Poa > Poa pratensis. The sequence continues at coordinate 24,332,605 of CAMZMU010000116.1, read as the reverse complement.
TAGGGTTGACGGGCGGCGTCTCTGGAACTTTTCGTGGATATTTGCTCAGGTACTTAGGGTTTTCGCGTCGGGGGAATAAGTAGGCGAAAGGGCGGCGGCTGGGACCCCCGAGGGGCCCACACCACCCTAGGGCGCGGCAGAGGGGGGCCGCGCCCTAGGTGCGTGTGGCCTCCTGGCCCTCCTCTGTGCTCCTTCGCTCCGTCAGGGTTCTGGAAAATAGGGACCCCGTGTAGTTTCGTCCAATTCCGAGAATATTTCCAGACTAGCTTTTCTGGAATACAAAAACAGCAGAAAACAGGAACTGGCACTTCGGCATCTTGTTAATAGGTTAGTCCCAAAAAATGTATAAAAGTGATATAAAGTAGATGCAAAACATGTAGCAATTGGTATAAAACAAGCATGGAACATCAAAAATTATAGATACGTTTGAGACGTATCAGCATCCCCAAGCTTAGTTCCTACTCGTCCTCGAGTAGGTAAACGATAAAAACAAAATAATTTTTGAGGTGACATGCTACTATCATAATCTTGATCATATAATATTGCAAGGCACATGTAAATGAATGAAGTGATCCAAGTCAATGGTCTATAATTTGCTACCAAATAGATAATGAGTAAACAATGAATCACACAAGCTAAACGTTTTCATGAATAGTACTTTCGAGACAAGCATCAAACAGTTTTGCATAAGTGTTAACTCATAAAGCAATAGTTTCTAATAAAAGGTATTTAATCAACACAAAGGAAGAATTTAGTTTCAGCATTTGCTTCAACTTTCAACATATTTATCTCATGGATATTGTCAACACAAAGTAGTATAACAAGTCCAATACATTGCATATAACGCATGTTGTAACAAAGTTGACACTAGTGTTTGCTTGTGGAAGACAGAAAGAATAGGAAAACTGACTCAACATAAAAGTAAAAGAAAGGCCCTTCGCAGAGGGAAGCAGGGATTAAATCATGTGCTAGAGCTTTTAGGTTTTTGAAAGCATATAGAGATTGCATAAAATATTTGATACTCCTCCCAACCTTGCTAACACAAGCCATGGCTAACCGAATCCTCGGGTGCCTTCCATCAATCACATACCATGGAGGAGTATCTATTTTTGAGAGGTGTTTGTTAATTGTCAACGAATGGTAGCGGGTGAGAACAGTATTCTACCTGTCAACGGACTTTTAAGAGCGGCTCCCATGAAGGACGTTATTTCTACCAGCAAGGCAGATCATCCCTCTTTCTCTTTGGTTTACACACATTCAGGTATTTCACTGTTTGTCATTGCTTACTGATGAATCAGGGCAAAAGTGTGAAGAGAATTAATTGGTTAAAGTTGTAATTAATTGGGACTGGGCACCCCGTTGCCAGCTCTTTTTGCAAGTTATTGGATAAGCGGATGTATATGCCACTAGTCCAGGTGTAAAAGTCCATCACAAATAGAATAAAGAATAACCACACTAATTCCTCATGAGCTAGTAAACATTGACACAAAAAGGGAATAATAACATTTTGAATAATTTAAAGGTAGCACATGAAAAATTTACTTGGAGTGGCAAGGAAATACCACATATAGGTAGTTATGGTGGACACAAATGGCATGGATTTTGGCTCAAGGATTTGGATGCACGAGAAGCATTCCCTCTCAGTACAGAGTTTAGGCTAGCAAGGTTATGTAAGCAAACAAGAATATCAACCCGTACACCAAGTTTTATATGACAAACATATTGCAAACGTTATAAGACTTCATACCGTCTTCCTTGTTAACCAAACCCTGTTATTAGAAAATATCTAGACCTTAGAGATACCACCGATGCAAACCAAATTTTCAACAAGCTTTACGGTAGTTCTTCACTAATAGGCTTAACTCATGTGATGCACAATTTAATCATGATCTACTTGTTAACTCAAAACAATTGACAAGCATCAAGTTATCCATTTTAGTGATCTACAAGATTAAGCAAGTTTTTCCTTATACCAATTACCACATGCAACATTTTCTGAACCAACCAAACACCAATCAATTTATTTCATCAACTCTCCAAACAAATATAAGTGAAGCAAGAGAGTACTTTCTACAAAAGAAAGCTAATAGCTCTGACAAGAGATACATGAAAACAAGAGCTAAAAGCTGAACAGCGCTAGATATGAATACTCAACAAATATAAGTGAAGAATAGGAGTATTCTCATGAAAAAGCGGAGCGTGTCTCTCTCCCAATCAAGAATGCTAGGGTCCAGTCAAGCTTTATTGAAAATAAAAGTGCAATACTGAAAATAAAAGCACACAGACGCTCCAAGAAAAGCACATATGATGTGAAAGAATTAAAATATAGTTTCACTAGAGATGACCTGATAATTTTGACGATGAAGAAGGGGATGCCTTGGGCATCCCCAAGCTTAGACGCTTGAGTCTTCTTGAAATATGCTGGGGAGATCCATGGGAGCCTCCCCAAGCTTAAGCTCTTCACTCTTCTTGATCCTATTATATCATCCTTCTCTCTTGACCCTTGAAAACTTCCGTCACACCAAACTCAAAGTAGATCTCATTAGAGGGTTAGTGCATAATCAAAAATTCACATGTTCTATAAAGACGCAATATGATTTGTTACTTTAAACATTAGCTACAGCCACTGATGTTATGTGAAGCTCTTCCACCCAAAAAAGAATTTCACTCAACACTAGTAAAAGAGAGAATGCAAAATAAAAAGGCATAATCTGTCTAAAACAGAACAGTCCGCAAAGACGAATTTTTTCGAGGCACTTACGACGCTCAGATCGAAAACTCTGAACTAATGAAAGTTTCAGACATTCATAAAGATTACGCACAAAAATTTCAGATTTAATTAACAATCTGGTGATTTTAGGAATTTCGTACAGTGAACAGCAAAAATCTGTTTCTGCGCAGCAATCAAAATTAAGCATCATCTTAACATTAGAGGCTACTCTTGGCACAACAATGCGAGAAAATAAAGATACAAAGGAGTTGCTACAGAAGTAAACAAACTCCTTGACTCAATAAAAGAAAAATTGCAGAAAAAAAAAATGGGTTGCCTCCCATAAGCGCTTTTCTTTAACGCCTTTTAGCTAGGCACAAAGCATGCATCAAGTATTACCAAGTGAAGAAGCATCAACATTGTAATTTGTTCGAACAATAGAATCATAAGGTGGCTTAATCTTCTTCCTAGGAAAGTGTTCCATACCTTTCTTGAGAGGAAATTGATATTTTATATTCCCTTCTTTCATATCAATAATAGCACCTACAGTCTAAGAAAAGGTCTTCCCAGCACAATAGGGCATGATGGATTGCATCAATATCCAAGACAATAAAATCAACGGGGACATAATTGTTGTTAACCATGATAAGAACATCATCAATTCTTCCCAAAGGTTTTTTAATAGTAGAATCAACAAGGTGAACATCCAAGTAACAATTTTCCAAAGGTGCTAAATCAAGCATATCATATAATCTTTTAGGCATAACAGAAATACTAGCACCAAGGTCACACAAAGCATTGCAATCAAAGTCATTCAATTTCAATTTAATGATGGGCTCCCAACCATCTTCTAACTTCCTAGGGATAGAAGCTTCATGTTTTAATTTCTCTTCCCTAACTTGCATGAGAGCATTAGTAATATGTTTAGTAAAAGCCATGTTTATAGCACTAGCATTAGGACTTCTAGCTAGCTTTTGCAAGAACTTAATTACTTCAGAAATATTGCAACCATCAAAATCAAAGTCATTATTATCAAAAGTAATGGAGTTATTATCTTCCTTATTGCTAGAAATTTCAGCATCTTTATCAAGGACAGTTTCAGAGTTATCAGGCAATTTAGGACATTTTGCAATAGAAGTGGAAACATTACCAACACCAATATCTTGCCATTAATGGTAGGAGGTTTGTTAACACTTGAGTTTGAAGCATTTTCAGAAGTAGTAATAGTATAAACTCTAGCAATATTATTCTTTCTAGCAATTTCATCCTCTCTTTCCCATCTAGCATGCAATTCAGCTAACATCCTCACATTGTTATCAATTTTAACTTGTATAGCATTGAGAGTTTTGCTCTCTTTAACATCATGAGGCATGTTCTTTAGTTTCAACAAGTCAACATCAAGAGCAAGACTATCAACTTTAGAGGAAAGCACATCAATTTTCCCAAATTTCTCCTCAACAGTTTTATTGAAAGCAGTTTGTGTACTAATAAAATCCTTAAGCATAACTTCAAGATCGAGGGTACACTCTTATTATTGTTATAGGAGTTACTATAGGAATTTCCATAACCATTGCCACTATTAGAAGGATAGGGCCTATAATTGCTATTACCAAAATTATTCCTATAAGCATTGTTGTTGAAGTTATTATTTTTAATGAAGTTCACATCAACATGCTCTTCTTGAGCAACCAAAGAAGCTAAAGGAACATTATTTGGATCAACATGTGTTTGACCATTTGCAAGCATAGACATAATAGTATCAATTTTGGCACTCAAGGAGAGGTTTCCTCAACAGAATTTACCTTCTTACCTGTTGGAGCTCTCTCAGAAGCTTTGTTGCAGCACCCAAAGTGATGGACATAAAGGTACCTCCAGCGGCCGAATCCAATAAATTCCTTGAAGAAAAATTTAATCCTGCATAGAAGGTTTGGATGATCATCCAAGTAGTCAGTCCATGAGTGGGACAATTTTTAACCAATGATTTCATTCTCTCCCATGCTTGAGCAACATGTTCATTATCAAATTGCTTAAAATTCATTATGCTACTTCTCAAAGAAATAATCTTAGCAGGAGGATAATATTTTCCAATAAAAGCATCTTTGCATTTAGTCCATGAATCAATACTATTTCTAGGCAAAGATAGCAACCATTCTTTAGCACGTCCTCTCAAGGAGAAAGGAAAAAGTTTCAGTTTAATAATATCACCATCTACTTCCTTGAGCTTTTGCATTTCACAAAGTTCAACAAAGTTATTAAGGTGAACAGCAGCATCATCAGTACTAACACCAGAAAATTGCTCTTTCATAACAAGATTTAAAAGTGCAGGTTTAATTTCATAAAATTCTGCTGAAGCAGCAGGTGGAGCAATAGGTGTGCATATGAAATCATTGTTGTTCGTGCTAGTGAAATCACACAACTTAGTGTTCTCAGGAGTACTCATTTTAGCAGAATTAAAAACAGTACAGAAAATAACTTGAAAGTAAACTAGATGCAAGTAACTAATTTTTTTGTGTTTTTGATAATTGAAAGCAAACAAGATAAAATAAAATAAACTAAGCAAGACAAAAACAAAGTAAAGAGATTGGAAGCGTGAAACTCCCCTTGCAGAAGACTGCTGTCTCCCCGGCAACGGCGCCAGAAAATAGCTTGATGACGTGAATCACACGTTCGTTGGGAGACCCCAAGAGGAAGGTATGATGCAGTCAGCAGCAAGTTTTCCCTCAGAAAGAAACCAAGGTTATCGAACCAGTAGGAGCAGCAACTCTTCAGAAGGTTGTTGGTGGCGCACGGCGCAATACGATCACCAACGTGGAATCTGCACACAACACAATCAAACTACTTTGCCCCAACGAAACAGTGAGGTTGTCAATCTCACCGGCTTGCTGAAAACAAAGGATTAAACGTATGGTGTGGAAAATGAGTATTAAATTGCAGAGAATGAAAAAGGAACAGTTTGCAGTTTGTGGTTGTTTAATCAGTGTAAAAGAATGGACCGGGGTCCACAGTTCACTAGTGGTGTCTCTCCATAAAAGATAACTAACATGTTGGGTGAACAAATTACAGCTGGGCAATTGACAAATAGTGAGCGCATGACAATGCATATACATGACATGTTGACTACTATGATATTTAATTGGGCATTACGACATAATACATAGACCGTTATCCAACAGCATCTATGACTAATAATCCACCGCCGGGTTGTCATCCGAGTCCCCCGTTGGTATTAAGTTGCAAGCAACGGATAATTGCATTAAGTAAAGTGCGTAATGTAAACAAACACATATGCCGTGGACATAGCATCGTTAGGTTATCCCTAGTGGCAACAGCACATCCACAACCTTAGAACTTTCTGTCACTGTCCCAGATTAAACGGAGGCATGAACCCACTATCTAGCATAAATACTCTCTCTTGGAGTTACAAGCATCTACTTGGCCAAAGCATCTACGAGTAACGGAAAGCATGCAAGATCTTAAATAACATATAAGATAGATTGATAATCAACTTGACATAGTATTCAATATTCATCGGATCCCAGCAAACACAACATGTAGCATTACAATAATATGATCTTGATCATGTAGGGCAGCTCACAAGATCTAAACATGATGGCACAAATTGGAGAGACAACCATCTAGCTACTGCTATGGACCCGTAGTCCAAGGATGAACTACTCACGCATCACTCCGGAGGTAGGCATGGCGATGTAGAAGCCTCCGGCGATGATTCCCCTCTCCGGCAGGGTGCCGGGAAGAGGTTCTGGACCCTCCCGAGCTAGGGTTGATTGCAGCGGCGTCTCTGGAACTTTTCGTGGATATTTGCTTAGGCAATTAGGGTTTTCGCGATGGGGGGAATAAGTAGGCGAAAGGGCAGCGGCTGGAGACACCCGAGGGGCCCACGCCCGCGCCCTAGGTGCGTGTGGCCACCTCCTAGCTCTGCTCTGTTGCTCCTTTGGTCCGTCAGATGAGTTCTGGTAAAATAGGGATCCCTGTGAAGTTTCGTCCAATTCCGAGAATATTTCTAGACTAGCGTTTCTGGAATACAAAATGAGCAGAAAACAGGAGCTGGCACTTCGGCATCTTGTTGATAGGTTAGTCCCAAAAAATGTATAAAGTGATATAAAGTAGATGCAAAACATGTAGCAATTGGTATAAAACAGGCATGGAACATCAAAAATTATAGATACGTTTGAGACGTACCACGCGGCGCCTTGCTCTAGAGTCATCTCGACATCTTAAGATCTTGGGGGAGGAACCTTCGGTACTTTTGGGATGGGCTCGTATTGGGGTTTGGGTCGGAAACCCATCGAGGTGGCTGAGGAGTCGGCTAGAGACTTTTGGGCGGTTTTAGCCTTAGTGGGCGGAGGCGACGGAGACGGCTGAGGAGTCGGCTGAGGCGGCGGCGGAGTCGGCTGAGGCGGCGACGAAGATCGAGATGGACTCGTGTTGTGGTGGTCGTCACTGCCGTCATCTCGACTCGGAGGAGGCGATGGTGGCATAGGCGTCCATCCTGGAAACACGATGTATTTCTTGGGCCATAGAATGAGTCTACCCTGGCAATCTCCCAGTGTCCTCTCATCATCATCTCCAGGGATGTAAAGCTCGAGTGATTGAAATGCGGGTTCAACTTGATCCACGCTGACACGAGCATAGCCATCTGGAATCTCATTGCCACGATACGGTGTTGTAGATTCACAAGTTAAAGCATAGCCGTCCGCCGCCTTCATGGTTAAGTTTCTCGGTGCCTCATGTAGCTCACAACTTATCTTCTCAGTTATAAAATCCACGGGGTAGGCTTGCTTCGATGCCTCATTAGCACCGACCGCCGTGGAAGCCATGCTGCTTTTTCGTTGAGATGGACCACTTGCTTGACTATCTTGCTGTAGCTGATGAGTTGCCCCTTGACAAGCTTGCTCGTGCAATTGATCTATTTGCTTCTGTTGTTGGCTAATGATACTTTCTACTTTGCTCAACTGGTATGAATCCTCCTGCTCCTTCCTCTTCCTTGCTATTGCTCGGCTTCTATAAGATTCACGATCCTCGGGAAACTCTTCATTCCACGTCACAGAAGCTCCCTTGCCTCGTGTTCGTCCTCTTTTTTCTTTGTTACCGAGGCCCTTTGTCAGCTCGTCGTTCTCTCTGTCGGGAATAAACCTTCCCTCTCGAGCATCGGCGATTGCATCAAGAATTGCTTTCCGGGGTATAGGAGTTTCTTTCGTTTCATCAACTATTAGATCAGCTGATGCGTCATACTCCGCCCCATGAGCAAGCATCCAATTTCTGACCCTATGGGGCCAGTTATCTGTAACGGGAGTGATCCCTTTTTCGCGCATAGCGGTCTCAATCAGATCCCACTTAGGCTCGACACTTACATAGCCACCTCCCCCAACTTATGGTGATATTTCTTTTTCCCTGCATTCTCCTTATTCTTTTTTGATCTTTGCTTGGCTAGTTCTGAAACCTTGTATTCCAGAAATGTCTTCCAGTGAGCCCGCTGGCTCTCTAGTGCTCTAGTGAAATCTGGAACTTTATTTTTCGAGACCCAATCACAGTATAATATGTTCTTGTAATTATTGAATTGTTCAGCCATCTTCTTCAGAGCGAAATGCTTGACTTTTTTCGTCATGGCTTCTGTCTTTTTGGGACAATCCAACACCGGTAGGGTGAACTTTGCTCTCAGCTTGTCCCAAAGCACATCTTTAGTTCTGTCGGTGACATAACTAGCTCCCTCTAAGTTTTTTTGCTCAATCCATTCCTGAATGCTGATCGGAACATTGTCCCTAACAACAACTCTGCATTGATGCACAAACTTAGCTGCGTTCACCTTGGGCTCCAACGGTTTGTCATCTGCAGAGATGACCTCGATTGTGAGATGCGCATCTGCGGCCATCCCTTTGGCATGGCCTCGTTTACTAGATTGGGTCGATGCGGAGGTCTAAAAATAAGAAACATTTGTTAATACATATATATACAAATCAGTTATTGCATCTGATCAACATAGGCTTAATATACCTCACCAGACGGCGGGGGTCCACCAATTTGCGAGTCGTCATCGCACTCCTTGCTAGTTTGCGCTCCGTTGCTTCCTTCCGGCTCCATTCCCGGACCGGACTCGTTAAAAAATTGTGAGCCATCTTCTACTCTACCGTCTTCAGCTCCATCCGCGGGTTGCCGCATCATGGAGAAGATCTCTTATTCCCCTTCTCTGCTTACGTAGGGAACATCTCCATCCATTGCTTAACTAATACAAAAGAAAGATAAAACAATGTTAGCATTAGCAGAATAATTCAAAGTAGGGAACTTTTTAAATATGCAAAAGTATCGCTCATACATCTTTATTCAATCCAGTTACATAGCTCGGGTCCATTTTTATTTAACCCTAAATACATCACGAATAATATCAATAATACATCTTCCTCTCACATGCATTAACCTCTCAAACTAACTACGACCGGGTCCTAAGCCACGGAGTGCTGAGCGGCCGGCGCTGCGCATCCGAAGAACAGGAACCATCACAGGGTCATAACTCACGTGAGAAGGAACCCTATGAAGTATCGACCATCTACTGTCATACACCGCTGGCGTATCCAACAAATACATGTAGCGACAGACATGCTCGTCCTCCTCCCTGATATGGCGACGTACCACCTCCTTGGGGGCCGGCTCTCTCTACACCGAGCGTGGCCCACTCGACCGCCACCAAAGAAGATCCGGGTCAACGGCGTCACCCGTATTCCTAACTAAGCTACGCCCGGAAGGTAACACCTCCCAGTGCCAGCCCGGCGGAGCCCAGTCCCGGACAACGCCCCTCTGGTCCAACAGAGACATCGTCGCCGAGAACAATAAACAAAAAACACAGTGGGGTATAAAACAAAAAAAATTACACTTAGCAAAATTTACACTTAGCAAATTTAAATCTACACTTAGCAAATTTAAATTTACACTTAGCAAATTTAAATCTACACTTAGCAAAATTTACACTTAGCAAATTTACACTTAGCAACATTTACACCTAGCAAAATTTGCACAGCAAATTTAAATCTACACTTAGCAAATTTAAATCTACATTTAGAAAATTTAAATTTCTAAAATTTCTAACACTAAATTTCTACAATTAGCAAATCTACACTAAATTTCCACACTTAGCAAATCTACACGAAATTTGTACACTAAATTTCTAACACTAAAAAAAATAAAAAAATCCTCACCTTGCTAGGATTTTGGCCGGAGGAGGCTAGGGCGAGGTCGCCGGCCGGCCGTCGAGGACGTGGAGGAGGAGGAGGGCGAGGCGGCGTGGAGGAGGCCGGGCACGGCGGAGGAGGAGAGGCAGCGCGACGGCGACGGAGGGCGGCGCGGCGGAGGAGGCGACGGCGGTGGGCGTGGAAGAGGGCGCGGGCAGCGAATCGAGGAGGCGCGGGCGCGGAGGACGGCGGCGGCGGCGCGAGGAGAAAAATGGCTAGGACTTCACCGCGATTTGATTTTCTCCCGGGTCGTGGCTCGGGCCGGGATGGAGGCCTGGGTATTTAATACCCACGGACCTCTGGTCCCGGGTGGAGCCACGAGCCGGTACTAGAGGGTAACCTCTAGTACCGGGTGGAGCCACCACCCGGGACCATGGGTGTTTTCGCAGATGCCAACCCCAGCGCGCGCAAATGCACCTCTAGTCCCAGGTGGTGGTTCCACCCGATACTAGAGGTCTGTTTTTTGCGTTTAAGGGCCCAAATTTTGAATTTTAGCGCGCAAATGCCCAAAAGTGTGAATTTGAAAAGTGTTTGAATATGAATTTGAATAACTTGTGCATACTTTTGAATCTGACAAAAATTTCAACATGAAAAGTGTTTGAATGTGAATAACTAATCCAAAACCATTTTCTGTTTTCTAAAATAATTATTCTAACTATTCAAACTATTAACCATTTTTCCATTTTCAATTAAAAATGCATTAACTAATATTGTTTGAATTTGTAATAATCATCTCTTTATTTTAAAAACATCCTTAACAACATCCCACACAGTTACATAAAAGGATACATTATTACACATCACTAACAGTTACATTACTACATAAATGGACTTGCTGGATCGGAGGCCGTAGGATTAGGGGGAATGGCGGGAGGGGCCAGCCCCATTCGCGGCCGCCTGGTTCTCGCGCGCACGTTTGCGGCGTAGGGCACGAGCCATGGAGGATGAGTCTTTCAGCGCCCAAGCCAGCTCAGAAGTCTCCTTCGCCTTGAGCTGGCAGAAAGTCCTGGCTCGCTAGACACGGTCATCGCGGTCGGACTACAAGGAGGCTTCAATGGCCTCCTACATCTGCAGCCCGCCGCCCTCTTCCCCATGGTCGCTCCAGTCGAAGTCGTCGTCCTCCTCCTCGTCGGGAGGTGCGGCGGCGTCTGGTGGAGGTGTGGCGGCCAAGTCGCCGTATGCGGCCACGGATCCCCACACCACCCCTGTGGTGTACGCATCCTCGTCGGGGTCAGGGACGTCGGACCACGCGCGCTCGTACGTCCTTCGCACCTCCTCCGGCACCGGAGCAGGAGGCCGGTAGCAGGGCATTCCTCTCCACGCCGGGCTCGAGGGCATACGGCGGGATAGGCTCCCGCGGTAGCGCCCAAGCGCGCTCTGCCGAGCACGCTCGACCTGGTCTAGAAGGCACTGCGGCAGGGGTGGCAGATCCATCTCGTGGATACGATGCCTTCGTGGCATAAGATTTACCCCGTCGGCGACAATACTACATATAGATCTCGAGGGCACAGCGCTGGGGGAGGACACATGTGACCAGGGCAGCGTTGGGGTAGGACACGTGTGACCAGGGCAGCGCTGGGGTAGGACACGTACGTGACCAGGGCAGCGCTAGGGTTGGACACGTGGCCAGGGCAGCGCTGGGGGAGGACACGTGACTCACGCGAGTCGTGTCCGCAAAGCCCGCCTGTAGTCCCGGTTGGTAACACCGTCGTGTGTTTCTTTCAAGTGCTTGTGAGACGTTGGATCAGGGGTGTGTTTCTTTTGAGGGCTTGTGAGCTGTTGGGTCAGCACTATCACGACCACCTCGTGAGACACATGACCCTATATATAGCCCCCCTCTCGAACATGTTCAGCACTCAGTGTCTACTCATTGTAGTTCATTTTGGTATACGAACCATTCTCGGATTCCTTGCATACGTCCAACGGTGCATTTGATATGCGGGCACTCACGAGCCACCGTTGGGCTGTATGCAGGGGAAACCGTGTGTTTTGTTCTTTTCAGTGTTTAGAGTTTTCATAATACAGTTACATAAAAGTTTAATACATTATTACACATCACCAACAACATCCCTATCTAGTCTTCACTTTTTTTTCCGTGTGTGTCCCTTTATTCTGATTGCGCCGTAACCATGGATATTCTTCATCATTTAACTTAATGCTTGGGTCAGTGTTCACTTTGAAGGGCGGAATTTCATGAAACTTATTGTAATGTTCTGACATGTCTGTCTTGTCCTCCACTCCCACGATGTTTCTTTTCTTTGAAAGAACTATGTGGCGCTTTGGCTCATCGGTTAATGTATTCGCTTGCTTATCTTTTTTTCCGGTTTGGTAGACATATCATTCACATAGAAAACCTTAGCCACATCATTGGCTAGAACGAATGGTTCGGTGTCGTACGCAAGATTCTTGAGATCCACTGTAGTCATTCCGTACAATGGGTCTACCTTTACCCCGCCGCCTTTCAGATTAAACCATTTGCACCAGAACAAAGGGACGTTAAAAGAAGGTCCATAGTCAAGTTCCCATATATGCTCTATGTAACCATAATATGTGACCTTTCGCCCATTGTTGTTTGTTGAATCATCAAAGCGGACACCACTGTTTTGGTTGGTACTCTTTTTATCTTGGTCGATCGTGTAAAATGTATTCCTATTTATCTCGTACCCTTGGAATGTCCAAATAGTTGAAGATGGTCCCCTAGACAACAAGTACAGCTCATCTGAGACAGTGTTGTCGTTGTTGATAGGGGAGGACTAGCGTAAGCGCGCGCGTTCGCGCAGAACCTGGCGCACGAGCGAGCCCAGTGCGAGTTGCTCCCTGCCTTCCACGTGGCCTGCGGCCAGCATGCGCACGAAGCCATCCATTCCTATACGCGACGCGCTGGTGCTAGCTACAGTAGGAGTGAGCTAGCTAATCGATCGATCAGCGAACTAGCTAGCCGGATCGAACACACACGCTAGCTAGCTTGCTACTTCGTACATATTTTTTCTTTTGACGTGATATTACACAAATAATTATAAGCTATATTTTTTTGACGTGTACAAGAAAACAGTGCACTGTAAAAAAGAAAAGGTGCACTGCCTGACCGCATCCAGGTAGTGCATCGGGAAAGAGAAGGCAGTGCACTGCCCCGTCCAGGCAGTGCATCGCAAAAAAATAAGGCAGTGCACTGCCCCATTCAGGCAGTGCAACACGAAAGAGAAGGCAGTGCACTGCCCCTTTCAGGCAGTGCACCGTGAAAAGGAAAAGGCAGTGCACTTCCCCGTCCAGGCAGTGCACCGCAAAAAATAAGGCAGTGCAACACGAAAGAGAAGGCAGTGCACTGCCCCGTTCAGGCAGTGCACCGTGAAAAGAGAAGGCAGTGCACTTCCCCGTCCAGGCAGTGCACCGCAAAAAATAAGGCAGTGCACTTCCCCATCTAGGCAGTGCAACACGAAAGAGAAGGCAGTGCACTGCCCCGTTCAGGCAGTGCACCGAAAAAGAGAAGGCAGTGCACTTCTCCGTCCAGGCAGTGCATCGCAAAAAATAAGGCAGTGCACTGCCCCATTTTTTGCGGACAGTGCACAAAAAAAGTTTGTCGAAACATATCAACATGAGATCTAGTTTTGAAGATCTCGACGCGACTAACCATTCCCGAAAACGGATCGTGATTTCGAAACTCGGTTCAAAAGATATTGCATTTTTTATCTTCAAATTATAAACAAAAAGAGAACAGCTAGCTACCTGCTCGTACCAGACACAGAGAAACAAGCGCGCGGCCAGCGAACCAGCGAAAGCAGCACCGGCCAACACGTGGCGAGCGGAAAGAAGATGCGCGGGAAGGAAAGCACGCACCAGACGCCGCCACGTTCTGGCAGCGCATGCGACAGGGAGCATGCGCCCGGGACGCGCGCGCTTTTTCTAGTAAAATCGTTGTTGATATGTGTTTGCAACAAACCGCCAAAATTCTCCATGTGTTCCTTTGTAATCAAGGAGTCATCCATCCCCGGGTTGTTGGAGCGTACAATATTCTTGTGTTTCTGAATATACGGAGCCACCAAACTGGAATTGTGTAGAACTGTGTAGTGTGCTTGTGTAAAAGAATGTATGTCCCTACATATTGTTGATTTCCTTCCTAGAGTGCCTTTTCCACTCAGTCTCCCCTCATGTCGCGATTCAGGAAGACCAATCGGCTCAATGTCAGGAATAAAGTCAACACAAAACTCAATGACCTCCTCTGTTCCATAGCCTTTGGAGATGCTTCCTTCTGGCCTAGCACGGTTATGAACATACTTCTTCAAGACTCCCATGAACCTCTCAAAGGGGAACATATTGTGTAGAAATACAGGACCCAGAATGATAATCTCTTCGACCAGGTGTACTAGGAGATGTGTCATAATATTAAAAAAGGATGGTAGGAACACCAACTCAAAACTAACGAGACATTGAACCACATCCTTCTGTAGCCTTCCTAGAATGGCTGGATCGATTACCTTCTGCGAAATTGCATTGAGAAATGCACATAGCTGAACAATGGGTAGTCGAACATTTTCCGGTAGAAGCCCCCGCAATGCAACCAGAAGCAATTGAGTCATAAGCACGTGGCAGTCATGAGACTTTAGGTTCTGTAACTTTTTCTTTGCCATATTTATTATTCCCTTTATATTCGACGAGAAGTCAGACGGGACCTTCATACTGCTCAGGACTTCAAAAAATATCTCCTTCTCTTCTTTGGTAAGAGCGTAGCTAGCAGGACTTAGACGTCATTTATCCGTCTTCATTGGATGCAGGTTGTCTGGGTCTTTCATATGTTGCTGGTCCTGCCGTGCTTCCGGCGTATCTTTTATCTTCCCATACACGCCCAAGAAGCCTAGCCGGTTCCCGCAAAGATTCTTCGTCACGTGCATCACGTCGATTGCAGAGCGGACATGTAGGAGTTTCCAATAGGGTAGCTCCCAAAATATAGACTTCTTCTTCCACATGGGTACGTGGTTGTTAGAGTCATTCGGAACAGACTGTCCGCCAGGACCCTTTCCAAAGATTACTTCTAAATCCTTAACCATATCATATATAACATCACCAGTTCGGAGGGGTGGTTTCGTCCGGTGATCTGCCTCACCTTTAAAATGCTTGCCATTCTTTCTTGCGAGATGCTGCCTTGGAAGAAATCGACGATGCCCTGGGTACACATTCTTGTTACCTAAATATATACTTTCAGTCTTATCTAAACAGTGCATTTATGCATTGTATCTCTTGTTTGACTGTCCTGATATGTTACTTAGAGCAGGCCAATCATTGATGGTTATAAACAACAACGCTCGTAGGTCAAATGGCTCCTGTTTGTGCTCATCCCACACACACGTACGCCTTCATCACGCCACAACTGTAAAAGTTTTTCAACTAATGGCCTCAGGTACACATCAATGTCGTTGCCAGGTTGCTTCGGGCCTTGGATGAGCACTGGTATGATAATGAACTTCCGCTTCATGCACAACCAAGGAGGAAGGTTATAGATACATAAAGTCACAGGCCAGGTGCGATGACTGCTGCTCTGCTCCCCAAAAGGATTAAAGCCATCCGTACTTAGACCAAATCTTAAGTTCCTTGCGTCACGTGTAAATTGCTTGAACTCTCTATCGATTTTTCTCCACTGCGACCTATCAGTCGGGTGTCTCGACATCTCGTCGTTCTTGCGGTCTTCTTTGTGCCATCGCAACAACTTGGCATGCTTTTTGTTTCTGAACAAACGTTTCAACCGTGGTATTATAGGAGCGTACCACATCACCTTGGCATTTCCCTTTTCTTGGGGGGCTGGCCCTCAACATCACCAGGGTCATCTCGTATGATCTTATACCGCAATGCACCGCATATCGGGCATTCATTCATATTCTCGTACTGCTCACCGCGGTAGAGGATGCAGTCATTAATGCATGCATGTATCTTCTGCACATCTAATCCTAGAGGGCAGAGAACCTTCTTTGCTTCGTACGTACTGTCAGGCAATTCGTTATCCTTTGAAAGTTTTTGCTTCATTATTTTCAGTAAATTACCAAATCCCTTGTCAGATAAACCATTATCTGCTTTTCATTGTAGTGATTCCAGTGTGGTACCGAGCTTTGTGTTGCCATCTTCACAAGTTGGGTACAACTTTTTTTTGTGATCCTCTAACATGCGCTCCAACTTCAATTTCTCAAGTGCACTTTCTGCTTCGGTCTGTGCATCAACGATGACCCGACGTAAATCATCATCTATGATAGGCTCATCTGGTACCTCTTCATCTTCATCTTCCCGCCTTGCATTACCACCGTATTCAGGGTACATGTAGTTGTCATCGTTCTCTTCTTCTTCGTTGTCTTCCATCATAACCCCTCTTTCTCTGTGCTTGGTCCAACAATTATAGCCGGACATGAAACCAAACTGAATCAGGTGGATGTGAAGGGTTTGTGAGCAAGAGTAATCCTTCGCATTCTGACAGTTACGGCATGAACAACACATAAAACCATTCCGCGTGTTTGCCTTAGCCACGTTGAGAAAAGAACGCACGCCTTGCATGTACTCGTTAGAGCGTCGGTCAGCGTACATCCATGGATGGCTCATCTGCATTATGTAAGTATGTCAAATGCAATCACGATACGAAAATTATTAATTAAAGATGAAAGGGTTTAGTTGCAAACCTCTTGGAACACTTTAATAAAATGGGGATAAACTCGAGCTCGGTGGTGAAGAACAAAGGAGAACGAAGCTGGCTAGTTCGGGCATTTCATCGAACACCTCTTATGCATAGGAAGAAACCAAACTAGCACACACCTCTCACCTTATGGAATGGAAAAAACAGAGGAGAGGGGTGAGCAGGGCTGCTTTTATAGGAACAAAGAACCTCTAGTTCCGGTCCGTATTATGAGCCGGGACTAGAGGTTCCCGCACATGGCCCTGCCGTGCGAGACACCTCTAGTCCCGGCTCGTAATACGGACCGGGACTAGAGGTCCCGTTCGAACCGGGATTAGTCCTCTGCGGCATCATAATCGTTGAACCGTGACTAGTGCCCTCCTCTAATCCGGGTTCAAACGCAATCCGGGACTAGATCCCAATTAGGGTCTGGACCAAAGGCATGGTTTCCACTAGTGATCCTTGCACCTACTTACTAGTATTAAAAAGGTAAACGACCGATGGATAGTAGTATACTAGTTGAATTTCAGCGCGGCGGCACGCCGCGCCCTGGGTGGGAATTTCTGTGAATATAGCCTGTTTTTTTGTTTTAGTCACATAAATTTTGTAAGTAGAAGTGGCGGCTTTGTTCGTACAATGCGTTGTTTTAGTCACATAAATTTTGTAAGTAGAAGTGGCGGCTTTGTTCGTATAATGCATTTATCTTTGCAGGCATTGTGGCTTATAGGGAAGTAGCAAAGTTTTTTTTAAAGTACCACCATTAGCTAATTTGAGGGATTTTATTAATTACAGATTAAGAGTTATTGATTTTACGATTTTTGGACATTTTTGTGAAATATTTTGAAAAAGTTAAAATTTTGTCAGTGGGGTCTACATGCTAGGGTTTTATTAATTCACGAAACCATTTTCATAAATGTTTAAAATTTGACAGGCTGGGACCACAATGAAGTTGTAATGACGTCAGCATTGGGCACCTGGCCAGGAAAAGAAAAGCAGAGAAACATGCACGAAATATATTTGAAACTTTGCAGAATATTGTTGAATATTCTCGGGAAATTAAATTTTTCGTGTTGTTGAATATTTTGTTTGGAAAATATTTATTGAATAAATCTCCAACAAATCTTGTATGGAATCTATTTTAAACTTATAGAAATTGTTGAATATTTTCTTGGAAGAAAATTTATTTGGAAAACTAATCCAACAAATCTTCAACGAAATGAACATTTCTTAGTTTCTGTGAAAGGCTTGAAAATTTCTTGAATTTGCAAAATTTCATAGTTTCACTTTTGTACACAATGGATATTTTGGTGCAACTTTGTTAAATCTATATTGGTTTTGAGATTATTGCGATTTTTTTGAATGTACTGTTAATTCATATTTTGTAGAATGTTTTGTCATTTTTATGGAAAGTAAAATTGATGGAAACTGTGATTTATGAGTAGAGAGAAAAATAGAAACTTTTAAAATGTTGGAAAGGTAAGGAGCATTCTAAATAAATACGTGTTACAAATTTCAACTTTTTTTTGTGTATTATTAAAATTGTGACAGATGGGTCCCGCACGTCTGTCCGTCAAAATAAAAAGGTTAAAACATGAAATTTGTTTGAAAGGGTGATATTCATCTACTCGTGAAAGGAAAATTTAAACACTCGAGATAGGAAAATTCGAACAGATGACCGTGTGCGATGAATTTGACAAAATTCATCAAATATTTTTGCGACTCTAGACCCAAAATTAAGGAGCTAGAGTCAACCAAACTCAAAACCGATCACGGGAATGGAATCTACTCGTCGACGCGCATATATTTCATGTATATGATTTCATGAAAAGGAGGACCGTCGGATATAGATCGGATGGCGGGGAGGCGGCCGCGCACTGTAGAAGTGATACAGTGCTGGGTACTGTGTGCGCTACAGTAACCGCGCGAAGCTACAGTAGCAGAGGCGATAATATATGCATGAAGCTCACACGGTACTTGCCTCACAAGGTAAACTAAAAGGGGAGAGAAATCTATTAGAAGAGAAAAAAAGAAAATATTGTTCAATTTTACTGGAGGACCGATTCGCTATTTTTGGAAAATGCGGGGTCTTTTTTGCAAAAAAGGTGCATCCAAAATGTTGGAAAGGTAAGCAGCATTCTAAAAAAATACGTGTTACAAATTTCAACTTTTTTTTTGTATTATTAAAATTGTGACAGATGGGTCCCGCACGTCTGTCCGTCAAAATAAAAAGGTTAAAACATGAAAGTTGTTTGGAAGGGTGATATCCATCTAGTCGTGAAAGTAAAATTCAAACACTCGTGAAAGGAAAATTCAAACAGATGACCGTGTGCGACGAATTTTGCAAAATTTGTCAAATATTTTTGCGACTCTGGACCCAAAATTAAGGACCTAGAGTCGGCCAAACTCGAAACCGATCATGGAAATGGAACCTACTCGTCGACGCACATATATTTTATGTATATGATTTCATGAAAAGGAGGACCGTCGGATATAGATCGGACAGCGCGGAGGCGGCCGCGCACTGTAGAAGTGCTACAATGCTGGGTACAGTGTGCGCTACAGTACAGTGCGACGCTACAGTAGCAGAGCGATAATATATGCACGAAGCCCTCACGGTACTTACGTCACAAGGTAAACTAAAAGGGGAGAGAAATATATTAGAAGAGAAAAAAGGGGAAATATTGTTTAATTTTACTGGATTTGCTATTTTTGGAAAATGCGGGGTCTTTTTTTGCAAAAAGGCCGTGCACTATAGATACTACAGTGTCTTACTGGAGGACCGATTCGCTATTTTTGGAAAATGCGGGGTCTTTTCTGCAAAAAGGCCGCGCACGGTAGATGCTACAGTGTCCGGGTAGCTGGAGTGCGGAGAGGCCGGCGATTCCTTCGTCCTTAATATAGTTAGTGATAGTTAGTGATATGAGCCACCTACTCAAGGTAAACAACCAATGGATTTCTAACCGCATAGTGATGCATGTATTTATTTTTTTAGAAAAGGGAATTGTATTAAAACCCAGCCTCTGCATCGAGTGATGCACACAACTGATTATTACAGAGTTCAAGTGAGTCTTTAACGAATATTACATCTCAGCAACCACGAAAGATTGAGACATGCCACAATAAAAAACAGATAAAGGCGAAGCACAACTACGAAAGTCGACTAATATGTTGCCACGTATGCCGGGAGAAAAACTCCTGTGCCACCGATAAAAGTCTCGTGCATCCAGCAACCATAAGGTCCCGCTGATCCGAAGGTAGCAGGAAAGCCCATAACTGGATCCAGTGCACCGCCATATGAATAGCCTGTAGAACATGAAAATTATCTTTTCTATTAAAAACAAGATCGTCATACAATTCCAAATAGAGCAACAGATAGCCGAAACGCCTATACGAATCCTATCTTTAGTCTTGTTGTCCATCCCACGCAACCAATTCCCGAACATATTGGTAACATTTTGTAACACCCGTCCTACCCCCGGGCCAGGCCTGTCACCCCTGGCAGCTCTCTAGGATCTCTAGACTGGCCCACAGATCAACACCGGTCTTTTCTGCGCACTTTGTCCTCACTCGTGCGCACCCGAGAAGTACTTCCCGATCGGTCACCCATCCTTGGGAGTGCTCCGGGCCAAGCACGATTAACCTCGGAGTTCCTTCCAGATGAGATTCCGGAAAAGAAGTTGCAACTTGTTGATATGAGTATTCTATCAATCCTGTTAAGTCCTGAGCCAGGATCTCACACATTTGTAGGAGGTGGAATATTATAGGTACAGAAAACAACACGCCATACAAGTTTTGCAAAAGGACAAGAGATGAAAAGGTGATCGATGGTCTCATTGTTCCCACAAACGGAACAATGTGGGCTACCGTGACAATTCTTTCTAGCTAAGTTATCTTTTGTCAGTAGAACTTTTCGATGAAGGAACCACATGAAAATTTTAATTTTTTGCGGTATTTTAGTGATGCATGCATGGTGACCCGAAATCTTGTTTTGTTTTCCGGATTAGCTACCAGCTGAAGAAGCGCACTAAGCTACAACCACTACCAGTAACCTAATGTTTCTTCTGAACTGTCTTAGTCCGCGCTTTTCCCTGTGCAATACGAGAGTTGTTTCTTTCTGAAAAAGACAAATGAACAAAGCTGTTTATGTTGGTAGATCAGATTGTATCCACCTAATCATCTTGTATTAGATATCCACCGGAACTCTTACGTACTACTCCCTCCGTTCTAAACTAGATTACTTCAAAGCAAAATCTTGTATTATGTGATAAACATCATGCAGTCAAAATGCAGACCGTAGGGCCAGAACAGGAACCTGAAACACGGTTTGTCATCATTCACATGTAAAATTAACCATGGTTTCCCTAGCACTTGTCGTTCTTTCTTGATGTTCTATGTGTCAGTTTTAATTTGAGTTCTCGCCATTGTGTCACACGAAGAGAACATGTTATTTTCTAGAGTGATTATGGTTTTGGTGCTTTCATCTACTGAGTGTCACACACATGCCTTGCATGTGACTTTCCTTGGACACAGCTCCTCTATAATCTATATATAGAGATGGAATGTACTGTTTGTAACTTGGGATCTCGCTATTTAAGCGACCGTCTTTTACATCGATCGGCTTTAAACAGTTTTGTACAGAGAAGTGTCTAAATAGTAGATGGAGGCATGCATGGCAAGTACGCCGGTCCGCCGCACCAAAATGAAACACTTTGCTAGCTAGGCATGGTATGCCTCGGGAATACTGATAAGGGATTGCTATTCGATTATTGTACCATCTTGGAAGTGAAATCCTCTGGGTCGTGCATTTTCTCATCTTGTACGACATCAACTCTATGAATTAGCACTCCGTAGTTTACTAGTACCCTTGATCCAACGTGACGACTTTGAGTTTACTACACGCGCCTACTGCACACCGGACTGCTGAAAGCATGGAGAAATGCTAATCACCTGTGGTCTTCGTCCTCCAGTTCACTGATGGCCTATCGCGTTGGACAATGGAGTACACACAATACCAGTTGGTGTTGTTTCGTGTAAATTCGTCAGTACTCACCTTCTAGCAAGGTTGTGCGATTGTTTAATCTTTTTCGCTTTTGTCATTTTATTCCCTGGTAAGTGTTACTAGACTGTAGCCATGTATCAGTGGGAGTACATAACTTGATCTTGGTCATAAGCGGTTAGTTAAAGGTTAGCTTGATAGAAATAATCTGGTCTTTTTTTAGAAGATATATAGAGTGTGGATCCCCGGTTCATGCATCAAAAGAAATAATCTGGTCTAAGAGAAGCTCCTCCATTAATTTTCCACGTCACCGAGCCCACATAGTCCATCAACTGCCTTGTGCCTCCATGATACTATGGAGTAACTGGAATTACATTCACCTACACTATGGAGCTCCTCCATTAATTTTCCACGTCACCGAGCCCACATAGTCCATCAACTGCCTTGTGCCTCCATGATACTATGGAGTAACTGGAATTACATTCACCTACACTTACTATTAAATATGTAACCAGTGATGGGTAAAAGAGTACCGCACTGAGCGGGCATCCAATTACATGCATAGTGTTTTTCCCTTGCATATGCCATATCTTCCGTTATGCAAAATAATGTTACCAACCACTTCATCCTCACAAGGATGGATATACAGCGAGCTAGCTCTTTTGATCCGCTTTGTTTCAACCTGGTAATAAAAATCAGCTTAGTATATCCAACTAGATGACACCCAGACGCATAATGGCCTGGATAGTTGATGCTATAAACTGGATTGTAGAAAAGAACACAACTAAGGTGGAGATGGGTACTATGACATTAAGGATTTTTTTTAAAAAGGATGTCCGATTTACACACTACAGCTAATTTATCACACAGAGGATTAGATGATTAGCAAAGAATACACCATCAAAAGTTTGAGTATTCTTCAACTTGCATGACAAATGTGAAACAAATTAAAGAGTGTGTATACACTGACACAATAAGTGAAAATAACTTGATCACGCTAATAGCCTCATTAATCGCTTTGTTGCAATTAAGCAAAATAATGGCACGGGAGATGTCAAGCGACATGCACGACCACAACATGGCTAGTAGAGTATATCTTGGATGTGATGCTAGCACTAGTGGAAACAGGGCTATTATTTCCGGGTCGTGAGGCCCTCTAGTCCCGGCTTGGCACCCGGGACAACAGAATCGGGACTAGAGGCTCCCCCTCCCCCCTAGTCCCGGCTCAGTTACGACCCGGGACAAAAGATATCCGACGTGGCCGCTGGCCTGCGCGCGTGGTCGAGAACCTTTTGTCCCGGTTCGTAATACGACCCGGGACAAAAGATCTCCCACGTGGCCGCTGGCCTGCGCGCGTGGTCGAGGACCTTTTGTCCCAGTTCGTAATACGACCCGGGACAAAAGATCTCCCACGTGGCAGCCTCTGGCTTTTTTTGTATTCCTGCCTTATTTATTATTTAAATGTTGCAAAATATATGGTTAATTAATTTCAAATCAGAAAATTACATATAACATATCAAAATGTTCATAAAAGAAATATCGTTTCGCGTCTATTCGATTACATGGAGATCATAACCATGATTAGAGCCCGTCTATTCGATTACATGGAGATCATAACCGGGACTAGAGCCCGTCTATTCGATTACATGGAGATCATAACCGGGACTAGACCCCATCTATTCGGTGCCATTGTATTTCCCTTTGGGTTTATGACATGGTCCATCAAAAATCACGCAATTTCCTCTTGAATTGGAAGAAAGCGCTCCTTTAGTGGCAGATTCCTCCGCATTCTATCCATCTATAAAAGAAGGAGATCAATATGAATATCAATCATCATAACAAAAATTATGAATGACACTCAACACAATTGATGGTAATAAAATAAAATTGTGAATATATTTGTTCACGTACTTCTATAAATGTTACTGCGTTTCGCTCACTGACCTCCCGGCGAATCCACTCGCAAACGAAGTATCCACACAAATTGGTCTCCGGTGGCTGCCTCTCGCAGTACTTTACG
This sequence comes from Poa pratensis, assembly GCA_947311845.1. Classification (NCBI taxonomy): domain Eukaryota; kingdom Viridiplantae; phylum Streptophyta; class Magnoliopsida; order Poales; family Poaceae; genus Poa; species Poa pratensis. The sequence goes on along the minus strand of CAMZMU010000116.1, from coordinate 24,308,992 downwards.
AGAATAGAATTCAATCAAATAATAATCAAGCATGGTGTAATGGTATTGAAATTAGAATTAAAGAGATGCGCGAACCTAGCTAGCTCATACTACTTACCTTGGGATGATGAAAACAAAGCTTCCAAACCCTGCCCGGTAAAAAAATGAATAAATGAGTTATTAGTTACTTGATATCTCAGAAAATGAACAAAAGAGACCGATATAGTGCGATAATGATTGAAATTACCTTTCGAGCGTATCTAGAATGCTTTGGTACTTCTCTTCGGGATACGCCAATGAGTCGTAGATTTCAACTCTTGTAGATTCAACTTCAATGATTAGCAGAATGTAATGGAAGCTACGCATGTTTATATACGTCAGTAACTCATCAGCTACACTTAACACTGAGTAAGCAAAAATTAATTTGTACAAGACAGTAACACTCTTACCCGAAGTTGTAAGGAAACAGTATCTTCTTTTTTAATGTTGCCTCTGTATGAACCTTAGCAAGTTGGCCTCCGTTTCCTTGTTGAAGTCCCGTAGCATGACTTCATTAACTCATTTTGGGTCAACGAATCCAATGTCAAAGATTCTTTTTGTATCACATTCATCACTCTTCATTCTGCATAATAGCGTAGTGAGCATAATTAGTGATGGCAACGACCGACGGCAGGGAGCTAGAGACTTTATTTTAGAAATAAATGAATTGAATCACTTACAGACAATAGGTACTGACGAGACTCAAGTCGAGGGCGTCAAGCTTGTATAGAAAAGAGAGTTATTTAAGATAAATTTGTATCTGGTCTTCACCTATATAATGCTCATTTGTAACTTTCACAAGGATCATTTTTCGCTCTACCTTTGTGACTTTCAAGTACCAGTCGTGCAGTTTTCGCATTTGTGTTGGTAGAAGCTTCATCTGATCGGGTGGCAGCAGATCCTTCCTGTATTCCCATTTCCATATTTCTACATCCGAAATGGGGATATCTTCGCTTTCCAGTTGAGAAAGAGAACTACCAGCTCCTGCAGCAAATTGCGCCGCGTAGGATAAAGGAATGCCCACCGCGGAGCCCTGATCAGTGGGTACCTTGAGTGGGGAGATTGACTGTTTTGCCTGTTCTCCGAGCTGGGGCAACGTCTCTTTTCCCGCTGGCACTACTACTTCCCGTCGTGTGGGAACTAGTTGTCCTCATACATTGTAAATAGTCATCTGGCTTATTTATCTCAGTTTGCGGTGGATGCTCAAGAAAGTGCTTAGCCCACTTTATTTCCGATGGAGCAAATATTTGTTTTGGCTCGGGCTTTCTCGGTGCAAGCTGACTTTTCACTTCGGCAGCCACGATCGCGGCGTTTTCCTCTGCCGTCCTGTCATAAGCTCTGACGGGAGGAGCCGGCGGTACTTTTGGGAGGGGCTCCTGTCAGGGTCGTCGCTGGTAACCCATCGACGAAGCGACGTGCTTCCCCTTTTGGCCCTGAGCCTTAGTGGGCGGAGGCGGCAGAGTCGGCTGATGCGGCGGCGGAGTCGGCTGAGGTGTCGGCTGATGCGGCGGCGGAGATCGAGATGGACTCATGTTGTGGTGGTCGTCCCTCTCGTCATCATGTGGACTTGGAGGTGGTGAATCGCGACTCGGATGAGACGATGGTGGCCTTGGTGCCCAGCCTGGAAACACGATGTATTTCGTGCTCCATAAAATTTCTACTCTATTTCCTACACTATTTTAAAATTTCCTACACAAATTTTGCTAACATCTAATTTGCTAATGATACGTCTCAAACGTATCTATAATTTTTGATGTTCCATGTTGTTATTATATCAATTGCTACATGTTTTGGTTACACTTTATATCATTTTTATGCATTTTCTGGGACTAACCTATTAACAAGATGCCACAGTGCCAGTTCCCTGTTTTTGCTGTTTTTGGTTTCAGAAAATCTATTAAGGAAATATTCTCGGAATTGGACGAAACAAAAGACATCGTCAATAATATCACGAGGAGATCACGGAGTCCAAAGGGGAGTCGGAGCAGACCCACCAGGGGGCCACGCCACACTAGGGCGCGGCCCAGGGTGGGCCCGCGCCCCCTATGGCGTGGTGGCCCCCCTCGGCCACCGACGCCGCCTCTTCGCCTATATATTCTCCGCGACGCGAAAACCCTATTACGGTCGATCATATTCCACGAAAAGTTCCGTCGCGGCCGTCATCGTCAATCTCAGATCGGAGGAGTTCTGAAGCTCTTCCCGGCACCCTGCCGGAGGGGAGATCATCACCGGAGGGCTCTACATCACCATGCCTGCCTCCGGAGTGATGCGTGAGTAGTCCACCCCTGGACTACGGGTCCATAGCAGTAGCTAGATGGTTGTCTCTCTACCTTGTGCCTCCATGTTTAGATCTTGTGAGCTGCCTAACATGATCAAGATCATCTTATTGTAATGCTAGATGTTGTGTTTGCTGGGATCCGATGAATATTGATACCATGTTTATTCAAGTTGTTTATCTATGTGCTCTTGATCTTGCATGCTCTCCGTTGCTAGTAGATGCTTTGGCCAAGTAGATGCTTGTGACTCCAAGAGGGGGTATTTATGCTCGATAGTGGGTTCAGTCTCTAGATATCTGGATCAGTGACAGAAAGGTCTAAGATGGTAGATGTGCTGTTGCTACTAGGGATAAAACATTGGTGCAGTGTCCAAGGGCACTTGTATTGATTACATTACACACTTTACTTCATGCAATAATCTGTTGTTAGCAACTTAATACTGAATGGGATGCGGATGCTGCCTTGAAGGTGGATTATTTAGGCATAGATGCTGTTGGAATAACGGTCTATGTACTTTGTTGTAATGCCCAACTAGATTTCATAGTAGACATCTTGGCATGTATTGCATTGTTATGCCCTCTCTATTTGTCAATTGCCCAGCTGTAATTTGTTTACCCAACATGCTAGTTATCTGTTCTGAGAGAGACACCACTAGTGAACTGTGGACCCTGGTCCAATTTCCTCATACTGTTTACACAACCTGCTGCAATCATCTGTTTCCTGTTACTTGCTTTTTTCCTGCTGTTTTCCACACCATACGTTTAACTCTTTGTTTCTGCAAGACCGGAGAGATTGACAACCTCTCTGTTTCGTGTTGGGCAAAGTTCTGGTTTGTGTCTGTGCAGATTCCACGTTGGTGCAAGCTCCCTAGCGCCAGGGGGAGTCAACATCAACAACCTTCCGATAGATCGTCAAGTCCTACTGGATTGATAACCTTGGGTAGATTTCTCAAGGGAAAACTTCTGCTGTCTACATCATAACCTTCCTCTTGGGGTTCACCAACACGTAGCCATCAAGCTGTTTTCTGGCGCCGTTGCCGGGGACTTGGAGGCTATTGGAAAGGGGAGTCTCTCAGTTCCAATCTCTTTACTTTGTTTTTTGTCTTGTTTTATTTTTGTTTTGCTTGCTGTTAAAAATCAAAAACCCAAAAAAATTAAATTCCTGCATCTAGTTTATTTCGGTTTGCTCATCATGTCTGGTTCTTCTTATTTTGTTTCATCTCCTGAGGTTGAGGTTCGAACTTTTAAGCAACAAGGGGGAGAAAGTTTAAAAGATGCTTGGTACAGAATTAGTAATGCTCATCATAGGTGTGCTAAAAAACATTCCACTACAATCCTTCTTAGGAACTTTTATGTTGGCATTACCAATTGGTATAGATATGTTTTGGACACTTTGACAGGGGGTAACTTCCTAGGAACACCTGCTCTAGAGGCTAGCTACATCCTTGAAAGTCTAGTAGGAATACCACCTGTTAATGAAATTAAAATTGAAGTCTCTCTTGAGGATGTTATGAAAAAGCTTGAGGTTGTAGAGAATCTTCCAAGTATTGATGTTAAGCTTGAAAAACTACTTGAGAACACTGAAAATTTGATAAATCCTTGGAAGATCTTAATAAAAGAATTGTTGCTCTAGAAACTTGCTTTAAAAATCATGATCAAAACTCTAGGATTGAGGAGATAGAGGAAGTCATTGACACCATGAGTAATACTTTTTCCTCTTTCAAAACTAAGAAGCAAGGGTATATTCTAGATAAAGGAAAGAAATTCATGTATGTACCTAAGGGGCCTAAACCAAAACTTTCAACTTCTGATGTGCTGGATAATGGATTTTATGAATTTACTAATAAAGCTTGCAGTGGGCCTCTCAAGTTTTCTTCTCAAGAACTAGCTAAAATGAAAACCCCTCTTGTTGTGAATTATGATTTATCTGAAGCTTTTGGGAACCTTGATGTTTCTGGTCTTGACAATACTTGATGCATCTCTTCATGCCTAGCTCAAAGGCATTAAAGAAAAGCACTTCTGGGAGATAACCCATGTTTTTATTTGCTGTTTTATTTTTGTTTTCTTGAGTCAAGGATGCTTGTTTACCTCTGTAGCAACTCCTTTGTATCTTTTATTTGCTGTTTTGTTGTGCCAAGGAGAGTTACTAATGCAAAGTTGGTTTTTATTTTCGGGACTGCATTGGGACAGATTGCTGTTCGTCACCGTTTAATTCAGTAGAAAATCAGAAAAAATCGAAAAATGCTGAAATTTTTTGTGCATGTTCCTGATGATGTTACGCAACTTTCATTATTTCAAAAGTTTTCATCTGAGCATCGTAAGTGCCTCGAAAAAATTCGTCATTACAGACTGTTCTGGTTTGACAGATTCTGTCTTTTATTTTGCATTCTCTCTTTTACAAGTTTTTAAGTGGTTTCTTTTCGTGTAAAAGTGCCCACTTGAGCCTAGTAACAGTGGCTAATGTTTAAAATAGTTGGCTTGTGAGTTTTGTCTTTGCTAGAACTTTGAAGTATTATCTTTTAGTGCACTAACCTGCTAATGAGAAAAGCTGTTAAGTTTTGGTGTGAAGGAAGTTTTCAAGTGTTGATAGAGGAGAATGATATTACATGATCAAGAAGAGTGAAGAGCTTAAGCTTGGGGAGGCTTACCTCCCCAGCATATTTCAAGAAGACTCAAGCATCTAAGCTTGGGGATGCCCAAGGCATCCCCTTCTTCATCTACAAATTATCAGGTCATCTCTAATGGTGCTATATTTTTATTGCTTCATGCTAGTGTACTCTTCCTTGGAGCGTCAGTGTGTTTTTGTTTTCAGTTTGTTTTGTTTTGTTTGCTGTGCTATACTTGTTGGATCCTAGCATTCATGTTTGGGAGAGAGACACGCTCCACTTTTTCATTAGAATACTCTTGTGCTTCACTTATACTTGTTGAGTATTCCTGTCTAGTTGCTGTTATTGCTGTTAGCTCTCAGTTTTTCATATCTCTTGTTAGAGCTTTCAGTTTCTTTTGAAGAAAGTACTCTCTTGCTTCACTTATATCTGTTTGGAGAGTTGTCAAATAAGTTGATTGGTGTTTGGTTGGACCAGAAAAATGCTATGCATGTGGTAGTGGTATAAAATGCTTACATGAATCTTTTTAGATCGTTGTCTTGAGTAATTTGATGCTTGCCAATTGTTTTGAGCTGTCAAGTAATTAATGTTTAAGCTTGTGCATCATGTAAGTAATGGCTATTAATGAAGAACTACTATAAGGATTTTCTGCTATAATAATCTGTTGCATAATTGGAAGTCCATAGTAGTCTAGATAATTTTTGGATGAAGGCTATGTGTTAACAAGGAAGACAGTGGGAGTCTATGGTTCGTCAAACCTTGTGTTTTATGTACACTCTTGCTATTCCAGTTGATAATGATGTTTGCTTATAATAACCTTGCTAGCCTAAACTCTGTACTAAGAGGGAATGCTTCTTGTACATCCAAAACCTTGAGCCAAATCCATGCCACCTGTGTCCACCATACCTACCTATTATGTGGTGTTTTCACCATTCCAAGTAAATTTCTTCATGTGCTATCTACTAACTACTCAAAACTGTTACATTTCCTTTTTGTGTCACTACTTGAAAAGCTCATAAGGACGTAGATAGGTGGTCTTTATTTCCTGGTTGATCAAATTTTACACACCTGGACTAGTGGCATATACATCCGCTTATCCAATAATTTTGCAAAAAGAGCTGGCAACGGGGTGCCCAGTCCCAATTAATTACAACTTTAACCAAACAATTCTCTTCACATCTTTTTGCCCCTGATTCGTCAGTCAAGCAATGTTCACAAGTGTGTAAACAAAAGAGAAGAGGGATGATCTGCCCGCTGGTAGAAATAACGTCCTTCATGGGAGCCGCTCTTGTAAAGTTTGATCAACTAGTGAAGTAGTATTGCCTATTTGCTGATTTGTTGACACCTGTATACACCATTACCTTACAAAACAATATTTTATGCTCTCTATATGCCTTCGGGAACTACAGCTCTAGCACATGATGTTAATCCCTGCTTCCCTCTGCGAAGGGCCATTCTTTTACTTTTATGTTGAGTCAGTTTTCCCACTTCTTTCTGTCTACTTAAGCAAACATCATTGTCAACTCCAGTATAACAGTTTTTACATAACTTTGTGTTTGGTTGATCATATTCTTTGCATTGACATTATCTATATGATATACATGTTGAAAGTTGAAGCAAAAGCTGAAGCTATTATCTTCCTTTGTGTTGATACAAACACTTTCATGTTGAGAATTATTGCTGCTGTGAACTAACTATTATGTTAGACTATTATATCTCTAAATGTTTTATAGTGTTATTCATGAAAGTTTGCACTTGTGTGATCACTTATGTTTACTCTTTATTTACTTGCTTGCAAACTATAGACCATTGGCTTGGATCACTTCATTCAGATCATGTGCATTACATTGTTATTTGATCAAAGATTGTGTTGGTAGCATGTCACTTCAAAAATTATCTGTTTTTATCGTTTACCTACTCGAGGACGAGCAGGAACTAAGCTTGGGGATGCTTGATACGTCTCAAACGTATCTATAATTTTTGATGTTCCATGCTGTTATTATATCAATTGCTACATGTTTTGGTTACACTTTATATCATTTTTATGCATTTTCTGGGACTAACCTATTAACAAGATGCCACAGTGCCAGTTCCCTGTTTTCTGCTGTTTTTGGTTTCAGAAAATCTATTAAGGAAATATTCTCGGAATTGGACGAAACAAAAGACATCGTCAATAATATCACGAGGAGATCACGGAGTCCAAAGGGGAGTCGGAGCAGACCCACCAGGGGGCCACGCCACACTAGGGCGCGGCCCAGGGTGGGCCCGCGCCCCCCTATGGCGTGGTGGCCCCCCTCGGCCACCGACGCCGCCTCTTCGCCTATATATTCTCCGCGACGCGAAAACCCTATTACGGTCGATCATATTCCACGAAAAGTTCCGTCGCGGCCGTCATCGTCAATCTCAGATCGGAGGAGTTCTGAAGCTCTTCCCGGCACCCTGCCGGAGGGGAGATCATCACCGGAGGGCTCTACATCACCATGCCTGCCTCCGGAGTGATGCGTGAGTAGTCCACCCCTGGACTACGGGTCCATAGCAGTAGCTAGATGGTTGTCTCTCTACCTTGTGCCTCCATGTTTAGATCTTGTGAGCTGCCTAACATGATCAAGATCATCTTATTGTAATGCTAGATGTTGTGTTTGCTGGGATCCGATGAATATTGATACCATGTTTATTCAAGTTGTTTATCTATGTGCTCTTGATCTTGCATGCTCTCCGTTGCTAGTAGATGCTTTGGCCAAGTAGATGCTTGTGACTCCAAGAGGGGGTATTTATGCTCGATAGTGGGTTCAGTCTCTAGATATCTGGATCAGTGACAGAAAGGTCTAAGATGGTAGATGTGCTGTTGCTACTAGGGATAAAACATTGGTGCAGTGTCCAAGGGCACTTGTATTGATTACATTACACACTTTACTTCATGCAATAATCTGTTGTTAGCAACTTAATACTGAATGGATGCGGATGCTGCCTTGAAGGTGGATTATTTAGGCATAGATGCGGTTGGAATAACGGTCTATGTACTTTGTTGTAATGCCCAACTAGATTTCATAGTAGACATCTTGGCATGTATTGCATTGTTATGCCCTCTCTATTTGTCAATTGCCCAGCTGTAATTTGTTTACCCAACATGCTAGTTATCTGTTCTGAGAGAGACACCACTAGTGAACTGTGGACCCTGGTCCAATTTCCTCATACTGTTTACACAACCTGCTGCAATCATCTGTTTCCTGTTACTTGCTTTTTTCCTGCTGTTTTCCACACCATACGTTTAACTCTTTGTTTCTGCAAGACCGGAGAGATTGACAACCTCTCTGTTTCGTGTTGGGCAAAGTTCTGGTTTGTGTCTGTGCAGATTCCACGTTGGTGCAAGCTCCCTAGCGCCAGGGGGAGTCAACATCAACAACCTTCCGATAGATCGTCAAGTCCTACTGGATTGATAACCTTGGGTAGATTTCTCAAGGGAAAACTTCTGTCTACATCATAACCTTCCTCTTGGGGTTCACCAACACGTAGCCATCAGCTAACACTAAAAAATAAACCCCAATGCAAATTAACTAGTACTATATATATGCAATTAGAATAAAAAAAGAGAATGAAATTCTCACCTTGAGGCCGGCCGAAGCTACGGCGCGCCGGAGCGAGGTCGAGGTCGGGGCGCGCACGGCGGAGTGCGTCGAGCGGCGCGGAGGAGGGCGGCGCCGGGCACGGAGGAGGGCGTGGGCGGGCTCGGCCAGCCTGACGGCGTCGTTCGTCGCGGCGGCGGCGGCTCCTCCTCCGTTCCCGGTTCGTGGCTCGAACCGGGGAGGAGGGCCTGGGTATTTATACCCAGGGACCTCTAGTCCCGGTTGGAGCCACGAACCGCGACTAAAGGGTACCCTCTAGTCCCGGTTCGTGGCTCCAACCGGGACTAGAGGTGTTTTTGCGGTGCCACCAACCGACGCGCGCAAATGCACCTTTAGTCGCGGTTCATGCCACGAACCGCGACTAGAGGTGTTTTTTTTAGCGCGCCAACACCCAAATTTTCCATGACACGTGTTTGAAACTGAATTTAAAAAGTGTTTGAATATGAATTTGAATAACTTTTGCATATTTTTGAATCTGACAAAAATTTCAACATGAAAAGTGTTTGAATTTGAATAACTAATCAAAAATCATTTCTGTTTTCTAAAATAATTATTCTAACTATTCAAACTATTAACCATTTTCCATTTTCAATTAAAAATGCATTAGCTAATTTTTTTGTTGCATATTTTTGAATCTGACAAAAAATTTAAAATAAAAAGTGTTTGAATTTGTATAACTAATCCAACCAAGCAAAAAGTTTCTTTCAAGTCATGACCGCAAAGCCCGCCTTTAGTCCCGGTTGGTAACACCAACCGGAACTAAAGAAGCGCATGGATCATGTATTTTTTCAAGCGCTTGTGAGCCGTTGGATCAGGGTATGTTTCTTTTGAGGGCTTGTGAGTTGTTGGATCAGTACTATCACGGCCACTTCGTGAGCCACATGACCCTATATATAGTCCCCCTCTCGGACATGTTCGGCACTCAGTGTGTACTCATTGTAGTTCATTTTGGTATACAAAGCATTCGGATTCCCTACATACGTCCAACGGTGCATTTGATATGCGGGCACTCACGAGCCACCATTGGGCTGTATGCAGGGGAAACCGTGTGTTTTGTTCTATCTACAAAATCCTTCAGTTCATCGACCGAATACAAATCATTCGGATTCCCTGCATACATCCGACGGTGCATTTGATATGCGGGCACTCAGGAGCCATCGTCGGGTTGTATGCAGGGGAAACCGTGTGTTTTGTTCCAACTTTTTCGAGCGCTTGTAAGCCATTGGAGTTTTTAGAACCAAAAATCAGTGTTTAGAGTTTTCTTCTGAGTTTTCAGAACATAGTTACATAAAAGGTTTAAGACATTATTACACATCACCAACAACATCCCTATCTAGTGTTCAATTTTTCTTCGTGTGTGTCCCTTTCTTCTGATTGCGCCGTAACCATGGACAATCTTCATCATTTAACTCGATGCTTGGGTCAATGTTCACTTTGAAGGGCGGAATTTCATGAAAATTATTGTAATCTTCTGACATGTCTGTCTTGTCCTCCACTCCCACGATGTTTCTTTTCCCTGAAGAACTATGTGGCACTTTGGCTCATCGGCTGATGTATTCGCTTGCTTATCTTTTATTTTTTCGGTTTGGTAGACATGTCCTTCACATAGAAAAACCTGAGCCACATCATTGGCTAGCACGAATGGTTCTGTGTCGTACGCAAGATTCTTGAGATCCACTGCAGTCATTCCGTACTGCGGGTCTATCTGTACCCGCCTTTCAGGTTGAACCATTTGCACCAGAACAAAGGGACCTTAAAGAAGGTCCATAGTCAAGTTCCCATATCTGCTCTATGTAACCATAATATGTGTCCTTTCGCCCATTGTTGTTTGTCGCATCAAAGCGGACACCACTGTTTTGGTTGGTGCTCTTTTCATCTTGGGCGATCGTGTAAAATGTATTCCCATTTATCTCGTAACCTTGGAAAGTCCATAGTCGAAGATGGTGACCTGGACAACAAGTATAGCTGATCTGAGACAGTATTGTTATTGTTGAGATGTGTTTGCAACCAACCGTCAAAAGTCTCCATGTGTTCCTTTGTAATCAAGGAGTCAGGCATCCCCGGGTTGTTGGAGCGTACAATATTCTTGTGTTCCGGGATATACGGATCCGCCAAGGCGGAATTCTATAGAACTGTGTAGTGTGCCAAGGCGGAATATTATTGATTTCCTTCCTAGAGTGCCTTTTCCACTCAGTCTCCCCTCATGTCGCGATTCAGTAAGACCATTCGGCTTAATGTCAGGAAGAAAGTCAACACAAAACTCAATGACCTCCTCTGTTCCATAGCCTTTGGAGATGCTTCCTTCTGGCCTAGCACAGTTATGAACATAATTCTTCAAGGCTCCCATGAACCTCTCAAAGGGGAACATATTGTGCTGAAATACAGGTCCCAGAATGATATCTCTTCGACTAGGTGTACTAGGAGATGTGTCATAATATTGAAGAAGGATGGTGGGAACACCAACTCAAAACTAACGAGACATTGAACCACATCCTTCTGTAACCTTGGTAGAATTTATGGATCGATTCCTTCTGAGAAATTGCATTGAGAAATGCACATAGCTGAACAGTGGGTAGTCGAACATTTTTCGGTAGAATCCCCGCAATGCAACCGGAAGCAATTGAGTCATAAGCACGTGGCAGTCATGAGACTTTAGGCTCTGAAATTTTTTCTCTGACATATTTATTATTTCCTTTATATTCGACGAGAAGCCAGATGGGACCTTCATACTGCTCAGGACTTCAAAAAATATTTCCTTCTCTTCTTTGGTAAGAGCGTAGATAGCAGGATTTAGACGTCCTTTATCCGTCTTCATTGGATGCAGGTCGTCTGGGTCTTTCATAAGTTGCTGATCCTGCCGTGCTTCCGGCGTATCTTTTGTCTTCCCATACACGCCCAAGAAGCGGACCTATAGGACTTTCCAATAGGGTAGCTCCCAAAATATGGACTTCTTCTTCCACATGGGTACGTGTCCGTCAGCGTCATTCGGAACAAACTGTCCACCAGGACCCTTTCCAAAGATTACTTCTAAATGCTTGAACATATCATATATAACAGCACCAGTAGGGTGGGTAGGCTTCGTCCGGTGATCTGCCTCAGCTTTGAAATGCTTGCCTTTCTTTTTTAAGGGATGCTGCCTTGGAAGAAACCGACGATGCCCCGGGTACACATTCTTGTTACCTAAATATATACTTTCAGTCTCACCTAAACAGTGCGTGCATGCATTGTATCCCTTGTTTGACTGTCCTGAAATGTTACTAAGAGCAGGCCAATCATTGATGGTTACAAACAACAACGCTCGTAGGTCAAATGGCTCCTGTTTGTGCTTATCCACACACGTACCCCTTCATCGTGCCACAACTGTAAAAGTTCTTCAACTAATGGCCTCATGTACACATCAATGTCGTTGCCGGGTTGCTTCATGCCTTGGATGAGCACTGGCATCATAATGAACTTCCGGTTCATGCACAACCAAGGAGGAAGGTTATAGATACATAGAGTCACATGCCAGGTGCTATGACTGCTGCTCTGCTCCCCAAAGGATTAAAGCCATTCATACTTAGACCAAACCTTAAGTTCCTTGCATCACCTGCAAAGTCCGTGAACTCTCTATCGATTTTTCTCAACTGTGACCCATCAGCGGGGTGTCTCGACATCTCTTCCTTCTTGCGGTCTTCTTTGTGCCATCGCAACAACTTGGCATGCTCTTTGTTTCTAAACAAACATTTTAACCATGGTATTATAGGAGCATACCACATCACCTTGGCAGGAACCCTTGTAACATCCCAAATTCATAAACAGAGAAATATTCCAAAAATGTGGGCCAACAAAAACTTTTGGTAAGTTATATGTGTTGGTTATGCTTGTTGCTTGTGTATTATACTTGTGACATTATTTCTTGTTGCTTGTAATGTGTTTGCTTGAATTGAAATTTTTTAAATACAAACACAAAGAAATTGAAACAAGAAATAAATCAAAGTGACAAGTGTGTCACCCAAATTCTCCAAGTGAGGATCTCAATTTGTTTCCAACAAAATTCAGTGGAGTGGTATTGTAAACACTCCCATTTCATCCTTAATACTTATCTCTCTCAAATAATATTTTGCAACTAGTTTTAAAATTCAAAAGTAAACAAAGTAGAAATAAATTAAAATGCCATAATTGAAACACTATAAAATAAAATGTTTCAAAACATTTTATTTTGCAAAGCCAATTTTTGTGGAGCTTCTGCACATTATGAGAAGGCCCCACAAATTTTGCCAAATTTTTATAAATTGATTTAGTGCCTCAAATTAAATCAAGAAGTACTACTGCAATTAACAGAAGGACTAAAAAGTAAATAGAAGAAAGAAAAAGGAAAAGAAGAAGCACACAGGAGCCAGGGGGTTTTTGGCAAAGGTGCCATCGTCTACCTCCCCTAGCTCACTGTGGACGCGTGTGTCGCCGTCGCCGCAGCTCGCTCGACGCCGTTCCCCGGCCCCCCAAGTCCCCCCTTGCCCGTAGCCGTCCACGCTCCGTGCCTCTGCAGCCGCCGCAGTCGCTCGAGCACCTCCCTTGACCCAATGCCGCCCCCTGTCCCCTGTATCTCCGTCGTGGTTAAACGGATGGCGACCGGCCATATTGTCCCAGCTCGCTGCTCCCCGACACGCACGGCTCGGCCAGCGCCTTCTAGAACGTGCCCGGACCCCGCTCGACCTCGCAGCGCCACGCCTCGTGCACCACTGCCTCGAATTCGAACCGAAAGATCGCCGGTGCGCCATGGACACGGCCGTGCGCCCCGTCCATGATACGCCGGCTCCCGCGCTATAAAACCCACCCCGCACCCTCTGGAAGCAGCACACCATCCCACTCCCTCGCTCCCGTCTCCACTTCCACCAAGCATCGCCAGGAGGGCGTGCCCTGCCGAAGCTCTGCCGCCGTCGAGGTCCGTTGTGGCCGCAGCGCCTCGCTGCACCTTTCTCCCCTCCAACCTCTTTGCTCTGCTTGCCCAACTTCACCACACTCACGCGCATCGTTTCCCCTCTGGTTCGTGCACAGGAACGCCGTAGGGAGCTCGCCGGAGTTGCTGTCGTGCCCGTGCGAAGTTCGGAAGCTCGCCGTGGACGCTGCGCTCCGTCCCAGTAAGCAGGACTCGACCAGAAGCTTCCCCAACGCCGCCGCCGTCATTTCGCGTCGTCGTCAAGCCTTCCCGAGCCCTCTAGGTGAGGTTTTGCCCAACCTCGCCGTCGCCGGAGCCACGGCACCGCCCAGAAATGGTCGTCGCCGATGGTTTCGTTGCGGGCCGTTGGATCTCCATCCAACGGTAACATACCGTTTCGATTAGAGAGAGAGAGAGACTGACGAGCGGGCCCCGCTCGTCAGGGTTTTATTAATTTCCCCGCGTGCACTGTGCCGCTGACCAGTGGGTCCCCCATGTCAGCAATTTCAACATTATCTACAACAGTGGATTTTCCTAATTTAAATTCTCTGAAATTTTCAGTACTGATATGAACTTGTAAATTCAATATCTTGAGATTAAGAATCCAAATAAATCAAACTCAATTGTTCTGAAAAGCTTATGAAAATGTTTAACCAACCCAATTGGTCTCATGTCATTTAAGTAAATAATTAAAAAATATTATTAAAAATACTACAGAAGGTTTAAAATTTAACTTGTTTGTTTCTTATACTCTGTTAGTCCAAATAATTCCAAACCAATTTTGTTATCTTAGTACTGCCATGTATTAGCTTCCCTAATTTTGGTAGAATTATTTGGGCAACAGTATTTGTTTAGTATTGAGTTGAAATTTAAACACCCTTCTGCACTCAAACATTTAATTAGGATTAATGGTTGACCCAAATGAGTTAGGACCAATTTTGGTGGATCACATTTAGTCATGTTTAGTTACCCCTAAAAGTATTTAATTTTAGGAGCAACAGAACTTGTTTGATTGCCAAAACTTGATTGTTAAGCTATTGGATTCAAACCTTTGTGTAGGGAGTTTGGTAACTCCAATTGATCCAAATCAAATTGGGTTGTCTTCTACACATCAGTAGCTTTCTATAGAATTTAGTTTGTATTTGTAGGACAACAGGAACTCAAGTTATGCAATTAAACTTGTTTAACAAGTTTCTGCCATAATTGGACATAAACAAATAATGTTTAATTCAATTATTTTGAAACCAAATTGTATTGTTTGATGTATGCAGTGGCTATTTAGAGCATTTAGGATTGTGATGTTGAGATGTTGTTTGAGTAGTTTAGTGATTGCTTGTATTTGTTTGTTTATCGATTAGACGAGAACGTTGCTGGATTTATCGAGGAGGGGGAATTTGTTGAACCTGAAGATCAAGATCAAGTCCACTTTGCCGAGCAAGGCAAGCTACTCTCTGAGCTTGCACCTAAATATATATGCATCTACTTTGATCAAATGATTTACTCTTAAAACCAATGGTTTACAAAACCTTTTCAAAAAGTGTATGGAAATTATTTTGCCACCCTATGTAGTAGTATATGAAACTTTAGGATGGAAAACAATGTTGTTTATTCAAAACTCCTTTGGAAATACTTGTGTGGTTATGGAATGCCGAGATGTCGGTATTGAATGGAGAAATGGAGGATGATGATGTTTATGAAAAATGCACAGTGTCCTAGTACTATGACAACCAATCTTAATCTGTGCGACCACATTTACCCCCATATGGGAACGGGGCTTAGTCATATAATTTGCTCTTATAGTATGGGATACCTCATCGACGGAGATGACTCCGTTATGCATGAGGGGATGGTTTGTGAACTCCCCTGACCTGGGTCCTCGCTCAAACTCTATGGAAAGATAAGGAGGAGGATTGAAGACTTCATAAATGTGGTCGCCGGGAAAAACATATGAGTCCTCACACTTAGGGTTGCCGACGGGGACCGGACTGAGTGTCGTGGGAATTATCATATGGGTAGGATCCTATACTAGCATGAGCAAAGGAGAGGCTAGGGTCGGTGGCTCAACTTCGCATACACCTTGTATGGCGGGACGTGGCTGACACGATGAGTTACCGGATGGATGTGGGTTAAAAGCGTGCTACCTCTGCAGAGGGTCAAAACTATTCGAATAGCCGAGTCCTCGGATATGGACAATTGGGAGGCTGTCCTAAGATCATGTGCAAGTTTTTGGAAAAGCTTTTAAGTTTAAAAGAAATGAAAGAGATGGTGTTACAACTATACCAAATGGAGTGGTATGAGTTGTTGAAATAAATGGACCATGGTGAGCCATGGTCAGAAAAGGAGGGTTTTGGAGAAACAAATGAGATGGTGACTTCTTTTAAAAACAGTTATAAAACTCTTCTTACCTTTTTCAATAAAGATATAGAGATGTTTTAAATAAATAAAAGTTGTAAGTTAAAAAAAACTAGTGCATACTCATGTTGGGGTAGTTTGCGAGTACATTCAAATGTACTCATATTGGTTTCGTCCCTGGCTATTGTCCTAGCCAGACTACGAGGAGGAGCACTACGCCGAGCAGGAGTATGGCGACTTCTATGCGAACTAAGGATCTCCACAAGTCAGCTGCCTGTCGGGTCGTCATCGTTAGAATATGATGTCTACTACGCCGTAGCTTCCGCTGATATTTTGGTTTGGCCCTTGAAGGCACCTATGTAAGAACTTGGTCTAAATGACCATTTATGTAAGACTTTTAATTCGGTATTGTAATGGATGTAAACTTTGGTATCCAATTCGGATTATGTGCAACGACAGACTGATCACGGGATCGTTGTGTTAAGCATAATCGGGTATTTCGGACAGCTAGTCCGGGGTCCCCACAGACTTGGTATCAGAGCCATCCTGACTTTAGGAAACCTTAGTTAGCATGGTCGTCAACAAATGTTACAAAAAGATGAATTTCTAAAAGAAAGGAATGAAGTATTTTTGAAAACTGCTTATCTCCAATCCTCTTACTTATGCAAAAATTTATTCTCATTAAACATTACAATTTCCTTAGTATCCTTAAAATTTTGCAGACTTATCATCTCATTAAACTTAAAATTCTGCTTATTGTTACCTCACTAAAATTAAAATTTTGTACACTTATCATCTCACTAACTTAAAATTTTGCTTAAAAATTGTAGATGGCACTCCATTGGACGAGTTCGTTCAGCTTGAGAAGGATAGCAAGCTGACGTTGAGAGGACTTGTTCGAGTTGAGCAAGCTGTTAGGTCGCCCCGCTCCAGAGTTTGAGGGAGCTCAGATTGACGTTCACGGTGTCGGAAGGCTGAGCTGGCTCATCAGGTCGTCAGTTCGCAGGAACATCAAGTCCCCAGTTCCAGGACGCTCGTCTTCACCACCAAGGAGGCCACCTGGGTTGACGGTCTCTGTACTGCTACACAGAGGATGCTAGCCCGACTTTGTGAGGAGCACAAGGCGGAGTTAGTAGACTCCCGTTTCCGGTTCTACGGGAGGCGCAACTGCGACGGACACCCTACTCCTTCCCCTTGCCACCCGATGTTTGGGAGCTACATCATGGACATGGAGCTCTTACTTCAGCACACTCAGGATGATCTGTGCGCACTAGGATTCAGCTTCGCTTTGACCGCGAGTCGCTCGTTGAGCTTCGCGAGAATGAGGAGAAGCTGCTGGAGGAGAAGGTCGCTCTTCTCGGAAGAGGGCCCAGCTGAGGAGGACCATCGTGAAGCTCCGCAAAAGGTGGCGGAGCAGGACCAGCTGATCGAGGATCTAGAGCACCATACTGACGAGATGGAGGAGGAGGGCGAGGATCTCCGCAAGGAGAACAACGCTTTCCTCAGTGACGATGATGACTTTGTGGAGGAGATGGACTGTGAGGAGGAGGATGATGAGGAGGAGTTAGTTGACGAGGAGGAGGAGCCACTCGAGGCAGTTCTCGAGGACGAGGAGGAGGATCCCGAGGAGCCACTCTACCAGTCAGATGCTGACGTGTTAGAGCTGGAGGTTCCACCTCAGTAGGCGAGTGACTTGATCACTACCGCAGGATTAGGTTGACCCCTATCGCTAGTCGAGTAGAAGTAGTGGTTCTTTTGGAAACCAGATGCTATGTATCTTAGATAAGGTGATGTTGTAAGCTTGAGGTTGTAAGCTTGATGTTGTGTGAACTCCTTGATGTGATGTTTGTGAAATATAAGTATGTTTGTCTTGTTAGATCTGTGTGAAATATTTTCATATAATCCTTAAAATAATCAACCACTTGCGAAATCGTCTTTTCCCTTAGTCGAACTTTTCTTGCCTTGCCTCTTATACCCGGTGTGCTTCAGGATGCCGCCCCGTCGCGACAATACGGAGGATCAGGATCAGCACCACCACCACCGGACCCAACCCCCGCCAACTTCTCGCGCTTATCATGGAGGAACGTGAAAATGCCCGGCAGGAGCGCCAGCTCATCTCACTGCCCTGCAACAACTCGCAGCCGCTTACAACAACAACAACAACAACAACAACAACAACAACAACAACAACAACAACAACAACAACAACAATGGTGGTAATGGCAATGGCAATGAGAACCAGCGATCCACCTTAGGCGATTTCCAGAAAACCAACCCACCTACCTTCTCCAAGGGACTTCACCCACTGATCTTGCCATTGGGAACAATCTGGAAGTTGCTGCTGTAGGAGACAATGAAAAGGTGCTGTATGCAACCCACTATCTTGCTGGACCTGCACGAGCTTGGTGGGAAGCTACCAAGGCTCTCCAGCAGGCTGACCACGTCATCAACTGGGCTGAGTTCAAGGAGAAGTTTCGCAAGAAGCACATTTCTGGTGGACTCATTGATAGGAAGAAGGATGAATTCCGCAAGCTGAGGCAGGGAAGTAGAGATGTAGTCGGCTATCTTGATGAGTTTACCGACTTATCTCGGTATGCTCCGAGGACACCGACAAAGAGGAGAAGAAGATGGAACGTTTCCTGAATGGGCTGCATGATGAACTGCAGTGTGCTTTGGTTGTCCATGACTTCCGTGATCTGGAGTCACTTGTGGACAAAGCCATC
This sequence comes from Poa pratensis, assembly GCA_947311845.1. Lineage (NCBI taxonomy): Eukaryota > Viridiplantae > Streptophyta > Magnoliopsida > Poales > Poaceae > Poa > Poa pratensis. Next base: position 24,290,477 of record CAMZMU010000116.1, on the reverse strand, counting down.
CAGCTGGAGACCAAGCGCAAGTCTATGTTGAAGGTCGCAAGAGGAGGATGAATGCTCAGGAAGGTTCGAGCAGTCAGAAGCCTCGTATCTTTCAGCAAAACCCCAAACCTGCCTATCGACCACCCCAAGCTCCACGCCCCAATTTCCCTAACCGCCCAAACAACTTCAACCGCCCCAATGACAATAACCGTCCCAGAGGAAACTTCAACAACTTCAACCCCAATGCCAATGTTGTCTGCTTTGAATGTGGCAACAAAGGTCACTACTCCAGAGAATGCCCCAATCCCAAGAGGAATGTTCAGCGCCCCACGGCACCGAACAATGGTCAAGGCCGCAATGGAAATGGTAATGGCAAGAATGCCGCACCCCGCGGAAATGTGCTGTTGTCAAGGGTCGTCTGCACCACATCAATGCTGAAGAAGCTCAGGATGCGCCAGATGTTGTGCTGGGTACGTTCCTTGTCAACTCAGTACCTGCAACTGTTCTGTTTGATTCTGGTGCAACACATTCATTTGTTACCGAGGAGTTTGTTGCTAAGGGAGGTTTAGTAGAAGGCTTCCTAACTAAAACCTTGAGTATACAAATCCCTGGCTCCACCCTAGAAACCAAGAGATTTTGTCCAAATACTGCCATAGAGATTTCAGGCGAAAAATTTGCAGCCGACCTAATTATTCTAGGAACCCAAGGCATAGATGTCATACTCGGTATGAATTGGCTAGCCAAGTACCATGGTCGAATTGACTGTGCCAGAAGAGCTGTATCCATCACCACCGACAAAGAAGTAGAAGTGGAGTATGTGTCTGAACCCAATCACTCCCAACCAGGCTGCCATGAGAGCATAGCTCGACCCACCTTAGATGAGATCCGTGTTGTTCACCTATTCCGAGATGTTTTCCCTGAGGAATTGCCTGGTATGCCGCCAGACCGGGAAATTGAGTTCATAATTGAGCTTATCCCAGGAACAGCCCCAATATCCCAAAGGCCTTATCGGATGAATCCGGAAGAACTAGTTGAGTTGAAGAAGCAGTTGGCAGATATGCTCAGCAAAGGACTTGTTCGTCCAAGTGCTTCACCCTGGGGATCACCCATTATTTTTGTGGACAAGAGAGACGGTACCACACGACTGTGTGTGGATTATCGCAGGCTAAATGACGTGACCATTAAAAACAAGTACCCCTTCCCAAGATCGAGGATCTGTTCGATCAGATGAACGGAGCCCGAGTCTTTTCAAAGATCGATCTTCGGACAGGTTACCATCAGTTGAAGATCAGAGAGACAGACATTCCCAAGACCGCCTTCACCACTCGTTACGGTTTGTTTGAATACACGTGATGTCCTTTGGTCTGACCAATGCCCCAGCCTATTTCATGAATCTCATGAACAAGATTTTCATGGAGTACCTCGACAAGTTCGTGGTAGTTTTCCTTGATGACATCCTTATTTATTCCAAGACCGAAGAAGAGCATGCTGAACACCTGCGTCTAGTTTTGGAGACCCTCCGAGAGCACCAGCTGTATGCCAAGCTTAGCAAGTGTGAGTTTTGGCTCAGTGAAGTGGCATTTCTCGGACATGTATCTGCCGGAGGAATTTCTGTTGACCCGAGAAGATCCAAGCCATTGTTGACTGGTTATCCCCAACCAGTGTGACTGAAATCCGAAGCTTTCTCGGACTCGCCGGTTATTACCGCAAGTTCGTTGAAGGATTTTCCAGTATAGCCAAGCCTTGACCCAACTGTTGAAGAAGGACAAGAAATTTGAATGGACTCAGAAGTGCGAAGATAGTTTCCAAGAGTTGAAGAAGAGACTAACCTCCACCCCAATCCTGGTTATGCCAGACGTCACCCAGAGTTTCGACGTGTATTGCGATGCATCACGCCTCGGACTTGGTTGCGTTCTGATGCAAGAAGGCAAAGTTGTGTCGTATCTGTCCCGGCAGTTGCGACCGCATGAAGAGAATTACCCAACCCATGACCTGGAATTAGCTGCTGTTGTCCTTGCTCTTAAAAAGTGGCGTCCCTATCTTGCGGGACATCGCTGTGAGATCTATACGGATCATAAGAGCTTGAAGTATATTTTCACCCAGAAGGAGTTGAACCTGCGACAGAGGAGATGGATGGAATTAATCAAGGATTATGATATTGGAATCCACTATCACCCCGGAAAGGCTAATGTAGTTGCCGATGCCCTTAGTCGCAAACCCTGTACCCTGAATGCCTTGATCCAAGCCGAACAGCCAGCCTTGTTCAAAGAGTTCGAAGATTTTGGACTAGAACTTGTTAGCCATGGATATCTCGCCAATTTGGAGTTAGCCCCAACCCTGATGGATCAAATCAAAGAAGCCCAAAAAGGTCATGAAAGCATTGAAGGAATTAGGAAGAAGATCTCCCTCGGCAAAGCACCCGGTTTTACCGAAGATGCTGAAGGAGTGCTGAAATTCAATGATCGTATCTGTGTGCCCAATGTCACGGAACTTAAGGAGTTAATCCTGAAGGAAGCCCATGAGACCCCTTATTCAATCCACCCCGGCGGAACCAAGATGTACCAAGACCTTCGAGAAAGATTTTGGTGGCATGGAATGAAGCGAGAGATTGGTTCTTTTGTAGCCAAGTGTGACATCTGTCAGCGAGTCAAGGCTGAACATCAGCGGCCCGCTGGATTGCTTCAACCTTTGAAAATTCCCGAGTGGAAGTGGGATGAGATTGGAATGGATTTTATTACCGGACTTCCAAGATCCAACCGAGGCCATGATTCAATCTGGGTCATCGTTGATCGATTGACCAAGGTTGCTCATTTTATACCTGTCAAGACCACTCATACCGGAGCTCAGTTAGCAGACTTGTATATTTCCAGAATAGTAAGCCTGCATGGTGTGCCTAAGAAGATTGTATCTGATAGAGGTACGCAATTCACCTCAAGATTCTGGAAATCCCTTCATGAAGCCCTCGGAACCAAGTTAGCATTTAGCACAGCTTATCATCCCCAGACCGATGGCCAAACTGAAGAGTGAACCAGATATTGGAGGACATGCTTCGCATGTGTTCTATCCTATGGTTCCAAGTGGGAAGATTGTCTTCCGTTTGCAGAGTTCTCATACAACAACAGTTATCAGTCCAGTCTGCAAATGGCCCCTTTTGAAGCCCTTTACGGCAAGAAGTGTCGTACACCCCTGAATTGGTCCGAAACCGGAGAAGGCAAATTGTTTGGACCAGATACCCTCCGTGAAGCTGAAGAGCAAGTTCAGCTTATTCGTGAACGCCTCAAAACTGCCCAATCCCGTCAGAAGAGTTACGCTGACACCAAGCCGTGACCTCACCTTCAACGTCGGAGATTATGTCTATCTCCGAGTGACACCCCTTAAAGGAATGCAGCGTTTCCATGTCAAAGGAAAATTAGCGCCAAGATATATTGGACCCTTCAAGATTCTTTCCCGTCGTGGAGAAGTATCTATCAACTGGAGCTACCCAGGAGTTGGAGTATCATGATGTCTTCCACATCTCTTGCTCCGGAAGTGTCTCGAAGTTCCTGACCAGCCAGATGTTTTCAAAAACATCGACCACCTCTCCATCGACCTGAACCAAGACCTGACTTATCGCGAGAGACCCTCAAGATTCTCGAAGAAGATGTTCGTGTTACCCGAAGACATGCAATCAAATTTTATAAAGTCCAGTGGACTAACCACTCTGAAGAACAAGCAACTTGGGAATGCGAAGATTATCTTAGAAGCGAATTCCCAGACCTCTTTAGTACCTAAGCCTAGCAAATATCGGGACGAGATTTATTTTAAGGGGCAAGGATCTGTAACATCCCAAATTCATAAACAGAGAAATATTCCAAAAATGTGGGCCAACAAAAACTTTTGTTAAGTTATATGTGTTGGTTATGCTTGTTGCTTGTGTATTATACTTGTGACATTATTTCTTGTTGCTTGTAATGTGTTTGCTTGAATTGAAATTTTTTAAATACAAACACAAAGAAATTGAAACAAGAAATAAATCAAAGTGACAAGTGTGTCACCCAAATTCTCCAAGTGAGGATCTCAATTTGTTTCCAACAAAATTCAGTGGAGTGGTATTGTAAACACTCCCATTTCATCCTTAATACTTATCTCTCTCAAATAATATTTTGCAACTAGTTTTAAAATTCAAAAGTAAACAAAGTAGAAATAAATTAAAATGCCATAATTGAAACACTATAAAATAAAATGTTTCAAAACATTTTATTTTGCAAAGCCAATTTTTGTGGAGCTTCTGCACATTATGAGAAGGCCCCACAAATTTTGCCATTTTTTATAAATTGATTTAGTGCCTCAAATTAAATCAAGAAGTACTACTGCAATTAACAGAAGGACTAAAAAGTAAATAGAAGAAAGAAGAAGGAAAAGAAGAAGCGCACAGGAGCCAGGGGGTTTTGGCAAAGGTGCCATCGTCTACCTCCCCTAGCTCACTGTGGACGCGCGTGTCGCCGTCGCCACAGCTCGCTCGACGCCGTTCCCCGGCCCCCCAGGTCCCCCCTTGCCCGTAGCCGTCCACGCTCCGTGCCTCTGCAGCCGCCGCAGTCGCTCGAGCACCTCCCTTGACCCAATGCCGCCCCCTGTCCCCTGTATCTCCGCCGTGGTTAAACGGACGGCGACCAGCCAAATTGGCCCAGCTCGCTGCTCCCCGACACGCACGGCTCGGCCAGCGCCTTCTAGAATGTGCCCGGACCCCGCTCGACCTCGCAGCGCCACGTCTCGTGCACCACTGCCTCGAATTCGAACCGAAAGATCGCCGGTGCGCCATGGACACGGCCGTGCGCCCCGTCCACGATACACCGGCTCCCGCACTATAAAACCCACCTCGCACCCCTCTGGAAGCAGCACACCATCCCACTCCCTCGCTCCCCCTCTCCACTTCCACCAAGCATCGCCAGGAGGGCGTGCCCTGCCGAAGCTCTGCCGCCGTCGAGGTCTGTCGTGGCCGCAGCGCCTCGCTGCACCTTTCTCCCCTCCAACCTCTCTGCTCTGCTTGCCCAACTTCACCACACTCACGCGCATCGTTTCCCCTCTGGTTCGTGCACAGGAACGCCATAGGGAGCTCGCCGGAGTTGCTGTCGTGCCCGTGCGAAGTTCGGAAGCTCGCCGTGGACGCTGCGCTCCGTCCCAGCAAGCAGGTCTCGACCAGAAGCTTCCCCAACGCCGCCGCCGTCATTTCGCGTCGTCGCCAAGCCTTCCTGAGCCCTCTAGGTAAGGTTTTGCCCAACCTCGCCATCGCCGGAGCCACGGCACCGCCCAGAAATGGTCGTCGCCGATGGTTTCGTTGCAGGCCCCACTCGCCAGGGTTTTATTAATTTCCCCGCGTGCACTGTGCCGCTGACCAGTGGGTCCCCCATGTCAGCAATTTCAACATTATCTACAACAGTGGATTTTCCTAATTTAAATTCTCTGAAATTTCCAGTACTGATATGAATTTGTAAATTCAATATCTTGAGATTTAGGAATCCAAATAAATCAAACTCAATTGTTCTGAAAATCTTATGAAAATGTTTAACAAACCCAATTGGTCTCATGTCATTTAAGTAAATAATTAAAAAGTATTATTAAAAATACTACAGAAGGTTTAAATCTAAACTTTTTTGTTTCTTATACTCTGTTAGTCCAAATAATTCCAAACCAATTTTTTTAGCTTAGTACTGCCATGTATTAGCTTCCCTAATTTTGGTAGAATTATTTGGGCAATAGTATTTGTTTAGTATTGAGTTGAAATTTAAACACCCTTCTGCACTCAAACATTTAATTAGGATTAATGGTTGACCCAAATGAGTTAGGACCAATTTTGTTGGATCCCATTTAGTCATGTTTAGTTACCCCTAAAAGTATTTAATTTTACGAGCAACAGAACTTGTTTGATTGCCAAAACTTGATTGTTAAGCTATTGGATTCAAACCTTTGTGTAGGGAGTTTGGTAACTCCAATTGATCCAAATCAAATTGGGTTGTCTTCTACACATCAGTAGCTTTCTATAGAATTTTAGTTTGTATTTGTAGGACAAACAGGACTCAAGTTATGCAATTAAACTTGTTTAACAAGTTTCTGCCATAATTGGGACATAAACAAATAATGTTTAATTCAATTATTTTGAAACCAAATTGTATTGTTTGATGTATGCAGTGGCTATTTAGAGCATTTAGGATTGTGATGTTGAGATGTTGTTTGAGTAGTTTAGTGATTGCTTGTATTTGTTTGTTTATCGATTAGACGAGAACGTTGCTGGATTTATCAAGGAGGGGGAATTTGTTGAACCTGAAGATCAAGATCAAGTCCACTTTGCCGAGCAAGGCAAGCTACTCTCTGAGCTTGCACCTAAATATATATTCATCTACTTTGATCAAATGATTTACTCTTAAAACCAATGGTTTACAAAACCTTTTCAAAAAGTGTATGGAAATTATTTTGCCACCCTATGTAGTAGTTATATGAAACTTTAGGATGGAAAACAATGTTGTTTATTCAAAACTCCTTTGCAAATACTTGTGTGGTTATGGAATGCCGAGATGTCGGTATTGAAATGGAGAAATGGAGGATGATGATGTTTATGAAAAATGCACAGTGTCCTAGTACTATGACAACCAATCTTAATCTGTGCGACCACATTTACCCCCATATGGGAACGGGGCTTAGTCATATAATTTGCTCTTATTAGTATGGGATACCTCATCGACGGAGATGACTCCGTTATGCGTGAGGGGATGGTTTGTGAACTCCCCTGACCTGGGTCCTCGCTCAAACTCTATGGAAAGATAAGGAGGAGGATTGAAGACTTCATAAATGTGGTCGCCGGGAAAAACATATGAGTCCTCACACTTAGGGTTGCCGACGGGGAACCGGACTGAGTGTCGATGGGAATTATCATATGGGTAGGATCCTATACTAGCATGAGCAAAGGAGAGGCTAGGGTCGGTGGCTCAACTTCGCATACACCTTGTATGGCGGGACGTGGCTGACACGATGAGTTACCGGATGGATGTGGGTTAAAAGCATGCTACCTCTGCAGAGGGTCAAAACTATTCGAATAGCCGAGTCCTCGGATATGGACAATTGGGAGGTTGTCCTAAGATCATGTGCAAGTTTTTGGAAAAGCTTTTAAGTTTAAAAAGAAACTGAAACAAAGATGGTGTTACATAGCTATACCAAATGGAGTGGTATGAGTTGTTGAAATAAATGGACCATGGTGAGCCATGGTCAGAAAAAGGAGGAGTTTTTGGAGAAACAAAGGAGATGGTGACTTCTTTTAAAAACAGTTATAAAACTCTTCTTACCTTTTTCAATAAAGATATAGAGATGTTTTAAATAAATAAAAGTTGTAAGTTAAAACAAAACTAGTGCATACTCATGTTGGGGTAGTTTGCGAGTACATTCAAATGTACTCGTATTGGTTTCGTCCCTGGCTATTGTCCTAGCTAGACTACGAGGAGGAGCACTACGCCGAGCAGGAGTATGGTGACTTCTATGCGAACTGAGGATCTCCACAAGTCAGCTGCCTGTCGGGTCGTCTTCGTTAGAATATGATGTCTACTACGCCGTAGCTTCCGCTGATATTTGGTTTGGCCCTTGAAGGCACCTATGTAAGAAATTGGTCTACATGACCATTTATGTAAGACTTTTAATTCGGTATTGTAATGGATGTAAACTTTGGTATCCAATTCGGATTATGTGCAACGACAGACTGATCACGGGATCGTCGTGTTAAGCATAATCGGGTATTTCGGACAGCTAGTCCGGGGTCCCCACAGACTTGGTATCAGAGCCATCCTGACTTTAGGAAACCTTAGTTAGCATGGTCGTCAAACAAATGTTACAAAAAGATGAATTTCTAAAGAGAAAGGAATGAAGTATTTTTGAAAACTGCTTATCTCCAATCCTCTTACTTATGCAAAAATTTATTCTCATTAAACATTACAATTTCCTTAGTATCCTTAAAATTTTGTAGACTTATCATCTCATTAAACTTAAAATTCTGCTTACTGTTACCTCACTAAAATTAAAATTTTGTACACTTATCATCTCACTAACTTAAAATTTTGCTTAAAAATTGTAGATGGCACTCCATTGGACTGAGTTTGTTCAGCTTGAGAAGGATAGCAAGCTGACGTTTGAGAGGGACTTGTTCGAATTGAGCAAGCTGTTAGGTCGCCCCGCTCCAGAGTTTGAGGGAGCTCAGATTGACGTTCACGGTGTCGGAAGGCTGAGCTGGTGTGGGGACCCCGGACTAGCCGTCCGAAATACCCGATTATGCTTAACACAACGATCCCGTGATCAGTCTGTCGTTGCACATAATCCGAATTGGATACCAAAGTTTACATCCATTACAATATCGAATTAAAAGTCTTACATAAATGGTCATTTAGACCAAGTCTTACATAGGTGCCTTCATGGGCCAAACCAAAATATCAGCGGAAGCTACGGCGTAGTAGACATCATATTCTAACGATGACAACCCGACAGGCAGCTGTCTTGTGGAGATCCTTAGTTGGCATAGAAGTCACCATACTCCTGCTCGGCGTAGTGCTCCGCCTCGTAGTCTAGCTAGGTCAATAGCCAGGGACGAAACCAATATGAGTACCTTTGAATGTACTCGCAAACTACCCCAACATGAGTATGCACCAATTTTATTTTAGTTGACAACTTTTACTTATTTAAAACATCTCTATATCTTTATTGAAAAAGGTAAGAAGAGTTTTATAACTATCTTTGAAGAAGTCACCATTTTCATCTGTTTCTCCAAAACTCCTCCTTTTTCCTGACCATAGCCCGTCATGGTCCACTTTCATCCAACCACCCCATACCGATCCGTTGGTATAGGTGTAGGAAACCTTCTCCACTTAATTTTTCGTTTTAAAACTCAAAGTTCTTTTAAAAACTTGCACAAGGTCTTAGGACAGTCTCCCAATTGTCCATATCCGAGGACTCGGCTATTCGAATAGTTTTTAACACTCTACAGAGGTAGCACGCTTTTAGCCCACATCCATCCGGCAACTCATCGTGTCTGCCACGTCTCGCCATACCAGGTGTATGCGAAGTAAGCCGCCGGCCATAGCCTCTTATTTGCTCATGCTAGTATAGGATCCTTCCCATATGACACTTTCCATCAACACCCAGTCCAGTTTCCCGTCAGAAACCCTAAGTGTGAGGCTTCATAGTTTTGTCCGGCGGTTTATGGTGGAACCTTCTATCCTCCCCACCATCTTGTGTGAGGACCCGGGTCAGGGGGTAGGTCCTCGGACCATCCCCTCATGCATAACGGAGTCATCTCCATCGATGAGGTATCCCATACTAATAAGAGCAAACTACATGACTAAGCCTTTTCCCATATATGGTAAATGTGGTCGCACAGGGTAAGATTGGTCGCCATAGTACTAGGACACTGTGCATTTTTCATAAACATCACCATTTTTCCACTTCTCCCTTCCAACACCGACATCTCGGCATTCCATAACCACACAAGAAATTTCAAAGGAGTTTTGAATAAACAACATTGTTTCCCATCCTAAAGTTTTATATAAGCTACTACATAGGGTGGCAAAATAATATCCATATACTTTTCGAAAAGGTTTTGTAAATCTTGCCTTGAGAGTAAAACATGTTATGAAAGTAGATGCATATGACTGTAGTGCAAGCTCAAAGAATAGCTTGCCTTGCTGGGCAAAGTGATCTTGCTCTTGTTCTTCAATTTCAGCAAACTCTCCTTCCTCGATATATCCGACAACGTTCTCGTCTAATTAATAAACAAACAATGCAACAATCACTAAGCTATACAAGCAATCATCTCAACACAAAAACCATGAACATCACACATAGCTACTGCACACATCAAACCATACAATTTGGTTTCAAAATAATTGAATTAAACACCAATTGTTTATGTTCAAAATTATGGCAGAAACTTGTGGAACATGTTTAGTTCAATAACTTGAGTTCTGTTGGTCACAAAAATACAAACTAAAATTCTATGGAAAGCTACTGATGTGTAGAAGACAACACAATTTGATTTGGTTCAATTGGAGTTACCAAACTCCCTACACATTGGTTTGAATCCAGTAACTTAATAATCAAGTTTTGGCAACCAACTATGTTCTGTTATTCCAAAAATTAAATCCTTTTAGGGGTCACTAAACATGACTAAATGTGACCTAACAAAATTGGTCCTAATTCATTTGGGTTAACCAATTATCATATTTAAATGTTTGAGTGCAGAAGGGTGTTCAAATTTCAACTTCATACTAAACAATTAATACTGCACCAATAATTCTACAAAAATTAGGGAAGCTAAAACATGGCGGTACTAAGCTAGCAAATTGGTTTGGAATTATTTGGACTAACAGAGTATCCGAAACAAACAAGTTTAGAATTTAAACCTTCTGTAGTATTTTTAATAATACTTTTTATTTATTTAATTAAATGGAATGAATCCAATTGGGTTGGTTAAACATTTTAATAAGCTTTCCAGAACAATTGAGTTTGATTTATTTGGATTCCTAAATCTTGAGATATTGAATTTACAAGTTCATATCAGTACTGAAAATTTCAGAGAATTCAATTTAGGAAAATCCAATGTTGTGGATAATGTTGAAATTGCTGACATGGGGGACCCACTAGTCAGCGGCACAGTTCGCGCGGGGAAATTAATAAAACCCTAACGAGCGGGGCCCGCTCGTCAGTCTCTCTCTCTCTTCTTTAACCGAAACGGTATGCTACCGTTGGATGGAGATCCAACGGCCCGCAACGACACCATCGGCGACGACCATTTCTGGGCGGCACCGTGGCTCCGGCGACGGCGAGGTTGGGCAAAACCTCACCTAGAGGGCTCAGGAGGTCGAGGTGGTGATGCGAATCGACGGCGGTGGCGAGGTGGAAGCTCCTGGCTGAGTTGCACTTGCTGGGGTGGAGTGGTTCGTCGGCGGCGAGGTCTCCGTCTTCCTCGGCCACGGACAGCAACTCCGGCGAGGTTCAACGGCCGCGTCTGGGCACTAATCAAAGGGGAAAAGGGATGGGGTGAGTGCGGTGAGCTCAGGCAACAGCGTAGAGGGGTCAGAGGGTAGAATGGTGCAGCGAGGCGCTGCGGCCACGACGGACCTCAACGGCGGCAGAGCTTCGGCGAGGCACGCCCTCCTGGCGGCTCACGGTGAAATTGGAGAGGGGAGCGAGGGAGTGGGGTGGTGTGCTTCTTCCAGAGGGGTGAGGGGTGGTTTTATAGCGTAGGAGGCGGCGTACGGTGGACGGGGTGCAAGCACGTCCGCGGCTCTCCGGCGGGAACTCCTCCCGAATCCGAGGCAGTGGTGCACGAGGCGTGGCGCTGTGAGGTCGAGCGGGGTCCGGGCACGTTCTAGAAGGCGTTGGCCGAGCCGTGCATGTCGGGGAGCAGCGAACTGGGCCAATTTGGGTCGACGACGGCGAGCTCAACACGGCGACGCTGGAGTGGAATCGAGGCGAGGGAGTGCATAAGTGCTCTCCTCTGCGGCGCCGCGGCTGCAGAGGCACGGGAGCGAGGGAGTGCGCGGCCAGGGGGGCCTGGGGAGCTCGGAAACGGCGAGCAATGCCATGGCGACACGGCGATGGTCGTCGGGGTTGAAGTCGACGACACTTTTGCAGAAAGCCCCCTGCTTCTTCTTTTCTTTTATTTTCCAGTTTCTTTTTAATATCCAGAAGCTTTTCTGGGATTTAATTGGGGCACTTAAACATTTTAGAAAAAAATTCAAATAATTGTGGGGCCTCCCCATAACATGTAGAAGCTCCACAAAAATTGGCTTTGCAAAATAAAATGTTTCGCATCATTTTCTTTCATAGGGTTTTGAATTTGGTAATTTGGTTTATTTCAAATTGATTTTACGTTACAATTGAAAAATTAGTTTTAAAAATAGCATTGAAGAGGGAAAGTAGTAAGAATCAAAATGGGAGTGTTTACAATACAACTCCACTGACTTTGGTTTAAAAATAATAATTGAGTTTGTCACTTGAAGAATTTCATGTGACAACTTGTCACTTTTATTTTTCCTTCTTTATAACTTTATTTTGTTTTCTACTTTTTCTTCAAGTGTTCATTAGAGCAAGCAAGACACAACAAGAACAAACAACTTAAGTAACAAGAAGCAATCAACACACAATAAACAACAAAAGTTTTTGTTGGCTCTCATTTTTGGAATATAATATTGATAATATTTTTGGGATGTTACAGCTGGCTCATCAGGTTGTCAGTTCGCAGGAACATCAAGCCCCCAGTTCCAGGACGCTCGTCTTCACCACCAAGGAGACCACCTGGGTTGACGGTCTCTGTACTGCTACACAGAGGATGCTAGCCCGACTTTGTGAGGAGCACAAGGCGGAGTTAGTAGACTCCCGTTTCCGGTTCTACGGGAGGCGCAATTGCGACGGACACCCTACTCCTTCCCCTTGCCACCCGATGTTTGGGAGCTACCTCATGGACATGGAGCTCTTACTTCAGCACACTCAGGATGATCTGTTGCGCACTAGGATTCAGCTTCGCTTTGACCACGAGTCGCTCGTTGAGCTTCGCGAGAATGAGGAGAACCTGCTAGAGGAGAAGGTCGCTCTTCTCGGGAAGAGGGCCCAGCTGAGGAGGACCATCGTGAAGCTCCGCAAAAAGGTGGCGGAGCAGGACCAGCTGATCGAGGATCTAGAGCACCATACTGACGAGATGGAGGAGGAGGGCGAGGATCTCCGCAAGGAGAACAACGCTTTCCTCAGTTTACGATGATGAATTTGTGGAGGAGATGGACTGTGAGGAGGAGGATGATGAGGAGGAGTTAGTTGACGAGGAGGAGGAGCCACTCGAGGCAGTTCTCGAGGACGAGGAGGAGGATCCCGAGGAGCCACTCTACCTGTCAGATGCTGACGTGTTAGAGCTGGAGGTTCCACCTCAGTAGGCGAGTGACTTGATCACTACCGCAGGATTAGGTTGACCCCTATCGCTAGTCGAGTAGAAGTAGTGGTTCTTTTGGAAACCAGATGCTATGTATCTTAGATAAGGTGATGTTGTAAGCTTGAGGTTGTAAGCTTGATGTTGTGTGAACTCCTTGATGTGATGTTTGTGATATAAGTATGTTTGTCTTGTTAGATCTGTGTGAAATATTTTCATATAATCCTTAAAATAATCAACCACTTGCGAAATCGTCTTTTCCCTTAGTCGAACTTTTCTTGCCTTGCCTCTTATACCCGGTGTGCTTCAGGATGCCGCCCCGTCGCGACAATACGGGAGGATCAGGATCAGCACCACCCCACTGGACCCAACCCCCGCTCAACTTCTCGCGCTTATCATGGAGGAACGTGAAAATGCCCGGCAGAGCGCCAAGCTCATCTCACTGCCCTGCAACAACTCGCAGCCGCTTCTAACAACAACAACAACAACAACAACAACAACAACAACAACAACAACAACAACAACAACAACAACAACAACAACATGGTGGTAATGGCAATGGCAATGAGAACCAGCGATCCACCTTAGGCGATTTCCAGAAAACCAACCCACCTACCTTCTCCAAGGGACTTCACCCACTGGAAGCCGATGATTGGCTTCTTACCATTGGGAACAATCTGGAAGTTGCTGCTGTAGGAGACAATGAAAAGGTGCTGTATGCAACCCACTATCTTGCTGGACCTGCACGAGCTTGGTGGGAAGCTACCAAGGCTCTCCAGCAGGCTGACCACGTCATCAACTGGGCTGAGTTCAAGGAGAAGTTTCGCAAGAAGCACATTTCTGGTGGACTCATTGATAGGAAGAGGATGAATTCCGCAAGCTGAGGCAGGGAAGTAGAGATGTAGTCGGCTATCTTGATGAGTTTACCGACTTATCTCGGTATGCTCCGAGGACACCGACAAGAGGAGAAGAAGATGGAACGTTTCCTGAATGGGCTGCATGATGAACTGCAGTGTGCTTTGGTTGTCCATGACTTCCGTGATCTGGAGTCACTTGTGGACAAAGCCATCCAGCTGGAGACCAAGCGCAAGTCTATGTTGAAGGTCGCAAGAGGAGGATGAATGCTCAGGAAGGTTCGAGCAGTCAGAAGCCTCGTATCTTTCAGCAAAACCCCAAACCTGCCTATCGACCACCCCAAGCTCCACGCCCCAATTTCCCTAACCGCCCAAACAACTTCAACCGCCCAATGACAATAACCGTCCCAGAGGAAACTTCAACAACTTCAACCCCAATGCCAATGTTGTCTGCTTTGAATGTGGCAACAAAGGTCACTACTCCAGGAATGCCCCAATCCCAAGAGGAATGTTCAGCGCCCCACGGCACCGAACAATGGTCAAGGCCGCAATGGAAATGGTAATGGCAAGAATGCCGCACCCCGCGGAAATGCTGCTGTTGTCAAGGGTCGTCTGCACCACATCAATGCTGAAGAAGCTCAGATGCGCCAGATGTTGTGCTGGGTACGTTCCTTGTCAACTCAGTACCTGCAACTGTTCTGTTTGATTCTGGTGCAACACATTCATTTGTTACCGAGGAGTTTGTTGCTAAGGGAGGTTTAGTAGAAGGCTTCCTAACTAAAACCTTGAGTATACAAATCCCTGGCTCCACCCTAGAAACCAAGAGATTTTGTCCAAATACTGCCATAGAGATTTCAGGCGAAAAATTTGCAGCCGACCTAATTTTAGGAACCCAAGGCATAGATGTCATACTCGGTATGAATTGGCTAGCCAAGTACCATGGTCGAATTGACTGTGCCAGAAGAGCTGTATCCATCACCACCGACAAAGAAGTAGAAGTGGAGTATGTGTCTGAACCCAATCACTCCCAACCAGGCTGCCATGAGAGCATAGCTCGACCCACCTAGATGAGATCCGTGTTGTTCACCTATTCCGAGATGTTTTCCCTGAGGAATTGCCTGGTATGCCGCCAGACCGGGAAATTGAGTTCATAATTGAGCTTATCCCAGGAACAGCCCCATATCCCAAAGGCCTTATCGGATGAATCCGGAAGAACTGGTTGAGTTGAAGAAGCAGTTGGCAGATATGCTCAGCAAAGGACTTGTTCGTCCAAGTGCTTCACCCTGGGGATCACCCATTATTTTTGTGGACAAGAGAGACGGTACCACACGACTGTGTGTGGATTATCGCAGGCTAAATGACGTGACCATTAAAAACAAGTACCCCTTCCCAAGATCGAGGATCTGTTCGATCAGATGAACGGAGCCCGAGTCTTTTCAAAGATCGATCTTCGGACAGGTTACCATCAGTTGAAGATCAGAGAGACAGACATTCCCAAGACCGCCTTCACCACCGTTACGGTTTGTTTGAATACACGTGATGTCCTTTGGTCTGACCAATGCCCCAGCCTATTTCATGAATCTCATGAACAAGATTTTCATGGAGTACCTCGACAAGTTCGTGGTAGTTTCCTTGATGACATCCTTATTTATTCCAAGACCGAAGAAGAGCATGCTGAACACCTGCGTCTAGTTTTGGAGACCCTCCGAGAGCACCAGCTGTATGCCAAGCTTAGCAAGTGTGAGTTTTGGCTCAGTGAAGTGGCTTTCTCGGACATGTATCTGCTGGAGGAATTTCTGTTGACCCGAGAAGATCCAAGCCATTATTGACTGGTTATCCCCAACCAGTGTGACTGAAATCCGAAGCTTTCTCGGACTCGCCGGTTATTACCGCAAGTTCGTTGAAGGATTTTCCAGTATAGCCAAGCCTTGACCCAACTGTTGAAGAAGGACAAGAAATTTGAATGGACTCAGAAGTGCGAAGATAGTTTCCAAGAGTTGAAGAAGAGACTAACCTCCACCCCAATCCTGGTTATGCCAGACGTCACCCAGAGTTTCGACGTGTATTGCGATGCATCACGCCTCGGACTTGGTTGCGTTCTGATGCAAGAAGGCAAAGTTGTGTCGTACCTGTCCCGGCAGTTGCGACCGCATGAAGAGAATTACCCAACCCATGACCTGGAATTAGCTGCTGTTGTCCTTGCTCTTAAAAAGTGGCGTCCCTATCTTGCGGGACATCGCTGTGAGATCTATACGGATCATAAGAGCTTGAAGTATATTTTCACCCAGAAGGAGTTGAACCTGCGACAGAGGAGATGGATGGAATTAATCAAGGATTATGATATTGGAATCCACTATCACCCCGGAAAGGCTAATGTAGTTGCCGATGCCCTTAGTCGCAAACCCTGTACCCTGAATGCCTTGATCCAAGCCGAACAGCCAGCCTTGTTCAAAGAGTTCGAAGATTTTGGACTAGAACTTGTTAGCCATGGATATCTCGCCAATTTGGAGTTAGCCCCAACCCTGATGGATCAAATCAAAGAAGCCCAAAAAGGTCATGAAAGCATTGAAGGAATTAGGAAGAAGATCTCCCTCGGCAAAGCACCCGGTTTTACCGAAGATGCTGAAGGAGTGCTGAAATTCAATGATCGTATCTGTGTGCCCAATGTCACGGAACTTAAGGAGTTAATCCTGAAGGAAGCCCATGAGACCCCTTATTCAATCCACCCCGGCGGAACCAAGATGTACCAAGACCTTCGAGAAAGATTTTGGTGGCATGGAATGAAGCGAGAGATTGGTTCTTTTGTAGCCAAGTGACATCTGTCAGCGAGTCAAGGCTGAACATCAGCGGCCCGCTGGATTGCTTCAACCTTTGAAAATTCCCGAGTGGAAGTGGGATGAGATTGGAATGGATTTTATTACCGGACTTCCAAGATCCAACCGAGGCCATGATTCAATCTGGGTCATCGTTGATCGATTGACCAAGGTTGCTCATTTTATACCTGTCAAGACCACTCATACCGGAGCTCAGTTAGCAGACTTGTATATTTCCAGAATAGTAAGCCTGCATGGTGTGCCTAAGAAGATTGTATCTGATAGAGGTACGCAATTCACCTCAAGATTCTGGAAATCCCTTCATGAAGCCCTCGGAACCAAGTTAGCATTTAGCACAGCTTATCATCCCCAGACCGATGGCCAAACTGAGAGTGAACCAGATATTGGAGGACATGCTTCGTGCATGTGTTCTATCCTATGGTTCCAAGTGGGAAGATTGTCTTCCGTTTGCAGAGTTCTCGTACAACAACAGTTATCAGTCCAGTCTGCAAATGGCCCCTTTTGAAGCCCTTTACGGCAAGAAGTGTCGTACACCCCTGAATTGGTCTGATACCGGAGAAGGCAAATTGTTTGGACCAGATACCCTCCGTGAAGCTGAAGAGCAAGTTCAGCTTATTCGTGAACGCCTCAAAACTGCCCAATCCCGTCAGAAGAGTTACGCTGACACCAAGCGCCGTGACCTCACTTCAGTCGGAGATTATGTTATCTCCGAGTGACACCCCTTAAAGGAATGCAGCGTTTCCATGTCAAAGGAAAATTAGCGCCAAGGTATATTGGACCCTTCAAGATCTTCGTCGAGGAGAAGTATCCTATCAGCTGGAGCCACCGGAGTTAGGAGATTATCATGATGTCTTCCACATTTCCTTGCTCCGGAAGTGTCTTGAAGTTCCTGACCAGCCTGATGTTTTCAAAAACATCGACCACCTCTCCATCGACCTGAACCAAGACCTGACTTATCGCGAGAGACCCCTCAAGATTCTCGAAGAAGATGTTCGTGTTACCCGAAGACGTGCGATCAATTTTACAAAGTCCAGTGGACTAACCACTCTGAAGAAGAAGCAACTTGGGAACGCGAAGATTATCTTAGAGCGAATTCCCAGACCTCTTTAGTACCTAAGCCTAGCAAATCTCGGGACGAGATTTATTTTAAGGGGGAAGGATCTGTAACATCCCAAATTCATAAACAGAGAAATATTCCAAAAATGTGGGCCAACAAAAACTTTTGTTAAGTTATATGTGTTGGTTATGCTTGTTGCTTGTGTATTATACTTGTGACATTATTTCTTGTTGCTTGTAATGTGTTTGCTTGAATTGAAAAATTTAAATACAAACACAAAGAAATTGAAACAAGAAATAACCCAAATTCTCCAAGTGAGGATCTCAATTTGTTTCCAACAAAATTCAGTGGAGTGGTATTGTAAACACTCCCATTTCATCCTTAATACTTATCTCTCTCAAATAATATTTTGCAACTAGTTTTAAAATTCAAAAGTAAACAAAGTAGAAATAAATTAAAATGCCATAATTGAAACACTATAAAATAAAATGTTTCAAAACATTTTATTTTGCAAAGCCAATTTTTGTGGAGCTTCTGCACATTATGAGAAGGCCCCACAAATTTTGCCAATTTTTTATAAATTGATTTACTGCCTCAAATTAAATCAAGAAGTACTACTGCAATTAACAGAAGGACTAAAAAGTAAATAGAAAAAGAAGAAGGAAAAGAAGAAGCGCACAGGAGCCAGGGGGTTTTGGCAAAGGTGCCATTGTCTACCTCCCCTAGCTCACTGTGGACGCGCATGTCGCCGTTGCCGCAGCTCGCTCGACTCCGTTCCCCGGCCCCCCAGGTCCCCCCTTGCCCATAGTCGTCCACGCTCCGTGCCTCTGCAGCCGCCGCAGTCGCTCGAGCACCTCCCTTGACCCAATGCCGCCCCCTGTCCCCTGTATCTCCGCCGTGGTTAAACGGACGGCGACCGGCCAAATTGGCCCAGCTCGCTGCTCCCCGACATGCACGGCTCGGCCAGCGCCTTCTAGAACGTGCCCGGACCCCGCTCGACCTCGCAGCGCCACGCCTCGTGCACCACTGCCTCGAATTCGAACCGAAAGATCGCCGGTGCGCCATGGACACGGCCGTGCGCCCCGTCCACGATACGCCGGCTCCCGCGCTATAAAACCCACCCCGCACCCCTCTGGAAGCAGCACACCATCCCACTCCCTCGCTCCCCCTCTCCACTTCCACCAAGCATCGCCAGGAGGGCGTGCCCTGTCGAAGCTCTGCCGCCGTCGAGGTCCGTCGTGGCCGCAGCACCTCGCTGCACCTTTCTCCCCTCCAACCTCTCTGCTCTGCTTGCCCACTTCACCACACTCACGTGCATCGTTTCCCCTCTGGTTCGTGCACAGGAACGCCGTAGGGAGCTCGCCGGAGTTGCTGTCATGCCCGTGCGAAGTTCGGAAGCTCGCCGTGGACGCTGCGCTCCGTCCCAGCAAGCAGGACTCGACCAGAAGCTTCCCCAACGCCGCCACCATCGTTTTGTGTCATCGCCAAGCCTTCCTGAGCCCTCTAGGTGAGGTTTTGCCCAACCTCGCCGTCGCTGGAGCCACGGCACAGCCCAGAAATGGTCGTCGCCGATGGTTTCGTTGCGGGCCGTTGGATCTCCATCCAACGGTAACATACCGTTTCGATTAGAGAGAGAGAGAGACTGACGAGCAGGCCCCGCTCGTCAGGGTTTTATTAATTTCCCCGCGTGCACTGTGCCGCTGACCAGTTTGTCCCCCATGTCAGCAATTTCAACATTATCTACAACAGTGGATTTTCCTAATTTAAATTCTCTGAAATTTTCAGTACTGATATGAAATTGTAAATTCAATATATTGAGATTTAGGAATCCAAATAAATCAAACTCAATTGTTCTGAAAATCTTATGAAAATGTTTAACCAACCCAATTGGTCTCATGTCATTTAAGTAAATAATTAAAAAGTATTATTAAAAATACTTCAGAAGGTTTAAAATCTAAACTTGTTTGTTTCTGATACTCTGCTAGTCCAAATAATTCCAAACCAATTTTGTTAGCTTAGTACTGCCATGTATTAGCTTCCCTAATGTTGGTAGAATTATTTGGGCAATAGTATTTGTTTAGTATTGAGTTGAAATTTAAACACCCTTCTGCACTCAAACATTTAATTAGGATTAATGGTTGACCCAAATGAGTTAGGACCAATTTTGTTGGATCACATTTAGTCATGTTTAGTTACCCCTAAAAGGATTTAATTTTAGGAGCAACAGAACTTGTTTGATTGCCAAAACTTGTTTGTTAAGCTACTGGATTCAAACCTTTGTGTAGGGAGTTTGGTAACTCCAATTGATCCAAATCAAATTGGGTTGTCTTCTACACATCAGTAGCTTACTATAGAATTTTAGTTTGTATTTTTAGGACAAACAGAACTCAAGTTATGCAATTAAACTTGTTTAACAAGTTTCTGCCATAATTGGGACATAAACAAATAATGTTTAATTCAATTATTTTGAAACCAAATTGTATTGTTTGATGTATGCAGTGGCTATTTAGAGCATTTAGGATTGTGATGTTGAGATGTTGTTTGATTAGTTTAGTTATTGCTTGTATTTGTTTGTTTATCGATTAGACGAGAACGTTGCTGGATTTATCAAGGAGGGGGAATTTGTTGAACCTGAAGATCAAGATCAAGTCCACTTTGCCGAGCAAGGCAAGCTACTCTCTGAGCTTGCACCTAAATATATATGCATCTACTTTGATCAAATGATTTACTCTTAAAACCAATGGTTTACAAAACCTTTTCAAAAAGTGTATGCAAATTATTTTGCCACCCTATGTAGTAGTTATATGAAACTTTAGGATGGAAACAATGTTGTTTATTCAAAACTCCTTTGGAAATACTTGTGTGGTTATGGAATGCCGAGATGTCAGTATTGAAATGGAGAAATGGAGGATGATGATGTTTATGAAAAATGCACAGTGTCCTAGTACTATGACAACCAATCTTAATCTGTGCGACCACATTTACCCCCATATGGGAACGGGGCTTAGTCATATAATTTGCTCTTATTAGTATGGGATACCTCATCGACGGAGATGACTCCGTTATGCGTGAGGGGATGGTTTGTGAAATATAAATGTACAGTGAACTCCCCTGACCTGGGTCCTCGCTCAAACTCTATGGAAAGATAAGGAGGAGGATTGAAGACTTCATAAATGTGGTCGCCGGGGAAAACATATGAGTCCTCACACTTAGGGTTGCCGACGGGGAACCGGACTGAGTGTCGATGGGAATTATCATATGGGTAGGATCCTATACTAGCATGAGCAAAGGAGAGGCTAGGGTTGGTGGCTCAACTTCGCATACACCTTGTATGGCGGGACGTGGCTGACACGATGAGTTACCGGATGGATGTGGGTTAAAAGCGTGCTACCTCTGCAGAGGGTCAAAACTATTCGAATAGCCGAGTCCTCGGATATGGACAATTGGGAGGCTGTCCTAAGATCATGTGCAAGTTTTGGAAAAGCTTTTAGGTTTAAAAAGAAACTGAAACATAGATGGTGTTACATAGCTATACCAAATGGAGTGGTATGAGTTGTTGAAATAAATGGACCATGGTGAGCCATGGTCAGAAAAGGAGGATTTTTGGAGAAACAAAGGAGATGGTGACTTCTTTTAAAAACAGTTATAAAACTCTTCTTACCTTTTTCAATAAAGATATAGAGATGTTTTAAATAAATAAAAGTTATAAGTTAAAACAAACTAGTGCATACTCATGTTGGGGTAGTTTGCGAGTACATTCAAATGTACTCATATTGGTTTCGTCCCTGGCTATTGTCCTAGCCAGACTACGAGGAGGAGCACTACGCCGAGCAGGAGTATGGCGACTTCTATGCGAACTGAGGATCTCCACAAGTCAGCTGCCTGTCGGGTCATCTTCGTTAGAATATGATGTCTACTACGCCGTAGCTTCCGCTGATATTTGGTTTGGCCCTTGAAGGCACCTATGTAAGAACTTGGTCTAAATGACCATTTATGTAAGACTTTTAATTCGGTATTGTAATGGATGTAAACTTTGGTATCCAATTCGGATTATGTGCAACGACAGACTGATCACGGGATCGTTGTGTTAAGCATAATCGGGTATTTCGGACAGCTAGTCCGGGGTCCCCACAACCCTCTTCCTGGGGGGCTGGCCCTCAACATCACCAGGGTCATTTCGTCTAATCTTATACCGCAATGCACCGCATACCAGGCATTTATTCTTATTCTCGTACTCCTCACCGCGGTAGACGATGCAGTCATTAATGCATGCATGTATCTTCTGCACATCTAAATCTAGAGGGCAGAGAACCTTCTCTGCTTCTTAGGTACTGTCAGGCAATTCGTTGTCCTTTGGAAGCTTCTTCATTATTTTCAGTAACTTTCTCAAATCGCTTGTCAGATAAACCATTTTCTTTCTTCCATTGCAGCAATTCCTGTGTGGTACCGAGTTTGTGTTGCCATCTTCGCAAGTTGGGTACAACTTTTTTTTGTGATCCTCTAACATGTGTTCCAACTTCAACTTCTCATTTGCACTTTCTGCTTCGGTCTGTGCATCAATGATGACCCCGACGAAAATCATCATCTAAGATGGGCTCATCTGGTACCTCTTCATCTTCAGCTTCCCCCTTACATTACCACCGTATTCAAGGAACATAGGATAGCTGTCATTGTTCTCTTCTTGTTTGTTGTCTTCCATCATAACCCCTCTTTCTCCGTGCTTGGTCCAACAATTATAGCCGGACATGAAACCGAACTGAATCTGGTGGATGTGAAGAATTTTTGAGAAAGAGTCATCCTTCTCATTCCGACAGGCACGGCATGGACAACACATAAAACCATTTCACATGTTTACCTCAGCCACATTGAGAAAAGAACGCATGCATTGAATGTACTCATTAGAGCATCGGTCAGCGTACATCCATGGATGGCTCATCTGCATTATATAAGTATGTCAAACGCAATCACGATGCTAAAATTATCAATGAAAGATGAAAGGTTTAGTTGCTAACCTCTTGGAACATTTCAATAGAAGGGGCGCCACCAAATCTTGACAAATCGTGAAGAAAATGGGGATGAACTCGAGCTCGATGGTGAAGAACAGAGGAGAAGGAAGCTGGCTAGCTCGGGCATTTCATCGAACACCTCTTGTGCATAGGAAGGAATAACAAACTAGCACACACCTCTCACCTTATAAAATGGAAAAAAACATAGGAGAGGGGTGAGCAGGGCAATGCTTTTATAGGAAAACAGAGTATCTCTAGTCCCGGTTCGTGATTCCACCTGTGACTAGAGGTTCCCGCACGATGCTTTTATAGGAAAAAAGTGGACCTTTAGTCCCAGTTCGTGATTCCACCCAGGACTAGAGGTTCCCGCACGTGGCTCTGCCGGGCGAGACACCTCTAGTTCCGGTCCGTATTACGAACCGGGACTAGAGGTCCCGTTCGAACCGGGATTAGTTCAGTGCGGCCTCATAGCCGTTGAACCGGGAGTAGTTCCCTCCTCTAGTCCCGATTCAAACTCAATCCGGGACTAGAGTCAAATGGGGCTCTGGACCAAAGGCCTGGTTTCTACTAGTGTAGCCTGATACGCGACGATGAACTTTGGTTTCTTTTGAAGTTTGTTACCGCGGGGTTATATGTTTTGTTTGTTCCACGGAGGCTTTTTGCAACAAGTTCCTTTTAGCTTGTTCCACGAGGGCCTTTTGCCGAGCGGGGTCCTGTGTACGCATTGAATCTTGTAGTGTTACCTAGTTGAGATATGTGTATTATGCATCACATGAATTCAATATTAAAAAATATTTATAAATTTTGTGGTAATGTGTTATGCTAGCTCAACAAGTGAAAATGTATCAAAAATATATTATACATTTTTTATACATTCATCCAGATTTCATTTCCTCCGAAAATCAACTGGCCCAGCTGAAGAGTATACTTACGACCCTGTCGACAGCATATTAAAAACATCTAGCGCTCACATGATATACTATGACCTTGTGAAATGATGATAAATAAGTAAAAGATCATGGTTATCAACAGATAGACGTACTGTCATGTGTGCCAAGTGCCTCATGAGCAGGCGTATTTGGTGGCAGGACCGTGTGCCCCTTGGCCTGGCCGACACGGATATTGTCAGATCAAATAAACATGAGATAGACATGCAGCTAAAATGCAGACAGTTGTTAGGGACAACACGAATTCAGCTCACAACATCAACATGTTTCGTGTGTCAGTTTTAATTTCAGAGGATTCTCCAAAAGTGTCATTAAGAGAGAACATGTTATTGATTTTAGAGTGATAGCTGAATACCCGTGTGTTGCCCTGGGAACATAACCCCATTGTTTTACAAGCACAAATGTCTAGAACTCTAGATACATAAATACTTTCCAACTGCATAATGTTAGGTTGTTGACATCTTCCCTCTACCTTTTTCGGTAACCACCATCTAACCATATATAGTTAATATGTCCCATTGTCTGGCTGAGCGTTTCTTCTACTACAAAACTCACTCCATTTACATGTCTTCTCAACTCTTCGTAGCTAATAAGCCAAGGGAATTGATAATATCCAATGGAATTTAGAATATTCAGGGAGACGTAAGAAATTTAATGTAAAATATAAATTTTATAAGTAACTATGAAGTCTGATTGTTTCCATCTTTCCTTGATTACCTTGTCGACCTCCGCATATTTTCTCCTCGAAAATGAAGCGAGGCAAAAAAACCGCCATAATCCTTAAAAATAAAGTGAGACAAAAATATTCGCTAGTCTTCTACTTGATGGATCCTTCTAAAGCGAGC
The DNA here is from genome assembly GCA_947311845.1 of Poa pratensis. NCBI lineage: Eukaryota > Viridiplantae > Streptophyta > Magnoliopsida > Poales > Poaceae > Poa > Poa pratensis. The sequence goes on along the minus strand of CAMZMU010000116.1, from coordinate 24,266,027 downwards.
ATGCGGGTCCTCCAGTCCTCCTTGAGTGACAATGAGGTGCTCTCTTGACGACGAATAGGTGACGTTGATGAGAACCTAGTCGTGCCGCGACCACCAACTTCTCCCTGAAAACCTAATGTTGTGGAGTTTGTCATAGAAGTCTTTGCCTATGACTTTCTCTGCACAATGCGACCCGGTGACCTAATATATCGGTCGACACCTTTTGTCCACCCCATATTATTCCCTTGTAAGTAACTTCAACATGTAATAGATGCCAATTTTCGTGTTTAAATTTTGAAACAAGCTTGATATTCGCGTGGCATAGTGGTCAACTTTTGTACATAACTTATTTTTCTTATACCGTTTAATAACTTATTTTTCTTATACCGTTTAATTTCTGACGTGCGCAACGTTATGACACGATCCTAACATTAGGGAATACTATGCAAGAAAAGAAGGAGATTAAACATAATCTCCACGGCTTTTATGCTTCCATTTGTCTTCTGAGACATTTACATAGTGCTATAGTGGCTTTTCACAATTTATACCACCATAATGTTCAACGATGGAACATAACACCCTAGATAAACATCAGGATGGTTCAAAAAAATACAAAACGTTGCATGACAGATAGGTAGACATAATTAAAGATCGCTGCTAGTCCATTGATCATAACCGAAGCCCTAGCTCACGAATCACGAAGCCCAAAGCAAAGGATGATATGAAGTCTGAACTATGATTATCATTGCTCTTTCTCATTTTGTAATCGACCTCCATCACACTTGTTTTTAATTTTAGTCCACATTTATGTGCGCTTGTAACACTATACACATTTCTATAACTCACTAAGCCTGTAAAAATGTAATGAATATTTTTTTGTTATGTATTACTCATGCCGGCATATATAGTGCAAAATAGTACAAACGAATGCTCCAATTGTTCAGAGATGTAACCAGACCTTAGTAATCGTTTAACTCAAGGCTATTGTTTAACAACATACACATGCTTTGCTATTTCAGTATAACAAGAGAAAATTCACTACCAATAAGGGCCTCCCTGTAAAAGGTTTTGAAGACTATTTAAAGCATTTAGATATTCCATAGGGTGACCTCACATTAAAGGCACATGATTCAGATTTAGTTTCGACGTCTAACTTCCAAATTATGGTGCGTGGGTACCAAGGAATTGTAAAATATCCATGATATTCAAATCAAATTGTATTTGCTACATGTCCTCTCCACAATATCTGTTTTTAAAAATCAAGAAACATATGTGGGCTTTGATATTGTTAAGTTTGCATAAGCTTGGATCATCAGCGATTTGGAACTGAAGATAGAGACCAATATAAGTCACCTGTAAGTCTGCACTTTCTGGTATTTTCCAGTTCTTCCAAGATGCATCACACAATATCTTGACTTCGACTTGAGTGTTGATCCGGTGGCAGGGGATCGGCAGTTGGAGCATGAGGTCTGATGGCATATGGCAAACCTGTATATTGTAAACACAACAATACTGGATAGGGAGCGACGGCGCAGTCACAGGGTTGCTTCTCTCACCTAGTGTAGCAGGTCCCATGGGTCGGCCAACTACTTCTCCAGGGGAGAGGACGGTGGAAAACTGAACTGCGACTCATCGTTGGGGCTATCCTTCTCTAATAAAAAATTTATGGACAAAGTGTTTTCATACCTTCTCTGTAGGGACAACAATAGAAAAAACGACTAAATCACACTTCTAGGCATCTCCCTCCTCATTGTTCCACTAAGCTGGGAATTGGTGATAAAGCACAAGATTTACAAAAGCAGAGACTAATAGAGCATATGACATACATATAACCCAACATATGTGAACATCTAATTCATAGGAATAGACTACCCATCCGATTTTGATGCTTTCTATTGTTGTTTCAACTTCAGCTAAATTTTTCCTTGGGAGAGTCTTCGGAAACAGAAAACTGACAGTGTCCAAAGACCAGGAATCCACCCTGCCCTGAAGATAATGGGGTCTCTAATTGAAGCTAGCACTTCTTCTTGTGCGACTCTCTAAGTGAATAAACAGGTTTTAGGGCTTCGGTAGGGTCAAAGCCTCTACCTCATATCTTTATATAATTGGCAGGATTACAATACATGTATACAATACGTACATAGTACGTGACCGTTCTAATACTCCCCCTCAATCTAAACAAGTACATACAAGATTCAGATTGGTCTTAAAACGGTCAAGCATCTGCCGTGTAGCTGGTTTAGTAAATACATCAGTCACCTGATCATCAGAAGAGATGAACCGAACCTCAAGAGAGCCAGCGGCTACTCGTTCTCGCACAAAATGGAAGTCGATTTCAATGTGCTTAGTCTGAGCATGAAAAACCGGATTTGTTGTGAGGTAAGTCGCCCCTAGGTTGTCGCACCATAAAACAGGAGTACGCCGGTGAGAAACTCCAAGTTCAGAAAGCAAGGATTCAATCCACATAGCTTCAACAGCTCCATTCGCAAGCACCTTATACTCTGTCTCGGTACTCGACTCGAGACATTAGGCTGCTTCTTCGAACTCCATGATACAAGGTTCGGACCAACAAATATCGCAAAGCCTCCCGTGGACCGATGATCATCAACACATCCAACCCAATCTGCGTCAGTAAATATGCTAATGCCTAGAGAAGAAGACTTACGGATATGCAAACCAGTGTCTACCGCTCCCTTAACATATCTCAAGATACGCTTCACTGCTTCCCAATGCACCTCTGTAGGCTTAGAAAGGAACTGACACACTTTGTTTACCGCAAAAGAGATATATGGACGTGTAAGCGTCAAATACTGTAGACCACCAACAATACTGCGGTACCGGAAAGAATCTTCAATACCTAAGGGTGATCCAGTATCTCGTGCAAGGGGCTCCGTAGACGACAATGGAGTAGAGGTGGACTTGCAATTCTCCATGTTAACTCTGTGCAGGAGATCAAGAGCATACTTGAGCTGAGTTAACGTCATGCCCCCAGAATTGTAAGACGCTTCGAGGCCAAGAAAGTACTCTAAAACTCCAAGATCCTTTATAGGAAACATGTCCACAAGAGAGCGTACCAGGCGCTCAACAACTGCAGGAGTAGAGCCGGCAATGACAATATCGTCCACATATACCAACATGAAGATATGCACATCACCCCGATGATAAACGAAAAGAGACGTGTCGGCCTTGGAAGAAATAAAACCAAGCTAAAGCAGAAGAGCACTCAAGCGGGCATACCAGGCGCGGGGTGACTGCTTCAGATCATAGATAGCACGCTGCAACTTACAAAATGGGAAGGATACTGAGCATCTTCAAAACCAGGGGGCTGCTGCATATAAACATCCTCAGACAAGAACCCATGAAGAAAGGCATTACTGACATCGATCTTGCGAAGAGTCCAGCCACGTGGCACAGCAAGCGAGAGAACCAGACGAACAGTTGCAGGATTCACAACTGGACTGAAAGTGTCACCATAGTCAATAGCTTGCTGCTGAGTGAAACCGCGGGCAACAGGACGAGCTTTGTGCTTCTCAATAGAACCATCAGGGCAATGTTTAGTCTTGAAAACCCATTTGCTGCCAACAACATTGACCCCAGGCGGACGAGGAACCAACAGCCAGGTTTGTGTCTGACGGAGAGCAGAAAATTCATCGGACATCGCAGCGCGCTAGGCAGGTTCCCGAAGAGCATCATGATGAGACACCGGGGCGGCAAAAAATGCACGCCGTCGTGGGTCATACCGCACAGTCCCATCTGTGTACTTCTTCTCGCGGCGGATGCGCCGCGGAGCGACAACATCAGATGGCGCTACACGCGGGGCAGCGGACGAGGATGCAGGAGGCTCAGAGTCGTCCGCAGTCGAAGATGTCGCGGCCGGGAACAATTCCCTGGCAGGAGGCGACATGGACTGCTGGGGCACATCCGGTGGCGGGCCGGAGAGAGGCGACGGGCCATCGTTGGTCATTGGTGGCGATGATTGATTTCCTGGTGTAGGCGCAACAGGAGAAGACGGGCGGCCTGGCGTAGGCTCGACAGATGGATGCACATGCACGTCTTGCCGGTGGACGTCCTACCGCAGCGGCAGGAACAGGAGCATCAACGACGACATATTCCTACAAGAAAGGAGCAGCACCTAGAGTAGGTGGATTAGTGGACAGGTAGGATACGTCATACTTGCGCACATGATCACTCGTAGCCGGTTCGGAAGACGGAAAGGTGATGGCATGGTGAAGAGAAGGAATATCTTCTTTTTTTTGACGCGGTAGGACAGTGGGGAAGACCCCCACTGCGTCATTTTCTCATTTTCCCATTTACACAACAAATACAATAGTTCAGATAGGAATTACAACAAATCAAGCCAGTCTTGCATGCCCTCCTTAAGGCTAGGCTTAGTCCTATGCCTAATCATTATTACAGAATCTTTAAAAAAAGAGAAACAGGTATCATGGCTTCTCAGCTCTCCATCAAATATGATTTTATTTCTGTGATTCCAAATGCTCCAACATCCAGCCATCATGGCAATTTTGAAGAATACGTTGTTCGAGTTGTCTTTGGCATCAATAAGCATGTCAATAAGTTGCTTGTCAGTGTTCCAATGAATATCAAGCTTACCCCAAATTGACTGACTGAAGTCACATGTAAAGAATAGATGCATTAGAGTTTCCCTCTCATTCCTGTCACATAGTACACAGGAGTTTGATTCCACGTAGAAGTGCTTTCTTTCCATAAGATCTTTTGTATTTAATCTGTCTTGGATCATCAGCCAGAAGAAAAATTTGTGCTTCGGCAGGCATGGGGATTTCCAAATCCATTTAAATGGTGCTGGGGCAGCAACTGGTTTTATAAGAGCAAGATATACCTTCTTAGTGGAGTACTTGTTGCTACTCCACGGGAAGTTCCAAGTATCATTTTCAGTCTCATTCCTGATTTCAGTTAATATGCCATTCAGTGTATCTAGCTGTTCCGAAGCAATTATGGATAATGGCAGATGAAATAGAGAGTGGAGATCATCAGGTGTTGACTGTTTTGCTTTCTGAAGAGTAATTGCTTTGTCCTTAGCAAAAGAGTGCAGATGTGGTAGATGTCGTTGTAGTGCATTGTCTTGCCATTTGTCTGTCCATAATAAGGTGCAAAATAGTGCAGAAGAGAAGAAATATCGATCGTGACACCGGGAGTAGCATATGGAAAAACAGTTTCGTCGAAAACAACATCCCGAGAAATATAGATGTGTCCCGTGGAACGGTCTAGACACTTGTAACCCTTGTGCATAGGACTGTAGCCAAGGAATACACAAAGTTTGGAGCGAAACTCAAGTTTGTGTGCATTGTACTTACGCAAACTAGGCCAACACGCATAGCCAAATATACGAAGAAAATCATAATTAGGCTGGATGTTAAGAAGACGGAACATAGGTGTATCCTTATTAAGAATAGGAGTGGGCATACGATTGATAAGGTAACACGCCTTCAAAAAAGCTTCATCCCAAAAACGAAGGGGAAGAGAGAAGTGCGCAAGAAGAGCAAGGCCGGTCTCAACAATGTGACAGTGCTTGCGCTCGGCGATGCCATTTTGTTGGGAAGTGTGGGGACAAGACACACAGTGAGAGATGCCCGTGGTTTGAAAATAACGATGCAACTTGTGATACTCACCACCCCAATCTGACTGAACATGCTTAATTTTGGTGTCTAAAAGACGCTCGACATGAGCCTGAAAGGCATAGAACACGTGCTCAACATCAGACTTGTGCTTAAGGAGATAAATCCAGCAAAATCGCGAATAGTCATCAACAAAGCTAACGTAGTATTTAAAACCACCAGAAGAGGCAAGCGGGACCCCATACATCGGAATGAATTAACTCAAGAGGCATAGTGGAATGACGATGAGACAAATTATATGGCAACTGATGATTTTTAGCACGCTGACAAGCATCATAAACTGATGAAGAATTGTCTGAAGGTAAACACGATAAACTATGTTGCTTAACAATGGTTTGCACTACATTATTTGTGGGATGGCCAAGACGCTGATGCCATTGTGACGATGTGGCCTTGGTGCCAGAATACGCATGAGAAGATGACATCGCACGACTAAACGGGATAGGGTAGAGACCGCCATGACTTCTACCGTGCAGAAGAACCTTCCTGGTGGGCTTGTCCTTAACACAGAAAAAATGACGGTGAAATTCAACAAACACGTCATTATCACAAACAAGGCGATAAACAGAGAGAAGGTGCTGACTTATGTGTGGAACGTGAAGAATATTGTTTAATTGGGGAGAGGAACCGGCTAAACGAGAATGACCAATGTGCGAAATAGACAAACCTGCACTGTTGGCCACTTGAACTTGGTCCTTCCCTCCATAGGGCGCGTGGATATGAAGGCGTTCCAAGTCGCTTGTAAAGTGATCAGTAGCCCCGGTGTCCATCACCCAGGGCTGATTGTCGTTGGAGCTCATCGAGGCGGCGTTGCCTGAACGCGGGTTCCGCTGAAAGTCCTGGTTGAACCGGTTCTTGCACTCCATGGCCTCATGCCCCTAGTAGGTGCAGATTTGGCACCGGGGGCGCTGCTTGCGGCGGCCGTTGCCTCCACCGTTGTTCTGGCTGGTGTCCCCCCCGTTGTAGGGACGTGAGGGGTTCCCGCCATAGGTGTTGCCTCCGCCGTAGGTCTGGCGTGGATTTCCTCCACCCTGCCTCGGCTGGTAAGGAGCAGGACCAGCGGAGCGACCCCCACCTTGATAGGCGGAGGGGAAGGGCGGCGGTCTCGGCTGGTTGTAGGCGCCGAAAGAACCAGGCCGAAACGCTGCATTTGCCGAAGTCGACCACTCCACGGCCTGTGCTTGCTGCAACTGAAGAGCTTCAAAGGAAAGCACATGTGAATAAAAATCGGCGTAAGGCACCGTGGCATTGTTCACAGTAAGCGAGGCAGCGATGGAGTTGAAGGCGGGCCGAGGCCGGTGATGATGTAGTCGACGAGCTCGTCGTCGGAGAGCGGCGACCCGGCAGCCGCCATGGTATCTGCAAGATTTTTCATCTTGTGCATGTACTCTGCCGCCGTCATATCTTCCTTCCGCGGGGACTAGAGCTGGCGATGGATGTGGCGCACATTGGCGCGACTTTGGGCGCCAAACATGACGTGAACGGACGACCAGACCGCAGCCGCCGTTTTGCAGCCAATTAACTGGCATGCGATATCCTCATCCATGGAGGAAAGCAAAAGGCCGAGGACCTTCTGATCTTGCAGCCACCAGCGAGCATACGCCGGGTTGGGGACGGAAGTTGCAGCATCACCGGTACCCTCGATGATGGTTTCCGCCGGAGCCTTGATGAACCATCAAGGAAGCCATGAAAAATCGCCCTGGAGAAGTTGGGAAGCGTCAGCCCACGCCATAGCATGAAATTGCTGTGGCTTAGACGAACGGAGCTGGTCGGGATGGCGACCGGCGCGGCAGCAGTGGCAGCAGGGTTGGAGGCGATCAGCGGACCGATATGGTCCGAGACTTGAAGCGCCGAGGACGTCATGTCGAGGAAGAAGCGCTCGACGGAAAACTCGGCGAGGTGACGACGAGATCGATCTCGCGTGAGGAGCGTCGCAGGCGGCGGCGCCGTATGCGGCTCTGATACCAAGTGAATAAACAGGTTTTAGGGCTTCGGTAGGGTCAAAGCCTCTACCTCATCTCTTTATATACTTGGCAGGATTACAATACATTTATACAATACGTACATAGTACGTGACCGTTCTAATACTCTACACTTGACTGACATCCACAATGCTAGACTGAATCTGTCCAACACAATTTCCATCTAATATTGGTGTCATTTCTTCTACCACTCTCTTGACTTCAGCTTTATTGTGTTCTTCAGGAGAGCCGTTTGAAGATGATGTGTTCTGGCCAAAACATCACGCTCATGTAAGTTAGATTTCTTATAATAAACATAATTGGCATACTATAAGAAAACCAAACTCTAAATGTAGTGTGAAAGATCACAATCAGCTGAACATGGCAGTCGACTCACCGTTCTCCATGAGAAATGACATCATCCTCTTGTAGCTAAACGAGCGCAGATGATGAACAAACATTGACCTTGTGCAGCGAATAATACACTGAAATCACACATGATGTCATTGCTACCCTATGCAGGGAATGCAATCAGTCGTGCTTATATACAGTTGCAGACACAAATAAGAGATCATAGTATAAAAAAACTCACCGGTTTGCTGCTTGCGCGATCAGAAGAGACAATGTCAAATCAATCCTTAATATCCCGGTCTTCTGCAGCCTTCATAGCAAGCGGCTACACTAAATCCACAGGGACAGCTCCACCGTGATTGTCATCAACAGATTCATTAACCAACCTAGCATCAGATCCGCTGAGCTCCTTGTTCGAGATGTAAACATTGATTTCTTAGGGCCTGTTTGATTCAAAGGATTTGCATAGGAAATTTGTAGGAATCAAATCCTTTGGAATTTTTCCTATGTTGGTCATTTGATTCATAGGATTGAACCCTATAGGATTTTTTCCTAAGGAATCCTTTGCACTAGCTTCCATAGGAAATCAAACATCCACTCAAAGCTCTTTTTTGGAATCCTTTACTCTTCCTGTGATCGAATCAAACACACTTTTGTGCAAATCAAATCCTATAGGATTTGAGTTGGCATGACATTGCAATCCTACGGTATTCCTATTCCTGTGTTTCTAAAATCCTACGAATCAAACAGGCCCTTAATGCATCTCCTTGCCGTCTAAGATGTCTGAACCTGTGAACCACATCAGCAAACAGAAAGAAATGAGCAACCAAAGGTCAGTCAGAGCACGTGAGCACGGGGAGGAGGATGGCTGTTAACGTTATTGGCTATCTGATTTAGAAAAGGGAGTAGCCGTCACCCGTCGGTAGCCGATGGGGCCCGGGTCACGCCCGAGCTTGGACGGCGACCTCGGAGTCGAACGGGAATTCCAGCTGACCCATTGCGATGGCAGCCACGACTTCCGCGATGTCCCGAGGATTCGGGTAATAAGAGAGAGCGGCCAGTCGGGACAGAGAAGATATCGGAGGAGGCGTGTGGCGCTGCCGCGGCGATGAAGATCTGATGAGTTCGTCGGTGGATCGCACATGTGGAGACGTCAGACGTACAACATGCTGCATGGCAAGAACGCCCGTCCGCCGCACCAAAATTAAACACATTGCAAGCTAGGCATGGTAGGTCTCGGGAATACTGATGCGGAATTATTATTCGACTAGGTAATATGCCCGTGCGTTGCAACGGGTGACGAAAAATCTGTGCTGAATGCCTGTGTTTCGCCATGACCCACCAAAATTTTGTGTCGTCGCACATGCCGCATGATCAATTCTATCCCCTAGCACTTAGAAATCGGTTTCTACTTGTTCCGTATACAAATATCACCGTAAGCATCTTTCAAAAAAAACGTGCAAAGCTACACCAAGCAAGATCACAGACTCATATTATTCGGGTTTTAGTTAGCTCAAATATCTCAATATTGAACAAAACATAAAGAAAATTATTTTTCCGGTAAAATTAACTCAAATTCAAAAAAGTGGATGCCACTACCATTGATTAACATATTGTTCATGAACAGTTGAAAATCAGTTTCTACTTGCCTAATATCACGGATATCACCACAATCCACAAATTTTCTTTTTTTTAAAGGTGCAAAGTGACTGCGCAAGCAGGAATGCGGACTCACATCATTCAGGTTGTAGTTAGTTCAAATACATCAATATTGAACTCTTACTAAATACTGTATTCAAAAGGTGGTCTTTTAAAAACAATGGCTATAAACTCCCATGAATGCCTCAGGGCTACAGGCTGAAAATCATATGAAATTGCCTTTTATTGCATATATGAAGCAGCATTTCTACGAGCATACATGGAAAAGCGAGATTTAGGTGGGCATGCAAAGCATAAAATGGTATTTCCCACCGAAGCGGTCACAAATGTAAACCTGACATATAGAACTTGCCATACAACCTGAGCTTGCGTTCCACTTTCCTTATTTCAAATGCCAACTGGAAACAAAACCAGTTGGTTCATTATAGTGACTTACGCTTTTGTAGTAACACTACCCAGCTGAAAACAATGCAAACTGATCAACCATGCTGACCATTCTCAAGATAAAACACTTATTTAAGGACGAGCTTCGCATGAAGCCATCAACAACAGGTTCATTGCATCCTCATTGGTTGTGGCAATTAACGAACAACATGATCTGAAAAGATATGAGTGAGAAATATCATAAGAACGCCATAGCTAAATTTCAAAGCCTGCAAAGAGTGAAAAATGGGACATACACAAAATTGGGTTTGGAAGGTGTGCTTCAGGTTGAGTACAGAACAAAATGAAGTCCACTTATTCGAGTACCTGGTAACACATATCTAGGTAATTTTAGAGCAAAAAATCCAGCATCCACATATTTTACGGTGCTAACAGAAAAGAAATGCAACTTAGTGTTGCAGTCTCTGATAAAAAATTCCAAGTCATAAGTACATAACACATCCGAGCATGTTGCTACTACCTGGAGTGTCGAAGCTCGTGTAGGGAATGGCAGGGCAGACACTTCCCCTGCTTGACACCTTTCTTACTTGGTCTGACTTAAACTCAATGGAGAATATGCAAACAGTTGTCCTCACAAAAACTAAATCAGTATATGCAATTTCTTATAAAACCATGAATTTATCCATATTGAGTATGATAAACATCAATTAAAAAATATGGACCGAAAATAACTTATGTGCATAAATTTAAGAGCATTTAAGGCTCAAATTGACAAAAAGGCAAGAAGTATAGATTAACTACACATAGGTTGATCCATGACATATACAAAGTAGCCAACTCTTGCAGGTTCCACCTAATATCAGCAAGTAACATCGTTGTTCTAGATAGGGTATTGCAGATAAATGATATGAGGAAATAATCTGACTCATAGTCAATTTTCTCTTGATCAAAAGGTAGTGATCAGACCAAGCCTATTACATAGTCCTGTGATGAATTCAACGGCTGGGTAATAGACGCTGCACAAACCTGCTACAGTCCTACAGTTGACAGCCTCACTCGCGACGTCGACCACCCGATCTGCTTCAAACTGGCGTGAAGTACACCTCCTCTACCCCTACGTTATCAATCGTGAGATTCATTCACTAAATGATGGAAATATTAGAAGATGCATGGTTACAACCTAAAATATGAGGAGATTCAAAGGACATAGAAGAAAGGGATCAGTGAGAGCCCAGATTGACTTCAGTCACTCTGTCGACTTTAGCTCTATTATGTTCTTCTACCACCAATCGACTTCAGCTCTATTGCGTTACTAAGGAAAGGCCTTTTGACACAACCCGAAAACCTCATCTGATGTTATTTATCTCACTGGCCAAAACATCATTCTCAAGTCTCATCTAATGTTATTTGTCTCTCTTTAGACACTCTTGTAACTTGGCCATGTCTTCTCACATGAGAAATAACGCACTATAAGAAAGCCAAACTCTAAATAAAGTGCTCAAGATAACAATCAGCTGAACAAATCAGTCGGCTCACAGTTCTCCATGAGAAATGGCAGCACCCTGTTGTAACTAAATAAGCTGAATGATGAGCAAACCTTGACCTCGTGCAGTGAGTAATACACTGAAACCACACATGATCTCATTGCTACGCTATGCAGGAAATGAATTGAAAATCGTGCTTATATACAGTAGGACCAAATTGGAGATCATCGAGAAACTGACCAGCTTGTTGCTTGTGGGATTAGTAGTTCAGTACAGACAATGGTGGTTTTTTCTGTGACACTTCCACAGCAATACTTCATCTCCTGGTCTTGTGCAGTATTCAGAGCAAAAGCGGCTCCACTAAATCCACAGGAACAGCTCCAGCACGATTCCACCTTTATTCATCAAACAACCAACTCAGACAGACACATAGAAGAGACAAATCAGAGGGCATACGTACGGTGAGGTTCTTCAGAGGACAGATGCAGTACCCAAGCTCCGGTCGCATCTGCCAGGCGAAGGCGTCGGTGAGGTTCTTCAGCCGAGCGTTGAGCGTCGAGGTCACCGCGTCGCTGCATCTGGCTCGCCCGCCAGGTGCAGGCCAGCGAGCACAGGACCACCAGGGTGAGCGCAAGAGCTCGCACTGCCGCCATGCGCCGGAGGCCGAGCTGCTGGCCGCGCCGCTCTGAAGAAAGGAGGACGGGCTGCTCGCCGCGCTGGTGGTCGGGTGCTCGCCGTGCTCGCGCTGCTCGCCGGAGGCCGGGCTGCTCGCCGGAGGCTGGGCTGCTCGCCGTGCTGGAGGCCGGCTGCTCGCCGTGCCCGCGCTCGCCGCACTGGAGGCCGACCTGCGCGGCTCCCTCCACCCGCTCACCAGCCTCGGCGAGCTCCGCGCGCTTGACCTCCGCGGGAACTGCCTCAACGACATCCCCTCAGCCCTCAGCCGCTGAGACGCGCTCCGAGCTCGCGTATGCCGGCGGCGCTCGTTAGAGTGAGATGGATCGGGAGGGGATGAGGTGAGGGTGGTGGTGCGGGAATGCGGGATTGATTTGCCAGAATTTTTGCCGCTCGTCCTTGCCCCCTAATTTGCCCCTAATCTCGCTAGTCCATGATGGCGTGGTGGACCTACGAAATCAGCATTAATTGATTAATTGATCGTAAAGGGGAACGCTGATGGTTTTGTGTGGTAGGACGGACGAAAAAAAGTTACGGTGGACGAAAGGATTTGACGTACGACGGCAGAAAACAGGACACTGAGCAAAATTACCAGGACAGAGCAACGCAGCTGGCTGCCTGCCGCCTAGCCCACATCAGATGAACACGCACATGCGCGCGAATAGAGGAAGAGAGCAGGCATGGCATGAGCAGAAATGATAGAACTTCGTGAACTAAGCTCAAAGATGTAAAACTATACTGAATCTATCGTAGTACAATTGGTTCAGCGCGTTTAGAGAGAAAAATAGATGGTAGAAGACAATTAGGACTAGAGAGTGGACCGATCGATTAGCTGAGGTTGGTGTCTAGGCTCCCAGCGCCCGTGTTCACCTTGATTTATACGGAGTATCAGCTGACTGAATTTCGCCGCCATGGCGGCCGCCACCATGGTCGCTACGGTACATGATTAACAACATGTGGAGTGATCCAGCGTTGAGCCACTCCGGCGGTCTCTCGGGTTGTATCACGTACATAAAAAGAGTCTATATGGCACACCACCTCCGTCTAACGGTCAAAACTAGCTATCGAATAGCTCAAAAAAGTTAAAGCGGGTAAAATTTGGCACAACTTTTACTAAATAGGGTAATTAGGATGAAAACTTACTAAATGGGGTAATTAGCGTCATAATTATCAAAGTAGGGGGTAAAAACTGGAATTTACTCTAATATAAATAATGGATAATTGTTACTTAGAACTTGTTTTCAAACTATCTCTTCAAACGGGTGTTGTACTGTATGATTTATCATAAACGCTAACTATTACTTTGTGCTCTCAGAATTTTAAGTAATGCAACATGTGTGGATTATATGTTGTTCACACGTAATTTAGAGACGTGTAGGAACTGTATTTTAGAGACTATATTAGAGACGTGCGTGCACGTGCAAAGCTACTAGTTTATAGTAGAGATTGTTGTGCTAGCATCACATCAAAATCTTCTGGCTCGTGCATTTGCTCGTCTTATACGACACCCACTCTGTGGATTAGTACTTCGTCGTTTACTGTCTTATGAAACGGTGTCGGGGCTTCAGTCACGCCTGCCGTGCCTAGTCGTTAGGAGGTACTCCCTTCGTATCAAAATATAAGACTTTCTATCCATTTCACACACATGTATCTAGATATGTTTTAGTGTAAGATTCACATCACATGAACCTTGCACTAAAACATATCTAGATACATGTGTGTGTGGAATAGTTAGAACCGTGTCTGGTTATCGAAAAGAATGAACTGAACTGATTACGTCTCTCTCCCTGTCTTCTTCTTCCTTAACACGTCTCCTTCCCCCGATCCCCCTTTCTCTCCAGCAAACCCTAGCCGCAGCAATCATACTGCCGGCGACGGGACGTTACACTTTGGTATCAGAGCCTCGCACGATCCGCCGGTGCTCCGCAACTCGACGCCGTCCCAATAACATCGACCAATCGGTGGTGAATTGCTTCGGTAATTCACCGTAAATCCGTGATTGGCGTGTGGGTGGTGCAGAGGGAGTTACCACGGCACCGTCGAAGGTCTCGACGCCCGCCGCACAGACCCGATTTGTGCTGGCGGCCATGGACGAGCTCACGAAAACGCTCTTGGCTCGATTCGATGCCGTGGATGCGAAGATCGGAAATCTCGACAAGGTTCAAGCACATCTAGAGGAGATCGACAGCAAATTGGTCAAACACGCAGCTGCGTTGGAGCAGATGCAAGTTAAGGTGAATCTCTCCATGGATTCGCTTGGGAAGGTGCAGGAGGAGCAGAACAGGGTCACGAGTTCGCTCAAAGGACCAGGGGTCGCTCCGCTTGTGATTTCGCCGCGGGATGAGACTGGCTTAATCGGAGAACCACCAGATCGCGGATCGATGCAGCGACCACCGCTCGCACTGGGGGCAACTACGGAGATCCCTAAGGTAACGCTGCCACCACCAACTCCTACACCAACATATGTGGATCTGGCTGGATCGAGTTCGCAACACGGCAACAGCAGTCGGAAACGGAATGGGGAGGAGCAGAGGCGTTCGTGGATGCCTAAGATGGACTCCCCAAAATTTGATGGCACAGATGTGCGGATTTGGGTTGACACCTGCAACACTTTTTTTCAACTGTACAACATTGCAGAGGGCTTCAAGGTGTCTGCAGCTACAATGTACTTGCGAGATAGTGCTGCTCACTGGTATCAAGCTTACAAAATTGAGAATCCTTGGCATAATTGGTCCACATTTGTAGCAGATGTGGTAAGGGAGTTTGAAGGGAATGCGGAGAGAGATCGCACCAGAGAGCTGCTCGTGTTGAAGCAAACAGGCACTGTTGAAGAATATAAGAGAACAATTTGATAAGCTGGTGTATCAAATCAGATTGTATGATCCTCACATGGGAGGCATGATTTTAGTGCAACAGTTTATACTGGGTCTCAAGGAGGAGTTGCGGGCTGATGTGGAAGTTCAGTTACCATCCAGTGTAGCAGAGGCAGCTTCATTTGCAATCATTCAAGAAGCAGTTCTCGAGCGAGCAAAACAAGCACCAGGAAAACCATATGCCAAGAGAGGTTCCAGTGGAAAAGATGACACTGGACAGACATACCCGAAATTTGAAAAAGGTGAATTGTGGAGAGCACGACAACTGAAGGAGTGCATACGAGCAAATGGCTTGTGTTTCAAGTGTGGTGAAAATTTTGTACCAGGCCACCAATGTGCTATCCCAGCAGCCGCTCAAGTTAGGGCGATGGAAGGCAATGAAATTTTGTCTGATGAAATTTTGGACACTCTAGAGGCAAATGGCATGGAAGAATGTTATGTGTCCATGAATGCTTTGTCAGGTTCAGAGCTCTGGTCGGTAACCAAGTGATGCTTCTCCGGCTGGATTCTGGCAGTTCGCACAGCTTTGTAGATCAAACCTTGGTGGACAAGCTGCAGTGCAATGTGAGTAAAATGGCAACGCTGAAAGTGAAGGTTGCCAATGGGAATGTGATGTACTGCAATAAGATAATCCCTCAAATGCAATGGTGGTTACAAGGGCACACATTCTCCAGTGATATGTGCGTATTACCTCTGGGTGGTTACGACGGCATTTTGGGCATGGACTGGTTGGCAAATTGGGGAGTTATGAACTGTAATTGGGACCAGAAATGGATCGAGTTTGATCACCAGGGACAGAGAACTCGACTCCAAGGCTTACTGGCTGACCAACTACCAAGCATAACCGAAGTAACTGTTGATCAGTTAATCAAATCCTTCAAAGGGAATGATGTTTGGGCAGCAGCTGAGGTGTGTCTTGTTGACAATGAGTGGCAAGTCCAGGCAAAACCACCAGACCAAATTCAAAATGTTTTGGATCAGTTTTCGGATGTGTTTCAGGAACTGAAAGGGCTGCCACCACACCGTGAATTTGACCATGCAATTCATCTGTTGCCCGAAACTCAACCTGTCAACAGTAGGCCATACATATTCACCTTTACAAAAGGATGAAATTGAACGGCAGGTCAAAGAAATGTTAGAAAATGGTACTGTGATACCTAGTGTGAGTCCATATGCTTCTCCTGTATTGCTGGTAAAAAAGAAAGATGGCAGTTGGAGATTTTGCATTGACTACCGAAGACTGAATGATCTGACCATCAAAAGCAAATTCCCAATTCCAATTGTGGACAAACTCCTAGATGAGTTGGCTGGCACAAAAATCTTTTCCAAATTGGATTTAAGGGCAGGATATCACCAAATCCGCATGGTTCCTGCAGATGAGGAGAAAACAGCTTTCAAAACTCACAATGGCCAGTATCAGTTTCGAGTAATGCCGTTTGGCTTGACCAATGCCCCATCTACCTTCCAGTGTGTGATGAACCATGTGTTTGCTCCTTATGTGCGCAAGTTTGTGTTAGTATTTATGGACGACATCCTTGTGTACAGCAAATCCATGCAAGAGCATACACAGCATTTGAAGTTAGTGTTTGAAGTACTCAGGCAACATCAGCTCTATACGAAGTTGAGCAAATGCTCGTTTGCACAGTCCAAGTTGGAATATCTCGGGCATATAATTTCAGACAAGGGTGTGGCGATAGATCCAGCAAAAACACAAGCCATGGTAGCTTGGCCTGTCCCTACAAACCTCACTGAACTCAGAGGAATTCTGGGGTTCACCGGCTATTACAGAAAGTTCATCAAAGGTTATGGCATCCTTGCTAAACCACTGACTATGCTGCTTCAGAAACAAGGCTTTGTGTGGACTGAAGAAGCTCAAGCTGCATTTGAAAAATTGAAACAAGCAATGGTTGAAGCCCCTGTGTTGGCCATGCCTGACTTTACCAAACCCTTCTGGATCGAGACAGATGCTTGCGCCACGGGTATTGGAGCAGTCTTAATGCAGGAAGGACACCCTGTGGCTTATTACAGCAAGGCTCTCAGTGTCAACAACAAGAAACTCTCAATTTATGAGAAAGAATTCCAGGCTATAATGATGGCAGTGGATAGGTGGCGACCATATCTCTCTCAGGGTCCGTTTGTCATCAAAACGGATCACAAAAGTCTCTGTAATCTACAAGATCAGGTGCTACACACTGATTTGCAAAAGAAGGCGATGACTTGACTGGTTGGGTTAAATTTCACTATCCAGTACAAGAAAGGAGAAGACAATAAGGCAGCTGATGCCTTGTCAAGAGTTGGTCATGTTTTCTCATTACATGCTGTGTCGGCTGGAGTTCCACTCTGGATACAGGAGGTATTAAATTCCTATGCAGTGGATGTTAAGGCTCAACAACTGTTGCAAGAGCTAGCTATTGTAGGTCGCAACTCCGATGGGTTTTCTCTTCAGCAAGGACTTATCCGTCTCCATGGAAAAATTTGGATTGGCACAAATGTCGGCCTGCAAACCAAGCTTATTCAGGCGTTTCATGCCAGTGCTATTGGTGGCCATTCAGGTATCCAAACCACTTACCAACGCATTAACAAGCTATTCTCCTGGTCAGGGTTGAAATTAGTTGTGCAGGAGTTTGTACAGCAGTGCACAGTATGTCAGCAGGCAAAACACGAAAATTGCAGACCTCCTGATCTTCTGCAACCTCTAAAGATTCCGGAGGGTGCCTGGAGAGAAATTTCCATGGATTTCATCGAAGGACTTCCGAAATCTGCAGGCTATGATGTGATTCTAGTTATTGTGGACCGCTTTACAAAATATGCGCACTTCATCCCCTTAAAGCATCCATATTCAGCTCATACACTGGCTAAGGCAGTGTCCAATAATGTGGTCAAGTTGCATAGTATGCCTATTTCCATAGTGTCAGATAGAGACAGGGTGTTCACCAGCAACTTTTGGAAGGAACTTTTTGTAATGTATGACACTAAGCTACAGATGAGTAGTGCTTATCATCCTCAGAGTGATGGGCAGACTGAACGAGTTAATCAGTCCCTGGAAATGTACCTGCGCTGTGCTGCCAATGAGCAACCAAAAAAATGGTAAAATTGGCTTCCTCTGGCAGAATTTTGGTATAACATAGCTCATCATTCAGCTACTGGGTGTTCTCCATTCAAGGCCTTGTACAAGGAAGAACCACACTATGGACTGTTGCCAGACATTCAAACAACCGCCAATACAGAAGTGAGGGATTTTCTCAGTGAACGACAATCTGCCTCGGACATGTTGAAGTACCAATTGGAGAAAGCTCAGTTGCGCATGAAGCATTATGCTGATAAAAACAGACCACCTCGAGAATTTCAGGTGGGAGATTCTGTATTTCTCAAGCTTCAACCATATGTACAACAGTCTGTTGTGCGAAGAACTTTTCCTAAGTTGGCGCACAAGTTCTATGGACCTTACAAGATTGTGGCCAAGGTTGGACCTGTTGCTTACAAACTAGAATTACCTGCGTCCAGCCAAATCCATCCGGTATTCCATGTTTCTCAACTTAAACCCTTCAATCCAGATTTTACTGCTGTGTCTACCAATCTCCCTGCCCAGGTCTGTTTAGACACTGAAGATGTCATCCCATAAGAAATTGTGGAACACAGGCTTTGCAAGAAAGGTAATGCAGCTTACACACAAGTTCGAGTGAGGTGGACGTCGTTGCCAGCTGATGCAATGACGTGGGAAGACTATGACGTCATGCGGGTGCGATTTCTAGATGCCCCAGCTTGGGGGCAAGCTGGTTCTGCAGGGGGAGGTGGTGTAACGGCTGAGGCGTTACCTGACCAGGAACAGGGCGACTAAACCTATTGTCGATGTTGTGGGCCGAGGGCCGCGTCGAGAGTGTGTGTGTTGGGCCTTGCCTATCGTGTGTGTGGCTACAGTGGCAGAACGATCCACTCCCGGGATCTTCTGTCCCCTCGTGTGCGTGTGGCCTATATTAGCATGTATCGAACCGTGTCTGGTTATCGAAAAGAATGAACTGAACGGATTACGTCTCTCTCCCTGTCTTCTTCTTCCTTAGCACGTCTCCTTCCCCCGATCCTCCTTTCTCTCCAGCAAACCCTAGCCGCAGCAATCATACTGCCGGCGACGGGACGTTACACCCCCATCCGCCCTTCTCCCTCCTACCCCTCCCGGCTGTGCGGGCGAGCATGCGAGCGGCTGCCCTGCTCTGCCCTGTTGGATCCCGGCGTCGATCGCTGCGGGCCGGCTAGGCAGCGGCCATGGCCGGAGGCGGCGCAGGCGGCTGGTCCCTTGATGGCGCCTCCTCTCATGATCGACGCGCTCCCCGGCAGTGGCTGGGTTCTGCACTGGCCGGTGCCTCCCTCCTTCGACGGCAGCGATTTTTGGCTTTCCTGCTGCGCTGGTGGCCTTCTCCAACGATCTTCTTCACCGTCTCTGGTCTGCCCTTGCCTCCGCAGTCTTCGGGAGTCTTTGTCCATGGGCGAAATCCCCGCGCAGCAACGGCCAGCGCTGTCCATGACTACGCCTAAGGACACCGCTACCTCCATGGAGGTGTTGGCATGACCTTGACTGGAGTTCCTCCTCGAGCACCAGGAGAAACCCTTGGTCTAGTAGCCGGACCGGGCAGCGGCCGCGCCTTAGGGTTGTTCCCTTCTTGAAGGCACTGCTTGGGCTGCGCGTGGAGTTCCCGAAGCGGCAGCTGAAGATGGTGATGATGTGTTGCTCTGGCATGGTCTACCTCGCAGGGCGCAGACCTCCGGGGCGAAATGTACGCTGACGCTGACGTCGACGCTTCCCTGACAACAGCTACACTAGTTCTGGCCAGGCCCTGCCTTCCACCTGCCGACTCGTCTAGGCACATGGGTGCGAGGTACGTTGGTCTGGGCTGTCCTGTTGTTGTGGTCGTCCTTGGAGGCGTCTGACAATGGCTGTGACGCGGCCATGTTGCTCCGACCTCGCCATTCTTGGCTGGAGGTCAGGCTGGGCGAAACCTTTCGTTGTAGTCTGAAGTTGGGAGCACCTCCTCACCTTGCTGTCGCGTGGTGAGGACGGTCGCGTGTGTGTGCCTGTCCCTCCTTCTGGAGATTGTACCCCTGATGTCTAAATGAAACAAATACTCTTTTGCGTTTTCTCGAAAAAGGTCAAGGATCTGTGGCTTACCAATCAAAAAGCTTGGAACACTCAGCTCATTGATACACTCTTCCAACAGCCAGTGTCGAATATTGAAGTATACACCGATTATTTCCTCACACGAAAAAGATATTCTCTGCTGGAAACTAACGCCATTAGGTAAATGTAGTGCAAAAGGTGCTTACTGTGCTTGTCTTCAAAAGATGCAGGAATTAGCGGAACCAATGATGAGGCTATCCAAGTCTTTAACCAGATTTGGAAGAGTAAGCAGATCACCCCGCGAGTAAAAGATTTTGGATGGAGATTTCTCAGAAGCGCTATGCCAACAGCACGGGCAGGTAAATATTCTAATCATAGTAGCACCCTTTGTTCAAGATGTTGCCTACAGGATATTCACCTGTTAGTTAATTGCCACTTTGCTAGAACAGTGGTTTTCTAGCCCTTGATAGTTGGTACATCAGATCAGAATTTCATGCCTTTAATTGTGACTCTCTTTCACAAGTCCTTTTGAATTTTTTAAGCATAAACCACCCACATGCTACTCTGCCAAATATCCTCACTTTTATGTGGTGCTTGTGGAAATCCATAAACGACAAAGTTATTTAACAGGAAAGCCAGGGCGCCTCACCAGATTCATGTGCAGGCTCATGTGACACAGCCAATTTTCGAGATGGTTGATGCTTTTCATATTTCTTTGCGGCATGGGCAAGCCAACCAGCACCCCGAACCAAGGTGAGAACTTACAATCAGACAAGCTAACTGCATGCTCAAAATTCTTATCCGATGCACCTTTGAAAACAAAGAAAGCAACAGGTTTGCCAGTAGCAATGGTTACACGACTAGGTGTATACTATGAAATACTGGAGCAACGCAACAGTGCTACTGTTTTTGTTCAGGCATCCATTCCTACAGCGCCGTCTGTTCTTCAGGCTGAAGGGGAAGCCCTCCTTCATGTGACAAAAATTACCGGCATTCTCCAGCTGCAGCAGGTTACGTTCTTGACAGATTACATTACCCTTGCAACAACCGTTGCAGCTTCTTCGCCATCCAGTACCCAGGTCCCTTGGGCGATTGGCTTGCTGCGAATTATATCCAGTTTGTCAGTGTTCCACATCAAAAGAGAGCTCAATGGGGTTGCTCACAACTGTGCGCATCAGGCGATCAGACAAAAATTGTCTCAACATATCTTCAGTTGCATTAGTTTGTCGCTCCCTCCCGAGCGGCTCCGGGGGCGCCGCCACCCGTCGAACCCTAACCCTCCATCGATCTTCCCCGCTTAGGCCGCTGCTGCTGCCCTCCCGGCGGCGGTGGCAGCGCCCATCCCGTCGCGGACGGTGGGCAGAAGAGGCGCTCCGCGGCGGCGCGCCATGGGAGAGGTGGGGCGAAGGTTGCGGGGGCAATGCGGCGCGGCCATGGTGGCCGTGGCCTGAGGGCCTCCGTGCGGGAAGGCGGTGAGGAGACGGCGGCGTGCCGCCGGCGGCCGCGAGGTCACGGTGTGGCAGTTGGGTCCAATCTGGGCTTCGATCTGGACTGATCCAATCCGGGCTTGTACTGTGGAATTTCTACAGTTGGGTATGGTGCGGCTGTCTGCTCCGATGCCATCCCGCTGGAGGTCGTAGCCGGGGCGGCGATTTCTTTGCTGCTCCGACCGGTGGCGTGGGGGCCTGCCGGTGTGCTCAAATAATGGTGGCGGTCCTAGGGTTTCTCCCGCGCGAAGACGATGATCTACTGGATGCGTGCTCTCGTTGATTTGGCTGAAGTGACGAGTTCCGGAAGGCTCTGCCGGCGAACTCCACTGGGCGATTCATGCCTGGAGATTGCTGGATCGGGTGGGATTCGGTCGTGCGCACCCATGTTTTACTCTGGCCGTTTGGTTTCAGAGGGAGCGCTTCGAAACTCTGCTGGCTATTAATATCATGGGACATGTTCTCGTTCCATGGTGATGGCGGAGAAGGTCATGTCAATCGAGATCTGAGGCTAGCAATGGTGGTTCGAATCTTTCTCGCGATGAGGAATTGGCTTGGTGTTTCGTGACTTGGAGCAGCGGCATGTAAGTGTGGGCGACTACATACGTGAAGTCCAAAGTCCTACCTTTCAGGGTGAAAATCCAAGGTCTGGCCTTAATTGGTTGTGCCTGACAGTGGTCTTGCTGAAGACATTGTTTTGAGTGCGAGGACTATCTTCAAGGTGAAAACCCAAGGTCTGGCCTTAATTGGTTGGGCCTGGCACTGTTCTTTTTGAAGACGTTGCTTTTGAAGAATTGGGCATCAGGTGTTGTTTTGGTGGTGGTTGTGCGGCAGCTTGAATGATTGTAACTCTGTAGCGGGACTTTTCTTTTTATTTCTTCTTCTTATTATCTTTCGGCTGTGTGCATCCGTAGTAACTTTGGTTATTGTGTTGTTGCAGAGGCTGGGTGTAATTTGTATCTCCGCGATATTAATATACACTCTTTATCTAAAAAAAGTTGTGTCCTTTTTCTTTTTCAGTTCAACAGCTGCAGCTGAAGGCTATGTAATACATGATGTTAACTGTCTATGATCTAAATAAAATGTTTGGCGCCTCCGGTGCCAGTTTCTGTTCCAAAATGTTATCGTGGTCAAAAGAAGTTAATATATTATCCCTATGTAATTCCATGCTAATGATTAGGAGTAAATATTCTCCCTCCATTATTTTTGTGTAAGCTGGTACCTTGCAGGTATGCATTGACCTACCATACCAGTTAACATGTGAGATGCGGACAAGAAACCCACCACAACAATGTTTAAAAATAATAATGCAGCACACACTGATTTACGGATACCATCGAAAGAAAACAGACTAGATGTACTAGGCCCGTAGATACACAGCCAAAAATGTTCTTTCAGGTCCATGTACCACGCTGTGCGAAGAAGGCTACAGACAGCGTGACGAAGCATGCCTGTTCACCAGTTACGCCATTAAAGCCGATCGACGGCTAAAAACGCATTACAAGCACACAGAAACGCCGATGCACACTTCGCATCTTCCTCGCCGTACGACAACACAGGCAGGCGGCGCGGCGAAGCGCGCATGTCCCTCTATTATGCTATATTAGTGTAGATGACCGTAGCTAATTAATCAATTTGTGTTAAAGTCCATGCCCAAATCGATGAGCATTCTTGTTTTTATATATTGCTATTTAACTTCTCTGTATTTGTACAAGATGGCAACAACGACGGCAACTGGAAGCATGCCGCTTTATTCGGCCTTGCCCCTGCTGACTCTACCACAGCCAGCATAGCTCTGATGAACAAACCGTCAAGCAGCAGCGAGCCGGTGTACCTCGTGGCCGAAGTAATCGTCTTAACCGACGGCATATTGGAGGTTTTGGCCGCACTACCACTATGGATCTCACGCGACACCCGCAACTGCCGCGCCGCCGAAAGGATGATCATTTACATTCATACTTGGCTTGGTGTTCGACTTTGATGCCTATGATCCTGCTGAAGGTGACACGTACATTTTGACAGTTCTCATGAATCATGTGAGAGGTGCAACATCGATGAGGATTTGAGAACTGTGCATGGCAAGCCGTGCTCAATTTTCAGAGAATCATGTGAGCAAAGAGGTCTCATAGACCACGTCCATGCACAATATGGTGGTGGGCCACACCATTGAGGAGGACGTGGGAAGAGGCGGTGGAGAGCAAGGGGGCAATCCAATCCTGGAATCTACTCGGGAAGCCACTGAAAGGGCATTTCCCCCCTAAATGGTTTATGGTTAACAACATAGGTGATATATTATTGTGTGTTTAAATCTTATAGATACTAGCAAAATGCCCGCGAGTTCCGGCGGAATGGAAAACAATGTGCTTATATACCTTTTCTCTGGACGAACACATGTCCGTATTATTTTGGGACAATCATCGAGGTAACGATTTTTCCTATTCATGACTAACATCCATATTATTCAAAACTATGGGGATGAATACACATTAATAGATAAATAATAGGAAAATAGGTTTTTATATTTTATTATTCTATTTTGGTAAAATCTAAAAATCTATAGTCAAGAAAGAAGATCTAGAATATACATATCTAGATTTGTGCGTATGTACTATCTAAATTCCTGAGAAGATGATCTTTTGAGCGCGCGCAATTTAAATTTATCTTTGTGCATGCTCCATTTTCACTTTTTTATTCTTGTTTTAAAGTAGCCAACTCCCCTCCCGTTCAGATTAGGCAACCCACAATTTCTCCAGTCCAATTAGGCAGGATCCATATCATCATTCCGTTGAATCAGAGCAGCCCACCATCCCACAATTTCTCCCGTCCAATTAGGACGATCCATATCATCATTCCGTTTAATCAGCAGCCCACCAATCCATCACAATTCCTCCCGTTCAATTAGCCCACGAATTCATTTAATCAGCCGACAATCCTTCAATTTAATTGCTGCTTTACTCCCGTATATAAACTGGTGTTTTTTTTGTTGTAACGCAGCGATGGGACTAAACGCGAGTTTGATTCCACGGTCAAAGCAATCATGCCCTGTTTGCGGTTGGCGTCCCAGGCCTGGATAGAGAGAGGTAAGGCCCAGTTTACAATAGGAAATTGGCACCGGCCGGCCCCATCTGCCCATCTCCTATACCAAGCTATATGTTTAGATACATCCACTTTTGGGTAAATGGATGACATCTAATTTGGAACGGAGAGAGTAGTCGAGAAAACAACCGGCCGGCCTCCCGATCAAATGCGCGAAGGAGAAGTAATAGAGTAGTTCATGCCAGCTAAATCCACGGCCAAGAAAGAACAAATCCAGTTCCGAGAGTCATTGGAGCGGCGACGTGGGTCTCGTGCATTGCTCCACCAATCTGGAATCCATCTAAAGTATCTAACACGTATACGTGCTATGTTGCTTCTTTGAGTTCTTAAAAAAAATGAGACCAGGCCGGACTAGCCCTTGGCGGTTTTGTATTAAGCTTTCAGCGCACACAGAAGTGCAACGGTGCGTACGCGCCCGCGAGTGAGTACCGGGACTCGAACTCGAGCGGGGGCATCACAGATATCATCACCCTGGTAGCCATCCGGGCTAGGCCTCGGTTCGCCCACGTCCTGCAGTCACATGATTATTTTTGAAGGAGTCATTGGGCTAGGCCTCGGCGAGTTCTTGAAGGAGTCCTGCAGTCACATGATTATTTTTGTGTACCCCTCGTATATTCACCGAAAAGAGAAGAGCCCGGAAGGACTCGTGCTCACGCATCGGGTCCATGTTTGGACGGACATGCTTCCTATCATCCTATGTATGCACCGTGTGCAGCTAAGTCGAAACGCTGCAGGAAATAAAAAATAGAAAGAGAGTTTGGGGCTAACTGCATATGTACGTATTGTCGACGCACGCACGACTGAGTCTGGCTCCTGCCAGGTCGGAAAACGCCTTAGGCAGAGTACTCTTGGGCTTGGCCCATGGTCAATCGCGGGGACCCAGTTCTGTTTGTTCGGTACGGATGAAAAATCGAAACGTTTTCTTCACTTGCCTATGGTATTGGTGGGTTAATTTGGGATTTTGGAGAGGGCAAAACCATCTAGAAAAAATGAAGTACCGCCGCTAACCATCACCTTTACTCGTATTATATAGTAGAGATATTTGACGAAATACGCAAGAAGGGTTTGACCTCTCAGAAAGGAGAAAAGATCGAAACCAGTAGCCCATAGAGTTGATAATTTTATTGAGTCGTAGGCCATACTATCAAACTGTTCGCTTAGTGTAATGTTTGAGAAATCATTTACCTGCACATAACCACATATGCACCCAGATATTTCAGAAAAAACATTGATGAAGAGGATTCCCAGAACTTAAGTGGTTGTTGGAAACAACCCGAAAACTACAGAATTGTCAGGCCGAATACTATGTTGTGAAAACACCAGAGTTTTCGAACTCAAATTAATAAAACTTAAAAAGATAAAGATACCGGATACACGTGGGCACTCAGCTTGTGTAAGTAAGTACAGGGATAGAGATTTGTCCATACGTAACCATTGGTATTCTCAACCCAGATTTTATTCGAAAAATCTGTCGATTCAATCAGCCCACGAGACATGCGGCGGAACTAATCATCGTAGCAGCAGCAGTACTTGTTGACCGGCTCGAGGCACTCGCCGCCCTTGGGGTAGCCGATCTGCTTGCACCACCCGAAGCAGTTGGGTTCGATGTCCAGGCACGTCGACCTACACAGCCCGTACTTGGTCGCTTCCCCTGCATTATTTCTCTAATTTATTAGTATTTATTACCACCAGTTGAAAGATAGACTTGTGTTAAATCTGGACTTGAGAGAAAGAGACTATCTTGGATTACCAGATGAGAAGAGGAGAGCGGCCATGGCGACGACAACGAGAAGGATCTTGAAGATGACGGAGAACTGCTTTGCCGCCGCCATCCTGCTATGCGCTAAGGAAGCTAGATGTGGTTTTTCTGAATCCGCGTCTGACAGAGATTGTCTGGCTTTCGAGATGTAGTTGCGGCCAGGCGATGTTGTATATATAGCTAGTAACGAGCAATTAATGGCATGGAATGTTTGATGAAAACCGATGTGCGTATCAATTATTGTCTAAGTATGCTGATTCTTTTTTTTTTTTGAATAAAGAGAGTCTCCCCCTCCGATTTCTAAGTATGCTGATTCTGAATCTTTGATTTGGCATAAATTATGGCCACGGACTGATATGCATTTATTGGATGTTTATACTTTCCTTTTGCATCCATGGAAGTACCAGGGTTGAGAAGGCAGTATTTTCTTAGCCTTCCATATCATCTTGACGGTAAGTAATAAAAAAAATCCTATACGATAGCAAACTTCAAACTTGAATGCTATGTTCAAAAAAAAAATTTGCTATCACAACATAAACACAAGCGAGGAATCAGGTAGAAATATTCACAGTCAAAAAAAATATCGGGTATAAATAACAGAGAAATACAGAGCGTATATCGATGTTCACTTTCTTGGAGTAAGCTAATCACTGTCAAAGAGGTGTGGGTTACCACGAATGAACCTCAAATGCCACCCAATACTTACCTTCTTCACCTTGGGCTTCCTCACGATGTAGGATCTGAGTTACTAGTGGTACACTTTAGGCTGACATCCAAACCATCACAAACTTACCGAAGCTTCGTTCCACAACCTTGCATGCTTGTGGGTACCCCTCCAAGGCGTAGCGTTCCAACAAATTCAAGAATAACACCTATCTGACCAAAGGGGATTGAAATTGGTTTTGGAGGGGGGGGGGGGGGGGGGGGGGGGGGTATAGAGCTATAAGTTTTTGAAGCTCAACAAAAGAGGAGCGACATCGTGAAATAGATGGTCAACTTACCTCTTCAGAGAATAAGTGGTGACTTTCATATGATCCACTTAAACTCTTACCATTACACACTATTTCTGCTTGCTCGGAGTTAGGTCGGGTACTCCGGCCTTAAGTCTGGTGCCCCTAATTCGGGCAAGATCTAGGTTGGGTCCAGGATTATCCAAAACGAACCAGACTGACTGTGACTGCAAGCCCGACCAGATTTTTCAGGGAACCCGGAGTGTCGGAGTGAGATCAGGAATTCCGGACTACATAAAAATGCATAATGATCCTCTTTTAAGTGAACTATTTGGCTCCTCTTTTTGAATTTATTTTTGATGGGATGTGTAATTGTGTATGAGGGTATGGCTAAAATAGTGACCATCCCACTTTTTCTACCGTGGGTACCTTCTTTATAGCATGTCATAGCTATGACTCAAGCAAAGGTAAGAATACATGAAAATTAATCTTACCCTCTCTTTTCTCTATGGCTGTGTTTGGATGTATGAATTGAGCCTTGGAATTGAATTGGGTTGGGAATACCAAAACCAAGTTGGAAATGAATTGGCCTCCAATTTCAAATCTATTGTTTGGATGTGCATAGTATCTCCTGTTGGTATTGAATGATGGCATCAAATTCCAATTCATGTTTGGATGTGCAAACTGTGGAATTGAATGTTTTTTTGAGTTTAGATAATATAAAGTTGTATACATTTATGGAAGGTAGATATGTGTACATTAGAGTATATATACATTATTTTCACACATAATAACATTAAAAGTATATATTAATTTGGGTAAATCCTCGATGCCATCTGCCAACGAAAGCCTGCTGTGCCACAATGCCAGCTGGGGTATTCGTGCTGGAGGAGTTCGACAGCGCCATCAGCACACTCAAGGTCAGGGAGGACAGATTTTCTCCATCTACCATGCCTTCTTCCGCTCCGCCGACGGCGGCAGGGACGTCCTCGCCATGAACCGTGGAAAGCAGAGGTCAGCGACAGGCCGCCACGTTGCCCGGTTCCCATCTCCGCCGATCTGGGGCAAAGAAGACGGCGGGGCGGACAAGACGACGGAGAAGAAGGCGGAGCAGCGGCGGAGAAGAAGGTGGAGCAACGGCGGAGAAGAGGTTAGGGAGAGGGAGAGGGCGGGGCGGGGCAAGGCAGGCGGGGGCTCACCTTGCTGTCGCCGCCGTCCGGGTCGAGCGCTCCTTCCTTTCCCCTCGCGAGACGCGAGTGCGGGACGAAGGGGTATGCGAGCGAGCGATTCCGCGCGATACGGAGGTGGAGAGCTCCGTATTCGATCGAGGCTGCGGACACGCGCGGGGCTGGGCCTTGGAATTGCCTTACGTTTCCAGGCTAGAATACCTCGGACACCCAAACACTAGAATTTGGGCCTACCAATACCAAATGTCCAATTCCAAGGCTGAATACCAACATCCAAACACAGCCTATTTGAATTTGGGGGGAGGGGGACTCCAGGACTCCATCCACATTATACACATGTAGGTTATGTTATTCCCCTAATTGTAGGTTCATCAAAACCCTACTTAGCGTAAAGATGTCCTTTCAGATGGTTTTTTTTTGGCAAAACTTATAGTCTCGTCGGCACAATCTGTATGTGTGGGTTGATTAGGACCACGTGTGTGCAACTTATCAAGCTGTATGATCACTGGATCATGCCTTTAGAAGTTTGTGACCAAAGTAAAATTACACGAACATTGGGCGACAACTAGTGCAACTTAGCTTTTTTTTAAATTTGACTGTTTACCTCAAATTCATCTCATGTTCAAATATTTCTCCGCTTGAACATGTTTGGTTATTCTAAATTGCATTTCTTAGTTTCTTACTATTACCTTTAAAGTGTTAGTCCATGGAACTCTGAAATACTTTTTGACTGTTGCGATCATAGAACTTTAATTAAAGGTTATCTTTTCTAATCAATGATATTTCAACAGGGTCCGGCTGGCCTTTTACCCGTGGACTCGCTAGAACATGTTCTTCAGTCATTAATTTTGTGTGTGCATACTGCATAGTACATTGGTGCATGCACATGGAATAGGAAAGATCCCGAAAAATATTTGTTCATCATGGTTGGCGGCCGGGGAGAAAAGGGATCAACATTAGTACATCAGTTTCTTTCATTCCGTCTACCTTATCGTTTGGAATGGATCGAACTAGTGTATCAGAACTTTAAGACTGATGCCGAGGTACACAAAACTAATTTTATCAAGTCTAGTGCATCATGATTCAACCTGATCTCCACACACTAGTACATGTACTGTGGACGATTCAAGATAGACAAAACGATATCGTCTCAGAGAACACAGTGGATTTCCATGTTTCCATCATGGCTGTAATGCCGAGACTTGTGCTTGATCATCTGGAGCCCATCGGCAGCATGCACCACCTCCACGCCCGTCAACACAGTAAGCTCATTTCTATCAAGGTTGGTCTTCTTCATGTAAACGTCCTCTTCAGGGGAAGGCCTACGGAAGCAGTGGGTAGCGATACAAAACTTGCCCACGCCCAGGTTCACCAGGTGGCGCTTTGAGAGATACCACCCATCAGGCAGGCCGTCAAGATAATCCCAAGCATACAAGGGGGCAGTAGCCTCCTCTGCCATGGCAGAGGAGGCTAGGTCGAAAGCACACAAACGGTGCTGGGAGCTCTTGCGATCCTCGAGACCGAACCAGAGGCGAAACTCGGGGACATACTCCGCCGCGCCGTGGAAGGGCAGCGTCCATCTACCAACCTGCCTCCACACGCCCCTCGACATGTCGAAGGCATAGGTGCCTTCTTTGGACGACGCGCAGATGGTCGAGCTATCGACCAACGCCGCCGCGAAGGGGGGAGTGAGAGGGTTAACAGTATGGGGCTGCCAGTACCAACCTTCCGGAAATGCAGAGCGACTGGTAGTGCAGTAGTTGAAGAGCTCGAAGCTGCCGTCATGGGTGCTCATGACGTAGAGATCGTGCTCGCCTCTAGCACTAGCAGTCAAGCCACTGGTCGTGTCACGGCGTTTGTTGGTGAAGGACAAGGTGATGGAGTTGTCCGGCTTGCGGAACTTGGCCTGGGGCATGGCGACGATGGACTGCATGCCCACGTCGTAGAGCGAGGCATTGCCGGAATGGTCCGTACGTGAACATGACGCAGCCCTCGCCCTTGGCTGGAAGCAGGGAGAAGAAGTGGAAGTAAGCGGCGCTGAACCTCGCGTGCTGAACCGAGAAGTAGGCCTCCGGCCTGGGCAGGCGCCTGAGGTTTAAGAACGTCGACGGCCACCGCCCGCTCTTCTTGTTGTTGTTGGCCTTTGCAGCTTCTTGGGCGGTCGTGTTTTCAGTTGCTTCGTAGAAGAGGTTCCTGGCGAGTGTGATCCGGTGCAGCGCGTAGCGTGTGGTGTCGTGCTCGCGCACCACTATGTTCAGAAACTTCCGTGCGTACATGCCGACCAATACTCGATCATCCTGACTTGAAGGGGGAAAATGGATCAATTGTCGAGACTGTAATATCCGTAGGATGGAAAGGACTGGGAAGTTGTAGTTTTTCTGACGAGGAAGAGAATGAATAAATCGGGAAGTTCATCATACCTGCTGGAGCAGCGGCAATCCGAGTTCCTAATCAAAGAACTAATCTCCCTAGGAATAGAGCTCCCTTATTGATCCACTGTCAACCTTTTATTGGTTTAGACTAAGCTCACTAAGAATAGAGCTCCCTTGTTACTCCACATGTCAAATTTCTATTGGTTTAGACAAAGGTCAAAGTAATATTATTTTCCATCAAAATACTAAGGTCTCTAAAAATATAGAGCTCCTTGTTGCTCCACATGTCAATCTTCTATTGATTTAGACAAAGGCAAGAAATAATATTATTTGTATATAAAACTTATTTGCTATCTACTGCATACAAACTTACGGTGTTCCGAGTGCAGTGTTTTGTAGCACGGGCGAATGTAGCCCTCTAGTTTGAAGATTCGACATATAACTTTTAAAATGTCAAAAATCTAAAAATATGCGAATATAGCCACGGATATATCCTACAAGTGTGCAAAACCTTAATCCAGAATATGATGTATTCTACGATACACAAAAAATACAAAAAGTTCGATCAGGTGTGTGAACAGGGCACCTCCAAATTCTGTCAAATTTTGTCTTTTTACATAACCCAAAATTTAAAGAATTTTGGATTGAAAATTTACACAATTGTAGGATAAGGTATAAGCTACATCCAGATTTATTTTTAGAGTTTTTTGGAACTATAAATACTGTTTTGAAAAAAAAATGAAATATAGAGATACATGTAGCTCGG
Organism: Poa pratensis; assembly: GCA_947311845.1. Lineage (NCBI taxonomy): Eukaryota > Viridiplantae > Streptophyta > Magnoliopsida > Poales > Poaceae > Poa > Poa pratensis. The sequence continues at coordinate 24,234,283 of CAMZMU010000116.1, read as the reverse complement.
GATATAAATGACTTTTTTGGCGGTGTTTCCCCTCTATTAGAGCATCTTTAATAGCTGCCCTATGTTATATAACTGTCAATCGGAAGTTTCATGTCGCTCTCACAAGTCTCTTACGGTGACCACCGGCACCTCTTCTCACATTGATTTGGCCTTGAATATGGCAGTTTCGCCACAACTCTGACCGGATCGGCTGCGAATTCACCACCACTGTACAAGGGCACCGCAGATCGGGAGGGATTCAGCATCGATAACTGCAATAATACACTCAGGCGCAACAAAGCGCGCCAACCCCTTCTAGTTTCACATCTAACTAGGGCCGGCTCGGAGGGAGTGGACAATCGAGTAGGGGAGCAGGTGAGCAGCAGTTCGGCGTTGTGGAGGGCTGGAGGCGCTGGCCGGCGAGGGCCAAGCGGAGGCGGGAGACAGGCGGATGGAGCTGCTACAGCACAAAGCAGATGGTGTGGCGGCGTTCCGGCGATGAAGACGAACGCAAGATGGGCGCACGTGTGCGTGTCTGCGCAGCGACAAAGGGCAGGGCGGAAGGGTTCGTTGCGTCGTCGACCGTCGATGTTTTTTTTTAGAACAAGGCTTCTCGTGTATGTGCATGGGCTTTGCTCAGAAAGAAAACCTAAAAGCTTCACATCGCGCGTGCGTTATTTGGTCGAACCAGCGGCCGAGCGTGCGTCGTGCGATCCCGTCCAGAGGCGCTGCGATTCGTGCCCAAGTGTCACCTGTTCCGGACAGGCCCACACTGAAGTGAGAGAGCCCACGCACACTACAAGCGGACTCGTCTTCCTCGACTCGCTCTTTCTCCCCACATTGCTCCTCCCATGCGGCCATGCACGACCTGCTGCTCGTCGCACAGCCCGGGACCTCCTCGTCGCAGGCGCTGGGAGGGGCTGCTGACCGCCACCCCGGCCCATCCGCTCCTCTCCTGGGCGCCGACGAACAGGGCCTCGGTCCTCGCCGCCGCGCGCATCTGCTCCGGCCAAATCTCACCGCCGCGAGCCATGTTTCTCTACGCCATCGACGGGCCGATGCACTTCCTCCCAACCTCGCATGGTGCCGCCTCGCCCTCCAAAATCCAGCGCCTCCGTCGGTCAGTCTCACGTGCCCCCGACGGGCCCGACCCAAGCACTGCCTCCGCCTCCCCTGGTGTGGCGGCCATGGCGGCCGGCGTCGACGGGGTGGAGCCGGCCGTGATGCTTGACGAGGACCCGCCTAGGAGCTACCTCGATCAGCGCCTCCAATCCCCCTGCTAGTTGCCCGACGAGGACCTCCCCCTTCCTATTCCAATTTTTTCAGAACGCAACACGCTTCCTGAGGAAGACGGCTATAGAAGGCAAACTGGCAAAGGTATTTCGCTGGGCTTTTTACTACGACCAGGTTGCATACGGGCCTCATTTTGGCTAGAGAGATTGGGCTAGGCATGAGAAGGAGCGAGGGGACTGTTCTAGATTGGGTCCAACATGATATTATAGAGTAGTTTTTTATCGTATTATTGCCTAACAACACATAGTAGTTGCTCAAGTCTCCATTGTTGTTGCCTAACATTTTCAATTAGTTTCTCAATTACGGACTCGCCTCCTTCTCCTCCGCCGGTTCACCTCCTCCACCTTGCACGCGCCCCGTGGAAAACCCTAATCGCAAATCGATTCGCCGATGTGTACGTCCAAAGGTCGGTGGCGTTGCCTCCCATAGCTCCTCCGACGTGCAAACGTTGCCGACTGCTTTTATGAAGTTGCTTACGGATGTTGTGAAGTTGCCTCATCGCACACCAAAGTTGTCGTGTTTCGTACTAAAGTTGTTTTTAGTTGTTTGTTTTGCTTGTCACCGTTGTGAATTTGTCATGTCTCACACCAAAGTTGTTTACCTCTATTGTGAAGTTGCCTCACCGCACAACCAAATTGTTTAGCCTTATACCCAAAAAAAAATTAACTTGTTGTGGAGTTGCTTACCGCTGCTGTGCATCACACACCAATGTTTCTTAGCACAAAGGCGAAGTTGCCTTGTCGCATGAAAAAGTTGCTTACCAGCTTTGTGAAGTTGTCTCAACGTGTATCAAAGTTATTTTTTAATGTTGTGAAGTTGCTTAAGGTTGTTGCTTACGGCTGTCATGAATTTGCCTCAATGCATACCAAAATTTCACCTCGTATCAAAAAAAAGTTACTTGTTTGTGGAGTTGCTTACCGCTGTCGTGAAGTTGCGTCATCGCACACTAAATTTGTTTTGACTCGCACCAAAGTTGTTTTCAATTGCTGTTTGAGTTGCGTCATCGCAAACCAAAATTGTTTCACCTTATACCGAAGTTGTTTTTAATTGCCATGGAGTTGACTAATCGCAAACCAAAGTTGCATCGCCGCGTAGTTACTTACTGTTGTTTATGAAGTTGGCTACGGATGTTGTGATATTAGTTCATCGCACATCTTAGTTGTCGCTTTTGAAAAAAATTCCTACTGTACTCATGTGTACCGCGGCCGGAATCGGCTCCGAGGCAGCGTTAACAGGAGGACAGCAAAGCTTCGTCCTCCTTTACATCCTACGCGCTTGGGAAGACGACCAAGACGGTTGACTTTCCTCAAGCCGCAGATGGGCCTCAGTGGGCTGGACGTGAGAAGGAGAGAAAGTAAAGAAGGGGCTGGTCTGGACTGAGCCCAAAATCCTTTTTTATGGCGTGCTTGTTTATTTTTGTTAGATTTTTGCCTAACAACACATAGCAGTTGCTCAATTCTGACATTTTTGTTGCCAAACCTCATAAAAGAAAAAAATAAACCCACATATAATTGCTCAAATCTACCATTTTGTTGCCTGCCTGCATATATTAGTTGCTTAATTCTACCAATTAGCTGCACATAATTACCAAGTTGTTTTTAATTGTTGTGGAGTTGCCTACTATTGTGAAGTTGTCGCCCCAAATTTGCTTCGTCTCGCCCAAAGATTGCTTTTAGTTATTGTGAAGTTGCTCAACAATGTTGTGATGCCTTATCGCACACCCCTTCCTGATGCCGGAACCTCCGCGTTGTTGCCAAGTGCTTGGTGGATCTTTGCCTGTCTGTATTGCACGTGCGTGTGGTCGATAATTTGTTCGTCGACACCGTCGCCTCATCACACAACAAAATTGCTTTGCCTCATCGCACACCCCTTCCCGATGTCGGGAGCCTCTCCGATGTTCCCAAGCGCTCAGTGGATCTTCGCACATCTCCGTTGCAGGTGTTTGTGGCTGATAATTTGTTCGTCGACACCAAAGTTGCTTCACAACAACAACTTAGTCGCACACAAATGTTGCTTCGGCGCCAACAAATGTTGCTTCAGCGCCCACAAAAGTTGCTTCGTATCCCACAAATGCTATCGCAGACGACACAAAAGTTGCTTCGGCGCCCACAAATCTTTTCTTTGGCGCCAACAAATGTTGCTTCGTTGCCCACAAAAATTGCTTCGCCGCCCACAAAATTTGCTTCGGCGCCCAAAAAAGTTGCTTCGTCTCCCACAAAAGTTGCTTCGGCGCCCACAAATGTTGCTTCGTCGCCCACAAAATTTACTTTGGCGCCCACAAAAGTTGCTTCATCTCCGACAAAAGTTGCTTCGGAGCACACAAATGTTGCTTCGGCGCCCACAAATGTTGCTTCATTGCCCACAAAATTTGCTTTGTCGCCCACAAATTTGCTTCGGCGACCACAAAAGTTGCTTCGGCGCGCACAAATGTTGCTTCGTTGACCACAAAAATTTCTTCATCGCCCACAAAAAGTTAGTTCGTCTCCTACAAATGTTGCTTCGGCCACCCCAAAAGTTGTTTCATCGCCCACAATGTTGCTTTGGCGTTGTCACCCCGGCGATAATGACATCCACCACGAGGACGAGACCACCGGCTCCGAGTCCCAGGTCCTCGGTGAGCGTGGAGAGCCAACCAGGAGCGCCTTGTGGTCGAGCGGCGACGTCCGGCTCCACTCGGACTCGCGGTCATCCGGGGACCACTTCGCGGCGGCGAATCCGACAAATAGCCGTGGCACAGCGAAGAGCGCACCACCGGCACCACGGGGCCTGGCATCTCCTTGGTCACCCCCGACGGAGGCTCGGCCCTGGCTCGACATCATCCTCTGCGGCATCGCCGGACGGAACAACAACGCCCAAAAATGTTGCTTCTTCTCCTACAAAAGTTGCCTGGCGCCCACAAAAAGTAGCTTCCTCACATAAATATTTTGCTTCGATGCCCACAAAAATTGCTTCGACGCCCACAAAAAGTTGATTCGGCGCCAAATCTCCCTTACCCTATCTTATGTGTGAGAGAGATTTGAGCAAATATTATATGATTTTAGGGGACAAATTGGCATAATTAAGCAAGTGTGGGTGAGAGATTTGAGCAACTATTATACGATTTTTGGGGACAAATTGGCATAATTAAGCAAATGTGGGAGAGATTTGAGCAACTATTATACGATTTTTGGGGACAAATTGGCATAATTAAACGATTTTCTTACGTGTGGGACCCGTATCTCTCCCCAAATCTCTCTCATCCTTATCTGCTTCCTCCCGCATGTCTCTCTCTCTCTCCTTCCCGATTCCCCTTCTGTCTTCCTATCAACGATGCATGCTCCGCCAGTTCCGGCCGCCGTCGACCTCCTTTCCCACCGTGGTTCACCAGGGCATCCAGCCTTCTATTCCCCAATTCTGTACCAGCCAGAAGTCGCTCCGCCTCTGTGCTACTCCCACGAGCTGCTGCTCCTGGCCAAGGCGCAGTCGGCGCGGAGATGGAACAGAAGGGCGACGCGTGCGAGGAGATTGAAGATGTAGCGCGCTGATGCTGGGGAAGCTGGAAGCTCCAGGGCGGCAGTGGCAGGGTGCGAGGAGACCGAAGCCCAGTAAGCCTCCCGGTGAGATGAGGAGGGCAGCGGCGAGCTCGATCTCGTGGTGGAGGACGACGGGCCACGCCGGAGCAAGGGTGCCGGTTGGATGGAGCTACGGCCGGTCGCGCGCGTGGGAGGGGTGGGGAGGTTCCTGGGTGGCAGTGGCGTGGAGCCTCCCGGCGGCGAGGACCACGGGTCGGGATCGAGAGGTTGGGGAAGCCTCAGCTCGCGAGGGTGCGCTCGGTGGCCCAAGGTGTTCTTTCCGTTTTTGTCTCGTGCGGCAGGAATTTTCCTTTTTTGGGTCGGCCGTTCGAGTCGACGAATCTACGCGCGGCCGTTCGCTAGACAAGTCTGAAAGAAAATGTGAGACGGTAATGGGTCATTTTTGGGTTGGAGCCTAGCCAAATCTAAATCCTACAAAGACAGGGTTAGATATTTGGATTTAGTGCTTTACTAGTATCGGACTCAAGGAATACCTCTTCATCCTCGTATCTCTCTCGCGACAGGCGACTAGGGTTTGCATGACTGTGACGGCGATCATTTCGTTTCCGATGAGAGGATCTCCAATTCTCCACAATCTGTCAGTCTCTCACCCCTAGCGAAGAAGCTGCTCGCGCTGATCAAGGGTTAGCTGGTCTGACCGCCCGGCCTTTGTGGTTTTTAGCCTGGGGTTGCAGATTGGGACGATCAGCGGTGGCAAGCGAGCAGGGGAGGCTAGCGCCTCGAGGGAGCGGGCCTCTGCTGAACCCTTGTTGGATGAGCTGCTGAGTAGTCTAACCTCAATGGAGAAGCCATTGGCGGTGTTTTTGTTCCGAAGGAGGAAGTTGAGTCTCTGAAGGAGGGGACGAAGTGGATGGCTGTCATGCGCGTGCTCACTCCGAGGCCATTTAGCGCGACCTCGATGAAGAAGACGATGATGTTTGCATGGGCTCCGGCCCAGGAGGTTACCTTTCGGGATCTTGACAACAATAGGTTTGTGATTCAGGCCAACTGCCTAGGTGACTGGCAGAAAATAACTGAGCAAGGGTCATGGATCTTCCAGGATCAGGGGTTGCTAATCGAGAAGTACGATGGGAGCTGAGGCTAAACCGTATCCAGGCATGGATCCAGATTGATGATGTACCTGAGTTGTACCGCAACAAAAAGATTATTTCTAGGCTGGCTGCAAATGCGGGGGAGGTGATCTCTGTAGACCTAAACAGCTCAAGGTTTGAGAGTGGTGTTTTTGTCAGGGGCTCATGTCTGGTTAGACGTGAGCAAGGAGCTGACGAGGTTTGTGTCCATTACCCCAGAGGAACTCCCTACGGTGATAATGCGTGTGAACTACGAGAAGGTGCCACACTTTTGTGTGGTGTGTGGGTTTCTCGGGCATGAAAAAGAGGAGTGTGGCTCGGGAGAACATGATCCAGGGCAGATCAAGTTTGGTAAATGGATGCTTGCTGATACGCCATGGAACAGAGGCCAAATCCATGGTGATGATGAGTTTCCCTAGCAAAGTGGGGCTCAGACTGGCTATGCTGCCCCTAGGGGGCGTGGGGGAGGCCGCACAGGTCATGGTGGAGCTCGCACGGGCGGCCGAGATGGTGGCCGTGACTGGGGACGTGGCCGTGGTGATAATGTACGCGGCCGCGGCATGGGACATGGGGATGGTCAACTCATGCTGGTGGATTCACGCAAGCGCAGCTCAACTGAGGCTTCGTTGACTGAAGTGAGCCCGGTGAAAACAGCGCAGGATGCTACCACAGATCCACTGAAGTTGGAGTGGTAGAAGCCAGGGGTTATTGAACCGGCTGAGGGCAGTGAGGTGAGCAAGAAGCTGAATTTTGAGGGAGAGTTGGAAGAGAAGAACTACCAACCACGCTCTGGGACTCCCCCTCCTCCACCCTCGGCAAGGGAGCAAAAACGACCCAAGAATCATTCAGCACCGAAGAAGGCCAAGGACAAGACCATATCGGCGGACTTCGACAAGGAGTGCCGCCGGGAGCAATGAGTACCTTATTCCTGAACTGTCGTGGGCTGGGCAACGCCGCGACAGTTCGCGAACTTCGTGATCTGGCGAAGGAATCTGCGCCATCCATCCTTTGTATAGCCGAAACTCAGCTACACAAGTCTAGGGTGGAGTGTTTAGCTGGAACTTTAGGCTTTGACCATTGTTTCGATGTTAGCAGTACTGGCCGCAGTGGCGGTTTGGCCATTTTCTGGAACAATGCAATAAAGTGAGACCTTTTACCTTACTCTCAGTACCATATTGATGCAGTTGTGTTCCCCCCTGGCGGGGAACCGTGGCGGCTCACATGTGTCTACGGAGAGGCTCAAGTCCGGCACCGCCACAAGACTTGGGATATGTTAAAATTCATCAAATCAGCATCGTCGCTTCCATGGTTGTGCATTGGTGACTTTAACGAAGTACTCCTTAGGGAGGAGCATATGGGTGTGCATGAGCGTAGCAACACCCAGATTCAGGCCTTCCGAGAGACGGTTGATGTTTGTGAACTCATGGATCTCGGGTACACGGGCACGGCATGGACCTTTGAGAGGAGGGTCGCGGGTGGCACTTACTGTCGAGTACGACTAGACCGAGCTCTCGCCACGGCTAGTTGGAGTGCACGTGGACGCTGCCATGGCCAAGAATGGGCCAGGAGGAGCAGTGGGAGTCATCTGCAAAGATGAGGAAGGAACCTTTCTCGGTGCCTCAACTCTGACGATCAGTGGTGTCACTGACCCAATAGTTATGGAAGCTTTGGCGTGCAGGGAGGCACTGGCCCAGACGCAAGATCTCAAGCTTCGGAGGATTACGGTGGCGACGGATTGCTTGACGATTGTGAATGATATGGCAAGACCGTACGCCGGGAGTTACAGGTGTCAAACGCGAGAGTTGGTCCAGCCACGCGAGGCCTACGACCCAGGTCGCATAGGATTTTTCTCCCCGCGCGGTTGTCGCAGGCTCCAGCAACGACGCGGGATGGGTTTGCCGCTCGAGATGGGAGGCGAGGGGGTGCGCACGGTGGTGGATGCGGGGCTGCGTGTGGTGGTGGAGGTAGGGCGGGACAGCACCGGCGGTGGTGCCTCGTCGGTCGGAAGAAGGAGGCGCAGTGGTGCCTCGTCGATGGCAAAGGAGGCGAGGGGGTTCAGATTTTTACAGCTACTGTAGTTTGGTTCGGGAGGAGTTGTCTGTTGTCGGTCCGTCCATGTGATCTAGTAATGGTGTTAAATCAATCTACGGTGGAAAAAACACCTACGGGATGATCCAATGGCTAGATTAGGGTGCACAACTACCCTGAGCAGCACACTATTTCCCTTTTTTATAATCCAATGGCATGTACTCGATCAAAAAAAAATTAAGCAGTGTGCACACAAGTTCAAATGGTTTTCGAATTACTTTCTGAATTTTCGAAATGTTTTTTTGGTTCGATCTCAGTCGAATTCAACTGGAAATTTCAGTCCTTTAACCGCAACGAAAACCGCCCTTAAATTATGTGAGTTCTGCTATGACTAAAATATTTTCGAAATTAAAATACAAAACCGTGTATGTAGATATTATGTCAATTTATTTTCCGTCGCCATCCACGATTATACCCCATCCCACGACCAGTAATGCTACACCTACGGGATTTTTTTACGGAAGAGAGGCTACGGGCTGATGTGGCAGTCACGTTGGACGGAAAAATAGGAGAAAGAAGGCGCAAAGAAAATTTGACCCACGATTCTATCAAAGGAAAGTAGAGAAGATAACATGCGGTTTCCCTGTTTGGCCGGTATCTGGCCGTGCTGATTCCGGCGACGAAGAGCTCGCCGCGCCGGACGAAAGAGCCTGCGACGCGGCGCCTCAACCCCGTGTGGGGCCAATAGTCCATCACAAGGGAGGTCGCTTGGCCACGCCGCAACGGGATACCAGGCTGTTCGCCTCTTGCGTTGACGTCGTCTCGCAGGTCCTTGTCGCCCCGCCGAGTGCTACAAGCTCGTCTTCACCAGCGCCCAATCCTCCGGCCGCCGGCCTTGCTCAAACGCATGGAGACAGGCGAGTTTGTGCCTTGCTAGACCCACGGCGGTTCTACAGTTCAGCGGCGCGAACGGCGAGGTTTTCCATGGCCGCATGAGCGGCAAGGTTCCCGTTGCGGCGCAGCGACCCGAACTCCCTTGTGCTGGTCGGGCACGATGATTCCGAGGATCAACGGCGGCCTCTTTCATGGAGCGACGCCGGGTGCTGTGCTGTTCCCCGGCCGCTAAAAGCCAGAGCCGGCCGCCGGCGTTTTTCTTGCTTTTTTCATAACCGTGGGCTATTAATACGCCAGCGTGGCTTCCAAGTTGACCACACGTCAGCCCGTAGCAGCTCTCCCGTTAGAATCTCCCGTAGGTGTAGCATTATTGAACCCACGACTCTCACACATCTTCATCACCATAAATATTCCACACCTAGTCCAAGAGACCAATCAAGGTACAAGTGCCAAAAACAAGACCAATCAGTGCACATGTTGCATTTCGGTCGGTAGTGTAGACTAGTCAAAATCTGTGGCCGGCCCTCCAATAGTCCTGAATTTCAGCTTGTTGTTCATGTTCATGCACCGTATTAATCCTTACTAGGGATATAAGCGCGGCAAATGCCGCGTGTGTGATTTTGAATTTGAATTTGAAAATGGCGCATTGTGTGTTTCATAATTTTGAAGAAGTTAAATAAATTATTACATAGTTGGAGGAAGTAAAGTTTTGTTATCTTTATTTTAGATGTGTTAAATAAATTAATTTGATGAAATATAGTTCCATGTTTTTTTTTGTTTGACACCATAATGCTTTATTTTAGATATGTTAAATAAATTAATTTGATGAAATATAAGAAGTTAAATAAATTATGACACAGTTGGAGGAAGTAAAGTTTTGTTAGCTTTATTTTAGATATGTTAAATAAATTAATTTGATGAAATATATTTTTAGATATATTAAATAAATTAATTTGATGAAATATAGTTCCATGTTGTTTTTTTTGTTTGAATTATATATATATTAAATAAATTAATTTGATGAAATATAGTTCCATGTTGTTTTTTTTTGTTTGACACCATTATTTTAGATATGTTAAATAAATTAATTTGATGAAATATAGTTCCATGTTTTTTTTTGTTTGACACCATAATGAGAGGGAATATAAAGTTTTTTTTCCAAAGTTTCTGAAATGATGATTTAGATTTGTTTGGAATTTGTGGAAGTTGATTTGAATTGATTTAAATTTGTATTTGGTTTCCAGAAAATAGGAAAAAAAATTGGGGAGAAAAATAAGAGGGCCGAGCCAGCTGGACGGAAGCAGGCCAGCCCAGCACGAGCCCACCTGCCCATCGAAGGCCCACGACGACATATTGTTTGTAGTATCAAAAAAAAACTGACAGCGTGGGCCACTGTGACGTCATGCTGACGTCGCAGTGGCCAAACCCCAGATGCGTCGCCCGCGGCGGCGACGACGGCTCCGGCGGCGAACGGCCGCGAGGTAGGACGCGCGCGTCACCGCGGCCGACGCGCCTGCACGCGTGGATGCTGGGAGGGCGGCGCCGCCCCTTAAAGGTCGTCGGAGCGGCGCCGGCGTCGTCGAAACGTGGCGGCGGCCGGCGAGCGCGGCGGTGGCGTTTCCCGCGCGAGCACGCCGCCCCGGGGCGCGATCCGCGGCGCGGAGGTGGCGGGAGCGGCGGTGGAGCTTCCCGTGGCCTCGGATGCGGGCGGGGGCGGTGTGGCAGCGGCGGAGCGCGTCGGCGGCCGTCGGCGACGACGGCGCCGCGGGAGAGAGGGAGGAGGAAGGGGGACTGCGAGGATGTTTTACGGAAAAGTCCTTACGTTTTCATGGATTTGCAAGTAGGTCCCTCGCAGCGGTAGAACGTGGACTGCGGGTTTGTTCCGAGAAGTTTTGGGTTCTTTTTCGTAAAATCAGCTCGTGCATGAGCTGTGATTGGCTGTGGGGCGACGTGGCGAGGTGTGGTTGGTAGAAATTAAATACTGTAGCAGGTACAGTGTCGCGCGGGGCTGGGTTGTGTTCTTTACCGTCGGATCGCGCGATCGGACGGCGTCCGTTTTGCGGGCGACGTGGAGGCTCAATTTGGAGGTGAAAATGTTGTACTTTTATATATAGTAGGGATTGCTATATCACCTCAAGTTGCCCTCCAAGTTGAGGCCAAGACATGAATCCATTATCCACCAGTATACCGTTGAAGTGAACTCATATTTATGTGAAGGCAGGTAGCCTTAAAAGAAAAGATAAACATACATAAAACATACAAGCCATCTTTTATCATTGTGCATATGAAACATACATACATCGTTTACTACCGGGGGTATCTTGATGATAACAAATACTCTTCTTCCAAGCTATATTGTCTGCTCACCTCCTCTGTTACTATACCCTCGATCACTACATAACTTGGTTCATCCTTTTTATCACCGATAACAATACTTTGAAGGGGCACTCGAAGGCTCTCAGTGCCATCTCCACTTGTCTCATAGTCGGCCGTTGGGCTCCTTCCATCCTCACGCATGCCGCTGCCAACATAGCTACATCTTCAACTTTGTTGCCCCCTTCCGCCACGACTTGAGGATCTAACAAACTAGTCACGTCGCCTTCTCCAAGCAAAGTTGTGAAACATGCAACCAACTTTTGTCCTCGACAGATCGATATGAGCATGGTTTTTTCCTTGTCAAGAGCTCCATGAGGAGGACGCCGAAGCTATAAACATCGCTCTGCTCAGTGAGTTGTCCCGAGTAGAAGTACATGGGGTCTAGGTACCCGAATGTTCCTTGGATGGCGGTTTCGTCCCCCGTTTGATCGACCGGAATGCACCTCGAAGCTCCAAAGTCCGACACCTTTGCTATGAGGGTGCCATCTAAAAGGATGTTCTGGGACTTGATATCTCGGTGGACTATAGGGAATGACACGGCCAAGTGAAGGTAGGCCAGAGCCCTCGCGGTCTCTGTTGCGATCCTTAGCCGCTCCACCCATGGCAACGATGCATTAGGCCCATCGACATGGAGATGATGGTAGAGGGTCCCATTGGAGATGAACTCGTACACCAGCAGCGGCACCTCCGTCTCGAGGCAGCACCCGAAGAGCTTCACCACGTTGAGGTGGTTGATTTGCGAGAGGATGGCTACCTCGTTGATGAACTCGTCAATCTCCCTCCGAATTGTGACTTTGGACTTCTTGATGGCCACGACGTGCAGGTCCGACATGATCCCTTTGTACACCAGGCCATGCCCTCCTCCGCCGATCTCGCGAGCCTTGTCGAAGTTGTTGGTGGCCTTCTCTAGCTCCACCAAGGGGATGATCATCCTCTCGGCGATGTCCGCCTTCTGCGACACCAGCTGCTGCAACAGATGTCCCCTGTTTTGCCTAAAGAATTGGTGCTTCAGGGCTCTTGCCCTCCCATGCTTGATCTTCCGGGTCACAAAAATGGCACCAAAGACCAGGAGTAGGAGGCCAGCACCACTGCCGATTCCTATGCCGACACTCAAAACTGAAAATGTGACAGGAAATGTGTCATGGTACGTTTATATGCTACCTGAATGTCTGAAATTTTTCCATGTGAAGCAGACCAAGAACTGATATATCTGATGTGTCATCTGGTTATAATATATGCTCACCTAGGGATGATTTGACGCATCCATCTTTGATGAGGGGGTTGCCACGGGAGCCGCGCGGACACCGGCATGTGTAAGCACCGGGCGTGTTGGTGCACACGCCGGAGCACGGGAACAGGTCGGGCCGAGCGCACTCGTCGACGTCCTGGCATCCGCCGGCGAGGTACGGGTTGCCCTGGTACCCGCCCTGGCACAGGCACACGTAGCCGCTGCGGTAGTTGTCGCTGACATTGTGGCATGAGCTGAGGCTGCTCTTGCACAGGCTCGTGGCCGCGTCCACGGGGCAGCCCTGCGTCGGTACATTGACCTCGAGCCGCGCGGACTTGACCGCCCACTCCAGCACCACGGGGATCGCCGTCCGGCGCGACGAGTCGGCGAGAGACTTGTTGAGCAGCGCGGCGGAGTTGCCCTCGAACCAGCCCGTCTCGGCGACGCGCACCAGGATGGGCACCAGGGTGTCCATCTCCTGGTTGGGGTCCAGCATCATGAGCCGCACGACGTAGGAGGGGCGGCCGATGGTGATGGGCGCCTCACAGCAGCCGTTGCCGGCGCACGCGGCGACCTGCTCCGGGGACGTAGCTTTGAGAAAAAGGTCGGTGGTGGCGCAGAAGGTGGAGCAGCCGACGATGAGGTTGGTGCCCTCTCCGAGCAGCGTGCCCTGCTGGTTACACCCCGTGACCACCAGCCGGTTGCGCGTCGCCGACACCACGAACGGGCCTGCGAGGGCGCCGTCTCCAAGCCCGCTCCACCTGCCGCTGGGCTCCGTGGGTTTCGTGAAGTCAGTGAATTCCACGGCGCCCGCAGTGTTCATGACGCGCACCGTGGAGTTGGCGAGCGAGATCTCCACCACCTCGAGGGTGGCGCCGCGGCCGCCGATGAGCAGCCGCTCTCGGTCGCAGGTGAGGTTGAAGCCCGGCATGGAGCACCCTGTGCCTATGCCGAACGGGTACGGCACGCTCACGCGGCCGCAGCTGCTCGGGCAGGTGGACTGAGCGGCCGCTGCCGCGGCCATGAAGCAGAGTTGCAACAGCAACGGCACCGAAGTCATCATCTTGTGTGTGTATGCCATCGATCCCCACCCTACTGCGTGCGTTGCATATATACTACTCCATCCACTTGTAAAAAATATATAGTACTATCTTAGAACTTACATTGGTTTGATAAGTGTGAATTTGTCTCCAAAAATATTTTTGTGCTATATATTTTATTTCTAATTATATTGTAATTAGTGGCCAAACTTATTTGGAGATTAATCTCCAAATGAACGCTTTTAGAATAGATGACCGGAGAGAATCTCTTTTCAATTTTGTAATTAGCACAGTGTTCCACGACATGTGCCGAGTAATTTCAAAACGGTTTTGCTAACTCTATGTCGATTGAAAATTAACTAAATCTAGACTCTCTAGTCAGTAGATTCATATTGTGATTCGTTTGACTTGTGAGTTGCAAATGCAACCGAGACTTTTTTTAATTACACATGAGTTGCAGCTCACTAGCCATTAAATTCGTGTGTGATATGTGAGCTACAACTATTTATTTCTCCAATTAGACATGTATTGCAACTTCCTAACAATTAGATTTACATTGTCATTCATGTGATACTTGAGACTTGAGTTGTAAGTGATTTGCAACTGAGACTTGTTCTTTCAAAAATATTCATATACCATTGATTATGTGATGACGTTAACCGACTGACATTTACCTAGTCGACTGAACTCTAAGCATGCCCATATCTAAATAGTCTATTGTCTTTCAAAATATACTAGGTCAAGATCAAGTAAAATCTAAAAGAAAACAAACTCTTATGTACAAACATTTCTTTATAAATTTTCATTATTTTCTAAAAGAAATAACTATTTTTACGTTTGCAACATAAAATATTTCTTTATATAAATTTTCATTATTTTCTATTACCACATTCGAAAATAAACATTATATATGTACAAACATTTATAATATAATTTGTTTGGCTGAAACTTTTGATGATCCTATCCATGAGAATCCAATTAATATTAAAGTAACCATGCCAAAAGATGATACAATAATATAATATAATAAGATTTACATTCCCATATTTTTCTTCGATGTTGAAACAATGCAGTTAAGTTCTAAATGTTGAATCTATCATAGAAATTTATGTAACCGATTTGTCAATGTACATGTGTTTATGTGTTGCCTTAAACACTATTAATAGCTTAATACTACCAAGTGCTCGTGCTTTGCACCAAATTTAAAATATATCACTCATCTAGGTTTGAAGTATATTCTAGTTTTGGTAAGGGCAGTGGCCGACAAGGAGGAGGAGGAGCTGTAACTGTCGGTGCCCTCTTCTTGGTCATCTCGTCAGCTTCTTCTTCCGGGCTTCTTGGCCCGGGTTGATGGAAGTCCACATGCATGGCGGCCGCCATGTGGTCGGAGCTCCTGTGAGTCCAGCCGACGGTGCAGCGGCCAACTGCGTGGGAACCAGGAATGTGACCGGCAGAGGCAAGGACGTTAGCATAGAGTCGCCATCATTCATCGCTGTCGCACAAGAGGGCTCAAAGGATGAGTATGTGTGTGTTGGGGAGGAGGTGGGGTGGGGGGGGGGGGGGGTGGTGGTTGGCATCTCGACATACGTTGTTATTTTATTGTGAACCAAACTCGGTGTCCATTTTATTTGACCTCTCCCGAAATAGTTAAATTTTGATGCCTAGCGCCCGTGGTTTTTTACCCTTCTCAATGGAGGGGGTTTTACACGTTAAAATCTTGTGTCCATTGTATTTGATCTTGTTTTTTGTTCATCGTTTTATTGCCTATCGTCAATACAGAATCAAGATGGTATCAAGAAGTAGATGATATCTTGTGAGACGCGGGGTTTCCCCATAATTTGTTATGCCCACGTATCAATACCAACACCATCATCACCTATCCAACCATAATAACGCTAAGAAAAAACCTATGAAACTATAATAGTGAAGAATTGATTATAACTTTTTAAAAATAGTTTATTACATTTGCTCTTCAAAATAAAACATAATTTTTGTCTCGCCGTCCATGAGACGAGGGAGAGAAGTTTACTTAGCAATCTAAGGAAAAATAGGAAAAAACTAACTTCCCTAATTCCACGCTCAAGCAATTAGCCGACATGAGAAAGCTGTTGTTTTGGCTTTTTGGGACGACTTGACGTAAACAAGCGGACTTTTCTTCACCAATCATCTGCAAGGTGGTGCGTCGCTCTCCTGTCATACAGTAGTCCACCTTCTGGCAGTTCTTTTAACTAGATTAGTTCAAGTGGGTTTGCAATTATTGTAGATGAACTAATCAAACTCTTCTGCGATGAGAGACTAGTATATCTGTATCCCGGTCCAAATATATGGGTTCACACGTAAGACATTTTGTGGATTTGTACTACACGAGACCTCATAACAAACGCAAAGCCGTACGCGTACTTGGATCTACTATAAAAAAACTAGTTTGGCCAGTAATAAAAAATGTATTTATAAATAAACTAATTAAATGCCGGTGCTTGCTACTGGTTACATAAGTAAGCGAATCACTGCATTTTTCAAATAGTTCATATTTTTTATATGTGTGCATATGCGCATATCTCTTCTTAACATGTTGCCTCTTATGAATTTCCGGATCTGTAGGTATTGCGGACTCTGTGACACAGCCAGCCACCCCCCCCCCCCCCCCCCCCCCCCCCCCCCCCCCCCCCGCGCAAATCATGTAGGCGCGCGTTACCGCACCCGTCTATTAAAACTAAAGAACGTGGAATGGTAATATGTGGATTATCATTGGCCATTGCGTAAAGGTATAGAGGGAGCATTCTAATATAAGGTGTTTTAGGTACTCTAATACAAACTACATACGGAGCAAAATGAGTGAATCTACAGACTAAAATGTGTCCATACTTATCCATATATAGTTCGTTTTGAAATACCCGAACATGTTATATTATGGTATAGAGGGAGTACAACAGAAGAAAACAATTACTCCCTCCGTTCGGAAAAGGATGTCACAAAATGATCATTTTTGTGACATCCTTTTCCGAACGGAGGGAGTACAAAACAAGGACTACCAAGTTTTAGTGTGTTAAGACGACAAAAGCATATGAAGATTCATCTCCCATCCTAGCAGCATTGCAAGAAATGTTGAATTCAGCGGAGTAAAGGGTAAGGAAATATCATTTGAAAAAACAACAGTGCCAATCCAGGTGCATTCTTCCCTATATCGATTTGCTAGGATTAACTAACAAATGATATTTTTCTTCCTTGCCTAAGTAAAAAATCGTTTGCTCAGACGATCTTCAAACCCCGATTATGCAGCATCTTGTAGGTTTAACCTGTGCACAATAGCATTCATTCTCAACATAAAATTACTGAATTTTGGATAATATTTCTTCACACCAAAATTAAAACCAAATTTGAATATATCATTATACCGAACCAACCTATGGATGTGCAATCAATACATAATTAAGGAGGTTGTACGCTTAGCTAAATGAACACACCAACTAACAATGATTTAGGGATGACATGCAGATGCTATCAGTTTTGCAGAACTATAAATCTTCAGAAGAGTTTCTTCTGTTTTTTATTTGACAATGAGACAATCACACGTATTAATAAGTAATACACGTATAAGTTATTGGTGAACTTGATGAGGGCACCAAGGAAGCCTTTTCCATGCAGAACCCATCTTGATCCCAGCTTAACGACTCACACGCACTCGAACAACACGTTGAATAACCCAAAACAATGGTATCTCCACTAAAGCGTTGAAGTTTATTCTGATATGCATAAGAAATAGCTCAAATCTATAGATCGAGAAATCTGAAATGCTACAACTTCTGGTCCATATTTAAAAAAATTAGTATTTGCGTAGTAACCGAAGAAGCAGGAGTGAGCATGGAAAACTTATGTAGAATTTAGGCTGAAAATAACATGGAAGGAAAACAGGTACCTTTGCAAAGCCGTGTATATTGAGACCACACGAAGTCGTTTAATCAAATAGTTAATTGGAAGCCTCCTAACCAACCCATTGGACACCATCACACCACCATGGTAGGCGATACCGACAGAATCTGCAAAAAAGGCTCTAAAGATAAGAGCCCCAAAAGTTCCCTTTTCCTGCGTAATACATAACCTATTGAGATTACAGAACACGTTAACAATTAAAAGGAACAATTACATTGCATATAAAGGAAAATCTATGCCACCAAGAATTTAACAATGTGGCCATAGACCTGTCTCATTAATTACGCATGACATCGTTGGAGCTGAAAATAACCACAGCATAACACACTCCGAAGTTCCTATGCAGTCCTCGCA
Source organism: Poa pratensis (assembly GCA_947311845.1). Taxonomy (NCBI): domain Eukaryota; kingdom Viridiplantae; phylum Streptophyta; class Magnoliopsida; order Poales; family Poaceae; genus Poa; species Poa pratensis. Next base: position 24,216,519 of record CAMZMU010000116.1, on the reverse strand, counting down.
TTCACACAAAATTGCAATGGCATATGACACAAACAGAAGATAAATTGGCAATTTGCACTCTGTAGATAATAAAAAAAATCAGCGAGCTCGTTGTTCCCTGCTTTTTCTAATGAAACGATGAATAAAAGCAGGAGAAGGGTTGTACCAACACCTGATGCATGTTAGGTACTGCTGGCCATCATGATAGCCATATGGTGAGCTGCACCCATACCTGGCCATGGGAAGCCCGGCCCGAAATTCCAGGGCATGGGCCAACATGGGCTTGTCCATGGGCCAGGCCTGGGCCTGAGATTTTGGCCCGAAGGACGCATGGGCTCCGGCCAGCCCGGCCCGGCTCGAAATTCCAGGGCCTGGGTCAACATGGGCTTGTCCATGGGCCAGGTCTGGGCCTGAGATTTCGGTCAGAATGTCGCATGGGCCTAGGCCTAGGCTTTGCATATTGGTGTTTTAAGGAAGAGGCCCGGCCCGGCCTGAGGCCCGAAAGCCCGATGGAATTTTGCTGTTATGGGTGGGCCTGGGTCCGAAATATAGGCCCGAAAGCCCGATGGGATTTTGCTGTTTGTGGTACCTGTTGTTGTTAGCGACACGAAAATGCACACACGCACACACTCCAGAGAGAAACACTCACGATGGAGGACACAAGGAGCTGAGCAAAGTTCTGGTTATTCACTTGCTACTTGGTGCTTCGAAACTGATACAAAGGATACCTATTTATACTAGTACGTGCTGGGAATGTAATCACTAGCTAATAGATGACCAGGAGTCAAGCCGCCCTGTCTCCTGCACTCTATCCTGACTACTGCTGCTGCCACTTGCTCTGAGCTCTTGTTTTTTTTTTTTTGCATTTTCTGAGCTCTTGTTATATGCTGCCGGGTGCTTGAGTAGCAGCGTAGATACTTGACTTTGGTGGCTCACGTTCACACCCCATGCATAAAATATTATCACGTATGCATGTGTGCTGCATGAGCTTAGCAACCAAGTTTGCTTAGGCTAACAGTGCCCCCTCCTACTCCATGGCCCTCGGCTTCCCCAGCTCAAATAATGTGATCCTACACCAACGGAAATTGCAAGTTCTAAATCATATCTTTGGATTTTGATAATCACAAAATGCAAATCAATTGACCTTGCCTACGAAAAAGAAACATATTGCAATTTTGTGTTTCCAAGAACTACCTCAAGTATGTAAACCCTGTTGATTTAGTTTAGCAATAGTTAAATGGAAAGAATCAATGCAACCATGAAAAAAAAACTTTTCATTTCTTTTCTCATTGCAACAAATTAATCGAGAGCAAAGGTTAGCACAACATTGAATCTACGATGTTGCAGTGCAAATGTGCACCGAAACAATGCAGGCCTTGCATCATAGCTCTACTCTGTAATTTATAATAGATGGCCGTGCATAAAGCAGACATCAAATCATCCATAATAAGCCATGTTTCGCAATGAAACAAACTGCAATTCAACCCAACTTCAGATCAGCTGTAAGTAGTTCATAGAAGTTCAGAAACTTGACACCGAAAACAACCGCAGAGAAATTACACATAACTCAAACAGTAATTCCAAGAAAAAATCTAAACACCATCAAGATGTCATAACCAAGGAAATCTGAATCAAGTTAAGAACTATTTACTTACATTGATCAAACCACCATGCTTGGAACTTACTCTCCTCCGTCTGAACACCATATTCTGCAGGTAAACATAAGTCATACCTGTCCTTCAACAAATTATGCTACAAACATATAGAAAATCCATTACCGAGGAAGAATGCATGATATAATGGCTAACAAAAGTTTCCTCGAAAAATTGGCAATTGTCAGGGGAACTGAAGAAAAGTTAAGAGCAGTACAATCTTCATAGGAAAAAAGCAACATGAACTTACACGCTTTGTTGGATTCCATCAACCTGCAGAAAATTCGGTAATATAAGATCAAGCAGTCAGCGAGAGGAAGAAACAAAAATGGGGCAAACATGGAACCTGTTTCAGGCGACACATGCCACCAAAGAGGGTTCTATTGGTTAATCCAAACAAATAAAATATGAACAATAGAGGTGGGCTCGGCAACATGGTGCTCACTGTGCTGAATACATTAGGCACTGCGACCCCTATCGTCACAACTCACAACAGATCAACAGCGGCTCAACATCTACAGTTTGAAAAATAAATTATCAGGAATCATGTGGCAGTTCGATCTGGGAACAACTTGGACGAGGAGGCAGCACCAGGACCAACTGCTCTTCGTGACAAAAGGTGTCGAATCTTGCCTAGAGAGGGATACCATGCCACCGCCGGGCGTAGACCCATGGCCTGCCACGACCCCACGTATGTGCGTTCCCTTGAGGGAAGGAGTACTGGAGGGCGGCGCCGAGGAGCAAGGGTTGGGAGGGAGCGGCGGATGCATGGAAACCTTGGCCCCGCCCATCTCGTTGAGGAAGAGAATGAGGCAAATGGGTCGCCTGCTCGCGTCGTTTCCTGCACGGATGCCCTGTTCCGTCTCCACGCCACCTCACACTACCTCTATGTTTACCAACTCGAGCAGCTCCAGGCGTGCAGCCGCCGCCGTTGCTCGGCCGCTTCCTGCCGCCTCCCCCATATTTCTCCCTATGCTTGGAGGTAAGCAGCGGGTAAGTGGGAGGGAAGGTGAGGAGGAGACGCCCCGCCGTATCTGATCTTCGTCGCCCTGCCTGAGTCGATCGACCTAGAAGGCCGGCGGCATGTGAAAGAGAGAGGAAAAGGAGCAAGCGGACGAGGGGAAATATTGGAGAGGAGGGAGAAGAAAGGGGGAGCGCCTACTCTACGCGTTAGAGCATCTCTAACCCATCCCCTTTCCATTAGAGGAGAAAAACGATTCCTAAAAGTTAGATTCCTAAATTTGCTCCTCTAAACTTTGGCCGCCGGATTCGATCCCCAAAAACTTAGAGGAGTAAAAAAATTTCATCACAAATTTCAAATCTCAACACCACATGTCAAGTATCCATATTACAAACATGCATAAATATTATCCAAAATACATCAAATCCATCATGTAAACTCCAAAAGTGAGGCCTTCACCATCTCGGCCACCTCCTCCACCATCTCGGCCACCTCAAATAGCACCTCGGCCACCATCACCACCACCACCACCACCACCACCACCACCACCACCAACACCACCACCACCACCACTCTCTCGGGCCAAGATCCTCGCACGAGCAATCTCCCAATATGCCCTAGCCTTGTCATCCAATGTGCTTGGGTTCATGAACAAGATGTTGCGGTCGGTGAGGAGGACGACGGCGTGGCCTTGGTGGTCGGCTTGGGCTTGCCCTCCGTCGTCGTGGTCGCCGGCTTGGGTGTGGAGGCCGCAGCGGCCTTCCTCTTCCTCTTCTCCTCCGCCGCTTGCGAGTGGGCTATCATGGCCTCCGTCGGCTTCCTCGCCCGCGGCCCGCTCAGCACCGGCGCAAGGGGTGGCCGGCCTAGCTTCCCCGCTGAAACAGACGACCGCGCCACGCCGGTGGTGCCCAAGCGCTTCCGCGGCATCGGAGCCGTCGCGGGGGTCGTTTCCGGCGGCGTCGCGTCGGCGGGAAAGTCCGGCGGGGCCGCGGAACCAAGCTCCGGTGACATTCCGGCCATGGGTTGGGCGAATCCCGGCGACGGGTTCCGGCGGTTTTTGGCGGGAGGGGTCGGCGGCGAGGCGGGAGGGGAAATTTTAGGAGTCGGGTCGGCGGCTGAGCAAATTTGGGTGAGAGGGGTGGGATTAAAGGAGTCGGTTTCGCATATTTGCTCCTCTAACGGTTTTTGCGGCTTCGGTTAGAGCCGCCTTCGGCGGTTAGAGGAGAAAAAAAGGGATTCGGCCGTGGAAAGGGGATGGGTTAGAGATGCTCTTAGAGCATCTGATGCTCTAGCAGATACCGGATACTGTGTTACCGGATATGTGCTATCCGGTTGAGCCGGAAATCAGTTTCCGGTACCGCGGCGCGCGTGATAGAACAGATGCGGCATACTCGTACCGGTAACGAGTTTACCGCATCTGTTCTGCACAAGGTACCAGTACCGGTATAGGAAAATCGATATTTACATGTTTATGTCGAATTTATGCTTTTGAAGAACATATACTTCATCAAACAACACATAATAAATGTTTTAAACATTGTGCAGCACAACAATCATCCATATTACAACAAATGTTTTAATCCGAATCAATAAAATAATAAACAAATGGTCTGAATGGAAATAATGGTTTAAATTACAACAATCTGAAATGAATAAAATGGGAAACTACTTCTTCCCATAAGCAACGCACTCTCTTGCGCTCGGTTGCGAGGAATGCAAAGACGCCCGACTTTTGAGCCCCACATCTTTCTCTTGCCTCCGGTCTCGTATTGCTCGACGAGATGCGCCATGACCATGTGCTCCATGTCATCGTCGAAGATGATGTCCTCAATCTCGGAATCATCCGAGTCGAAGGAGGAGGACGACGACGAACTCCAATCCATCTAGCACACGAGTTTTTGTAAATTAGACTATAAATTCACTAACATCTTAGCCTAAAACTACCGAATCGACGCCTAATCGAGAGAAAAACGAACTTTCTTCTCCACCAAATTCCGGATCCGAGACGCCGGAGCTTCTCACCTGAACGCGGCACGAAATCGACGACTCGGACGGCCGTGCGAGCAGGAGAGGGTCTCCGATGGTCAGACCCGACCGGAGAAGCCGCTCCCGGTCGGAACTGGACTCGCGCGCGACCTTGGCGGCGGCCACCGTCGCGTCCGTGCGGATGGGGAACGCCTCCCCCGATGCCGAAACTTGACGGAATCGGTTCGCCGGGGCGCGGCGACCCTTTCCCACGGTGCGGCAAAGGCGGGGACGGGAGCGGGCGGCGGGGCGCGCCGGCGAGATGCAGCGGCGGAACTGTTCGCGCCAAGAGTGCGGGGTGCGGGAAAATCCGACGCGGAAACTGAATGGATGGGGCACGGGGGTGAAATTTCCTTCTCCCCGGAAATTATTTTCTGGTAGGGGGGCTTATTCCGTGTCTGTTCGGCCCCAGATTTCACCCCGGACCCGTAAAAAAGGAGTTATTTTCCAGGCCGGGGCTTATGCGGTATCTGCTAGAGATGCTCTTATGCGGAAGAAAATAGCGTCCGCATACCCCCCCCCCCGACGCAAAGCCCACTATCATCCGTTCCGCATGGTTCGACGGACGACTGCTTCCATTTTCTCTTCGACCTGTTTACGTTCGAGTGTGTTTTATCCCTGTTTCATCTCAACCAGGGATGGCAACGGGTCTGCTCCCCACCGGGGAGTGCCTTCTCATCCCCATCCCCATCCCCATTTAAGAATCGGGGATACTTTTTCCCTATCCCCATCTCCATCGGGATCGGGGCGGGGATCGGGTTCCCCACTAAGAGGCTAATTTCAAATAATTTTGTCTTAATTTTATGAACTTACACTTTTCACGCCGAAAAATACACAACTTGTGTAACAGGTATGCGGTAAAAATGACAAAATATTAGATCATATGTTAAATATTATTAAAACACACTATGGTAGACACAATATTACAATGTATTTCATATAAAAACATATAAATTTATATATCTACGAGTAGATAATGGGTATAGCAGGGAACGGGGATGGGAGAGCTTTTAATCCCCATCCCCCATTTTATATGGCAGGGATCAAAGTTCCCCATACCCGTCCCCTAACAGATGAATTCTCCACGGGTTTTCGGGGAACGGGGCCCATTGCCATCCCTAATCTCAACTGCTCAAAACTCAAAAGAGTAGTTTATGAGTCGTGGGGCGTTTGACTTAATTAAAAATATACATGTACTAGCGTAATCCGTTTTCTTAAAAACTAGTAGGATGCTATATAAGGATTACAAACGAATATATAAAATCGAAAAATATGTCTGTTTCATCGTTGTCATTTGGAAGAGTACACATCAAATGTATAATCACGGGAAGGGAACAAGAAAAATAGTGCTAGTTTTTTTCTGCAAAAAGGTCCACCGATATATTAATCATCATCCATAGACCACAACAGTACAAATGACTCAAAAAGTAACAAAGAAATACAAATAAGTCACTGGACCACCTAGTGACGACTACGAACACTCTGGAAAATATGGTTCACTTTTTTTTTAATCAGAAGAGGAAAAAGTGTTCTAGAAATTAAAATATTCACAAATGTAAAATAATATTAAAAATGATATTTATCATATTTGAACGATTTTTTAAATATGAAAATTTATGTTATTCGAAAGATTTTTAAAATATGAACATTTATGTTATTTGAACAATTTTTCACTATGAACATTTATTTAATTTGAATAATTTTGTAAATATGTACGTTTATATTATGTGAACGATTTTCAAATATGAACATTTATATTACTCGAACGGTTTTCAAAAATAAGAACATATATTATAATTGAATTTTTTTCAACTAGAACATTTACCTCATTTGAACGGTTTTAAAAAGTGAACAGAAAATGGCGGTGAACGAAAACTATTTTTTAACGATTTTAGAAAATGAACAGAGAATGGCTCCGAACGGAAACTATTTTTGAACGATTTTAAAAGTGAACAGAAAAGGCCGGTGAACGAAAACTTTTTTGAACGATTTCAAAAAATGAACAGAAAATGACGGTGAACGAAAATTATTTTGGAACGATTTTAGAAGTGAATAGAAAAGACCGGTGAATGAAATTGATTTTTGAATGAGTTTAAAAAGTGAACAGAAAAAAGTTATGAACGGAAATTAATTTTGAACGTTTTTAAAAAGTGAACACAAAAACTCTTTGAACGGAAATTATGTTTGAAATGTTTTTAAAATATGAACAATTTTCAATCTGAACATTTTACAAATATGAACAATTTTCAAATCTGACCATTTTTAAATCTGAATTTTTTTCAAATATGAATAATTTTCAAATCTGAACATTTTTTAAATTGAACATTTTTCAAAAAATGAAAGTATAAAATTAAAATAATATCTAAAAAGAAAACAGAAAAAATCTAGGTTTGAACGGATTAGGTTCAAAATATGAACTGAATCTATATTTGAACGGTTTTGGAAACTGGATGAACAAAATCTAGGTTTGAACGGATTTACAAAAATCGTGAATGGAACCAAGAAATGAACGAAGTTGCAAAAAAAATGTCATCCGAATCTAGTTTCGAACAATTTGAAAAATCCGGTGACAAAAATCTAGGTTTGAACGGATTTGAAAAACTGGGTTAACAGAATCTAGATAAGAACGGATTTGAAAACCCGGTGAACCGAATCTAGGTAAATAAAGGAAAAGCAGAAAATTCCGATGAACCAAAAAAAATAGTGAACCAAAAATACCGTGGAACCAAAAGTAATAATGAATCAAAAAATGCTAGTGAAACAAAAACAATAGTGAAGCAGAAAATAATAGTGATCCGAAAAAGGAACTAAAATTCGGACGAACGAATATTTGAATGAACCAAAAAAATAGATCGACGGGTCCAAAAAATGTTCATGGATTAATAAACGTATTCAACGTTTTTCTAGTCCAACAAAATTGTATTACCAAAAAATAGAAAATGAAAAAAATGAGGAAAATAAAAAGGAAATAGAAAGATCAGGAAAAATGAGATAATAAAAAATAGTACAGAAAAAAGGAAATGGGGAAAATGAAAAGAGAAAAGAAAAAGGAAGATTAGTTTTCACGTTTTTATTGAAAAATCGATTAAACAAGATCAGTTCTTGGAAACATAAAAAATAGAGTACTGACTACTTTGTGTTCAATACTGGATCTTACTCATTAGAAAAGTCGGCGAGAAAATCAATAGCAGGATGTACAGTAGCGAAATAGAGATCGGAAATAGTAATAACGAAGGAAAAGAAGTTACAGTATTCGACAAAGAAGCAGAAGGCTGATAGACAGAGAAAATGGGCCAGGCCCATGAGCGACAGAGGGGTATGCGGGAGTGTATCGCTCCCGACCTGGTCGTCAAATAGGATTCGCCGAAGAAAGGCGGGACTCGGGAGGAGAGGTCGGGATGGGAGGATGCGCATGAAAGAATTGCCTCTCACTATCGCGTCGTACTCGTACTGCATGACCTACATGGGCCTTAGCGGGGGTTTTGGGCCCAATTCACCACAGGAAGTCTATTTGATGCCGAGAATAGCGTCTCCCCGGGTCTGAAGCATATTCGACGGCCAAAAAACAGCTAAATAAAACGATCGGATGGCCAAAATTATTGAAGTCGTCACAAGCCTCCTATTTGGCTCAGTTTTAATATCCCTAATTTCGTTCTCAACTCCCCACTATCGTGCACGAATCCTTCCTTTTCGCTATCCTCTCCATCGCATTTCTCCTTTGCGCAGCAGCTCGCTTCCATAGCCACAGCTTGGTCGCTCTCCCCGCCACAACTTGTTCACACTACTGCATGTATATAAAATTACAATTTTGCTATACTATTTTGAAGTATTTACCATATATTGAAGTACACAAAACTATAGTTTTTGCTAAATCAAACACCCTAAAGTATTTACAACCATAATATATTTAGAAACCAGAGATTTCTTGGAGTACTTCGAGAATATTTTGCTCCCAAACACATCTTTAGAGTCCCCTCAACCTTAAATTATTTAGTCCTTCAACACGGGGTAAGGACAAATATATATATATATATAGGTAAATATATATATATATGTTTTAAGCGGAGCAAAATATTTGTCGTTTCCATTGATATAAAAGAAGCAAAAATAGTTGCCCAGACCCAGTTTTTTTAAAATAGTTTTTTTTTTGACAATCAACACCATGATATATTTATGGTAGCAAATAGTACATGGTAGAGATAAACGAACTGACTGCATCGATTACAAAATAAAGTCGAAAAGAAACTTGCAAATTTTCAAAATCTTTAAACTCTTTCTTCTTTCATGACACAATCTTGTACTTTTCTGAAGGCAGCCGTAAGAAACTGACAAAGATATCAAACCACAGACCTGTAAATACCAACGAGGGTTCTCCAATAATTTTTCGCCGTAGTGCCAAGGCTACGTGCACGCACGCAACCATTAAACTAATCAAACAACATCGGCAAGAGTACAAACACGATATTTCAGGGAAAAACAACCGAACAGCCTGGTCGACGTCGCCGGGAGCCGATAGAACGAATCACCATTGTCGAGGACGAAGCAGTCGGGACAGATATTGCAAGGACAATCCTCCTAGCGGCGGCAACCATGAGAAAATTTCCAAAATCGATTTGGCAAAGCAAAATCTGAAGAACCATACGTAGACAAACTTAATCTGTCAAAGCCACCATTGACGCCGGAAGAAGATCTCGCCGTCGAACGAAGGCCGAAAGATTGCTTATTGTAAACGATGTCATCTCCATTAACGAAGAAGACGACTAGCAAAATGCTAACCAATCTACTGAAACACTACTTGTATTAAGAACTCCACTCATAGATCGAGTTCTCCACCCCTCCCGACGCCGTAAGACCGACCGGAAGTGGGGAACCGATCTATGGTGGAGGCGGAGGTGGCGGCAGTGCTAGGTTTTCAGGAGCAGCTCTCTTCTCATGATAGATGGATCTTCAGAGACCCTATCCTTACTTTGCCGTAACCAGGCTCGGTGGCTGTTTTAAATATAGTTAATTACGTTCATCTTGCAAATTCCACTATTATATAATAAATTAGTAAATTATATGGATTGAGAATGTATAGATGGTATAGTCACGTTTATCTTGCAAATTCCACTGTATAATTTTGTAGACATATTATATGTACTACCTCCGCTCCACATAAAGTGTCGGATGAAACAATAAAGGTACAATCACGACATTTTTTGTAAACCGGAGTCCGGAGGAGTAGAATTACTGTTAACCGGAGGGCAACCGTTGCAACAAAAACGGACGGGCGGTGTGCACGCAGCCGGTCCCACCCTCCCTTTCTCTCCACACCACTTTCCCCATTTCGTTCTCAATTTCAAATCCCTCTCTATCTCTATCTCTCTCAAGCGCAACGTCAGTGCCGCCCCATCCCTCCCGGCGAAACCCTAACCCTAGCCACCCTCCCACCCCATGTCGGACTCCGAAGCATCCCCATCTCCCGCGGTTGCACCGCCGGCTGAGGCGCCGGCTGGCGACAGCTCCCCGTCTCCGGCGGTGAGCATCGGTCAGCATGTCCTCCGATCTCAGCACCAGCAGCCTGGTTTCTGATCGTTGTTTCGTTTTGCAGATGCACGAGGACTTGCTGCCGGTGGGGGAAAAGATCACGGTGAGGATCCCCTTCCCTAAAATGCCGTAATTGTTTTTTGTTTTTTGTTTTTGTTTTTAGAGTTTTCTTATTTTAGCAGACTTTTTTTTGGCTACGATGAATGGTACTTTTCCTCAATTGCAGTTTTTGTTGGTTTATCCAAGTAAAAAAAAATTGTTGGTTTGTCTGACTGATAACAACTGTGAGCATAAAACTGAGGAGAAACAGAAACTAAATGCAACTAGAATGCGTGGTGAGTAGGGTTACCTTTGGATCTTAGGCAAAGATAGCTCCTAGCCTTGCTAGGCTAGAATTAACATCTGGTATGGAAACTAAAGCTAGCTTTTGGTTGCAACCTAGCCAACAAATACCAGAAAAGCTTGCTGATGGAGAGAGCACAATTGGCTCTCCCGCACTGGCAAGAAATGCAATCGTGGGCACTCTACGACAGTTATCGCTTATATTTGCCCCGATCTAAACGGCAAGCCTTACTTGTAGTGACTGATGGAATGGGCAAGATAAATCTGGTGCAGCTAATCTAGTTGAGCTAGCTATCCAAACGCTCCATAGGTGTTACTGGTCGGGTTACCAGCTATGAGCAGATCAGTATTGTTGTCGTAATTATGGTCGCTGACAGATTGGCGTCTTGTGGTCATGTTTGACATATCATACTTAGTTACTCTGTAACTACAAAAACTATTTCCTGAACTCTCCCAAGCGCCCAGCATTTGAAAATTGCTTCCATAGTCCATACTGTCCTCATTATTGCGCAACCCAAGCTATGTATGCCGGGCAAACTCAGTTGTGGGTGCATCATCAAAATTGCAGATCATGCTTCTAGAATATGCGAAATTTAGAGTTCAGTGATCAGATCAGAAGATCGCGTGTTCACTTATGGTGATGATATTCTTCTGTCTACTACGCAGCATGCTGAATTGAACCGTTACTCCTCAACCTTCGAATCTTAGGATTGGTGGATGTACAGTTTTATGTCTATTGTCTGATATATCGTAAGCAGCACTTTGTCAACTAATACTGATCACATTAATGGTCTGGCAAGAAATGGTTACCACACAATGTTATTTTACCGTAAAATGTCCCTTGTTTCTGATTTGTTTGCTGATTATAACTACCCTTACTATTTGATTCGGTGTTGTCTTTTTGTGTTGATTTTTATAGAAATACTGTTTGTATTCTAAGAGAATGGAAGAAATCAACAGTTCATATTTTTAAATAACAGGAACTAAATGAATCACAGTCAGAGCTTTTGGGCAGACTTCGAGGACTGAAAGAGGTATGCTTGAAATATTGTGAAAGTGGTTATTTTTATTCTTCTTTTATGCATCTTCATTTATTTATTTCATGAATGTTGAGCTTTGCTAGAAGTCTCCAGTCGTTCCACATTAGTGTATGTGTTATTTGTAATTCTGTCTGCACAAGTTTTGTCTTCCCATTTGAAGGACACTCCTCAAAGAGTGGGCTCGTCATAAATAGAAAAGAATTTACATCTTTGCCTTTTTACTTGTAATGCTTATATCTTGAAACAGTATGAATATGGTTATACTTTTACTTGAAACTCTTCAAGACTGCAATTGCACTGTTCTTATAATTATCCTTTCGTCTTTTTCAGGATTTGCAGAGTTGGAGAAACAATTTGGACACCCAAGTAATGAAATACAAAACTGTGAGTTTTTGCGCACTTCACTTGATGCTCTGTCTTATATTGTTAAAAATAAATATGAATTTTACATATATTCTTTCTTGTATTGCAAGGTATTGTGTTAACACTTTATTTTCAGAAGGCAGTTTACTTTGTTGTCGTTTTTGGGTTTCTAGATGATTCTTCTAGTATTAAATGAAACCTCAAAAAATTGTTACTTAGTACGATAAAGTATGCTAGGGATAATGAAGGATGATAATTCCTTTTTTCAGAAAGTAGCTACATGTGTTCCTAACAACACGGCCTACCTTGAGCAATAATCTGGCACTCATGCTGGACTGCACTCTTATATGATTCTATGTGTCCTCCAGGAAATCGCCGATATCAAAACTGCACTCAATAGTGAAATAGATCAGCTAAAATCAGTAAGGCCATGTCCAAATATTCTGTAAAAGGTTCATATCTGATTTGTGTACCTTTTGCAAACTGTTTATCTCCTTTGCTATTTCTAGGATTTCCAAGAACTGAGGACCACCCTTAAGAAGCAACAGGAAGATGTGTCAACTAGCTTGAAGAATTTGGGGTAATTACCCTATTACATTCGTGATGGTGTAACTTTATGGCAAGTCATTGCTGTGTACCTTGGTTTGTTCAATTGTATCTGATTCTTCTTTCAGCTTGAAGATGCTACGGAAAATGAGGGGATCAAAGGAAGTGAGGAGAACACAAGCGAGGATGCACTAGCTGACTTGGGCAACCTGAAAGTAAGTATATTATGGCTTTGTTTTCCTGCTCAAAGATTTACTGGCTTGTTACATAATGTATGGATGTATGACTTTTTGCAACCGTACGATACTTGTGTTCTAATAATGGTTATGATCTTCACAATTTATGGGTATATAACTAGTCCCAACCATAGGATAGTCAAATTTCTCGTGTCCTATTAATGCTTATTTAATTGCACTTGCTAAATGACAATGTTTCTTAACCTGTGCATTTACCCTCTATTTTCAGTTGGACGATATGCCAGAAAATCCCGACGAAAGCAGCGGTGTTGAAGAGGAAAAGAATGTGAGTATTGGTTTATTACACGGCTAGTGTCTAGAGCAGATTGCAACGATTGATTTTATATCTCTTTTGGAATTCCACAACTCAACCCCTGTTCTTATTCATGAATAATCTGATAATCTTGAAATTAAAATTCTGAAATTTTAGCATGTCATCTTCTCCTAATGTAAGTATGATCCTGTCTTAAAGGTGTAAATATGCATATGACTTAGCTGTTTTTCTTTTCTCAACTTAATGGTAGGATAACAATTTTGTAAGCGATAATCTGTTCTGCACCTTTCCTATTCAGTGGAGCTTCAGTACAAAGACCATGCATTATTAATATTCGTGAGATGCAGACACAACATCTGTAGTTCTTTTGGATCATGCTAACAGTAGTACAGGCAAGGTTTTTCAGTCGAGCGACTAGTCGATGAGTCGCAACTCTCGAGGTCGACTCTGCGTGTTGACTAGACTAATTGGATGAGTCGAGCTACTCATTCGACTAGTCTCGACTAGTCCAGTTTTAGCGACTAAAAAATTGACCCCACCTGTCATATTTTCTTAAATATTGCTTGCCCAGTTTCCCCTGTAAAATCTAGATCGAGCCCCCGTTCCCCCTGTGACACAAAACATATCCTGTCTCCCGTGACTGACTGCTCTCCCTGGCCCCTGCCGCCACGAATCTGCCGGCCGCACCCGCCGCCTGTTCCTGGCTCCTGATCTACTCCTCCACCGGCTGTTGCTCCTGCTGCTCTGAGCCTCGTCCCCTGGTTGTTGTTGCTGATGGAATGCTTCTCCCTCCGCTGGCTGCTGCTGCTGGTGGTCTGCTCCTCCGCCGGTGGCTGCTGCTCTAAGGATCCTCCCCCAACTCTCCTTCATTGGCTGTTGTTGTTCTTGTCTGCCGGCTGCTGCTGGTCACTCCTATGCCGGTGGCTGCTGCTCCCAGGATCCTCCCCCAGTATTAGACTATTATTAAGTATATACTATGGTATTTTATAGTCATGGTTTTTAAGGCGTCGCTATGCGACGTCGCTTATTCGTCGCCTAGGCGTCAGAGCGCCCCAGGATGGTAAGGCGTCGTGCCCGCCTTAGGCTCATGTCTAAGGCGTCCAAGTCGTCGCTTAGGCGGGGAAGGCGTCGCTCTGACCAATTTTGGACGCCTTCGACATTGCTGGCAGGTCGAGCGGGAAGTATTGATGGACGGACCGGGAAACCCAAATTGGGCGGGATGGGAAGAAAATTGGGGGCAAATCAGGGTGAAATAGATGGGAGAGAGGGTGGGCACACACCCGTGACAGGAATCGATCTGAGAGAGAGAGAGAGGAGCTCTCTCCTCTCAGGCGCCAGCTGCTCCTCCACCAGGTTTCGTCCTCCTCCGCCAGCTTCCGTCCTCCTCCGCCGGCCTCCCCTTCTCCGGCCAAGCTTCTTGGCCTCTCCTCCCCTGGCACAACCCTTTCCCAGCAGGGCAACAAGATATGGCTCCGTTCTCTCCCCCATGGTCTCTTTCCTCTCCGCCCTCACCTTCTCCTGTCTCTGTTCTGCTTGTGGTGCCCGTGGTGCTGTACTGCTGTGCTTTCCTGTTTGTGGCTCTGATATAGTAGTAGGTTTAAGTTGCCTGCTTGTGGTGCCCGTCGCGCTAGTTGCTCAATCCGTTGCTTGTTTTGCTCTAACCAGATGAGCTACCAGAACCACTTGCGTGGTGCTACTGCTGTGCATGGATGCTGCCGTGCTTGCCTGCCCTGATATATGTCTAAGGCGTCGCCTCGCCTTACGCTTTAAGCGCGAGCCCCCCCCCCCCCCCCCCCCCCCCCCCCCCCCCCTAGGACGCCTTACCGCCTTAAAAACCATGTTTATAGTACATATTGCTTGATTCATGTCGATTAGTCGACATGAGTCTTGACTAGTCACAACTAGTCTATGAGTCGCTACCCCAACGGCCCATCGACTCGAAAACCTTGAGTACAGGCAAAGTAGGTTGCAATAAGTAACTGCGATCTGTGCTTTGATTGTGGTAAATGGTGACCAAACAGAGAACTTACACCTAGTTCTTTTCGGAGATCATTGTGCATGTACTACACACCTATGCCAACACTAGTACCAGGACAAGAAGTAGGTGAATAAGTAACTGTATGATGAAATTTTACATGCTCCGATGGTCTTATTTTTGCCGGTGTGCTGCTTATGCTTACTATAGAATTCTGTAATATTTCACTTACCTTTTTCATCCCTGGTGGACGCAGGAGACCCCTGAAGATAGCACGGTGGGCAAAGGTACCAAGAAAGACAGTTCAAGCGATGAATGAATTAGTGCATGAATGGAAAGTGGAAATGGTGCCACTTCTTTGGTGGCCCCTGCTGTAGGATTAAAGAGTAGATAGGTTCCTTCACAAGGAACGTCCGTGTAGTGTGGTCTTTCTCGAACGCTGTTGCTACCTGTTTAACTACCTGAATTGTCACGGAGTGTCCACTTGATTATTTTTTAGCATTTTCACTTGAGTTGTCTTGTTGTACTACTAACAAGAAATCCCGTTGGAACCCCAGAATTTATTCAGTCTCGCATGAGCTGTCTTGTTTTACTAACAAGAAACCCCCATGAAACCTGAGGTATTGGCATGGAAGAAACATCTAAGGAGATGTCTCTCTTAGACCAACTCTTTACAGATACAGTAAAACAGTTCATCCTGTACGGAACTTTTATTTTACGCGATGGGGAAAAAAGAAGACAACTCTTCCAGATCCTGTAAAAGCCCCTCCTGAAAATTCTACAGGATTAAAGGGATGGATGATTTTTTCCTAGGCTACCATATCTCTCCAAAATTTGGTGCTAGGGACATTTTCCTCTTGCTCTGCTCGTTCTTGTCGTAGATGGCGCGGCTGTTCTCCCCGCTGCTGCCTACTTCAACACGAAAATCCCTGCCATGTCGTTGTTGCCCGTGTCTGATTCTAGGGTTGTGCAACCGCTGCCTCGGATGTGCGCTGTCGGCAGGGCAAGCGGGTGGTTGGTGGGGCTGGTGATGCCTTGGCCACGTTCATGATCGATGCCGACGTGCTCGGTCAAATACCGGAGATGTATCTTTTTTATTCCAATAGTTATTGTGAAATCGTTTTGTGTAGTGTTGATGTAGATAGCACTCCTACTTACTTTATGAACAATGAACATGATGCAAGATTCAATTGGGATTGATCAAGATATGCCTTTCGATCAACTGGACCATCTTGATAAAACAAATGAAAGCATGAATATATGGATAATGTGTTTGATGTTTCTCAATCAAAGAGGGAGAAAAGGAAGGGAAAAAAAGGGTGGTAAGCTCGTCTTTCACACCGAATGACCTTAGTTTGCAGTTGCACATGGCCTAAAGATCGATGACATCTTGATTTCAAGGTGAGGGAGGACTCCATGTTCAAGGTGAAGATCTATGACACGAATTAATCCACCGAGAGAGTGGTCACTTGTAATAATCACTCTAGTTATTTATCTCTTGTGTTGCTAATCGTGGATTTAGGAACCCCAGAGACTAATAGTTCTTTCTTTTGATCTTTATTTTTAATGTTGGAAACTGATCTTATGTCTTTTCTTCGAAAATAGCAAGAACTTGTATGACCCTTATGCAATCAACGTAACCAAACACAAGAGCTACTTCTTGTGGCCTCATACACACAACCAAACACACGCTAAGTACTTCTCATGGACCAAACTCGGTTACAACATTAGACATAGCTTGTTGAGACTTGGGAGGACAACCAAAAGCCAAAGACCAAAATGATCTTGAAAACCTTACAACATCAGACATAGCTTGTTGAGACTTGAGAACTGAGCGCAAGCTCAGTGGCAGGAGTTAGTAATGAACCCGCACACAAGAGTTCGAATCCCCACTTCGCGGATTCCTCCGGGTGCTATCGGCGTCAACTCACGGAGAGGTCTTATCCTATCCAACAACGGACTCCTAAAGGAGGGACTGTTCTCCCTTTGGTGAACGTTTTTAAAACCTTAGTCCCGAGGTTTTTCTAGATCTAGTTGCAAAAAAAGAGAGAGTTTTTTCTAGATCTTTGTACATATTGCCCGACTACTTTGCTGCTCTTATTATTCTTCTCCATATTTTCTTATACTCCCTTTGTGCATGAAATGATGTCTCAACATTGTCTGAATCTGCATGTATCTACACACTAAAGTATGTCTAGCATGCAAATTTAGAAAAAATTGAGACATCTTTTTTTGTGCGGAGGGAGTATCAGTTATCAGATAACAAAGGTTTTAATCTCAAAAAAAAGATAACAAAGGTTTTTCCAAGGTGGCACTGTTTTTTTTTTTTTGCAAGGTGGCTCTCCCAGTCTCCCTCCCGACCCGGGCCGGGCATAGGCATAGCGTGGCATCATCCACTAGTAGTACGGTCAGTCTATCACCAGGCGCGCGCCTCTCTGCTCTTTCTCCATTTCGAGATAAGGCTATATATCCGCAGCTCCTCCTCAGCCTCCCGCGCCTCCCCTCCTCACTAAGGCTAACGCGGGAGCTCGCCGGCGTCCCCGACGAGGTAACGCCCGTCCTCCGAGTCGTCTCGCCAAACCCTGTATACTGCCTGGACACCATGCTCTGTGCTATCGTCATTAGCGATACTAATGCGGCCAGCGCCGCCGGCGACACAAGTCTTGAGCGAGCCGTCGTCAATGTCTCCCGTCTCTTCTCTCTGCTCCCCTTGTCTTCCTGCTCTCTCTGCTACATCATCTCGGTTCGCTGTTGGTTGCGCGGAACGTGTTTGTGGGTATGCCTGCGTGTGGCGCCGTCGACGGTCGTGTTGGTTTTGAACACTTCAACCTGCCCTGCCTCGAGAAGCAATGATTTGTAGGGTTTTACAATCGCAATTTTGGGTACTCGTTGTGTACGTAGACACCGGAATGCTGGACAGATGCATATTTATCCTCCGGGACAGAAGTACTTGTTTTTCGCAACATTTGGTTGGGCCTGAAACTGTTCTATGCATGATGTTTTAAATAGCAAGAACTCTAGTTTGTGTGTCGAAGCATATTTATCACATATTGCTCTTTGCTCAACAGACTCATCGACACTGAATTGGTTTCTTCCCTTGTGCAGGGTTCTGAAGGAATCAAGATTCTGATACATTCCCCCTAAATTCACCATGACGCCAGTGGTTCACTGCTCTGTCGGCAGTGTCAGCCTGTTCCACGTAGGCAGTTTCAGGCCCAGCCGAGAAATCCAGATAAGGAGGTTCCGTGGCTCTGAGAGGTATTCGAGAGTAACATCGCCGTCGCATCATGGGCTGCTGCAGCCACAGACAGCATTCCGCCTGATCAGCATCTACAAAACAAGCTGGTCCTCTGCCAACAGGCTAAGGACCTTGTCGGCAGCAGCGTTGGGACCGATGTCGCGGTGGAGGGTTCATCGTCGCCAGCAGGAGAAACTTCCAGTGAAAGCTCCGAGGCCGCACCTGGCGCTGCTGAGACTACTGAGCAGGCTGAGGCTGGCACGCGCCCAGCTTCTTCCGCTCCCAAGTTAGGACGCAACACGCGGAAGAGCGAGATGCCACCACTGAAGGAGGAGGATCTAGTTCCCGGTGCTTCTTTCACTGGGAAAGTCAGGTCTATCAAGCCATTTGGAGTCTTTGTTGACATCGGGGCATTCACTGAAGGCCTTGTCCATATCTCCCGAGTAAGTGACGGCTTTGTCGAAGATATATCTACCCTGTTCACTGTTGGGCAAGAGGTGTCAGTGAGATTAGTGGAAGCAAACAAAGAAACAAGGCGCATCTCCTTGACAATGCGGTCAGGTGGAGATTATGTCAAGGAAGCACCTAATGCCGCAAGCGGCGGAAAGAGTCCAACTTCAGCTGCACCCAGAAGCTCACCAAGGCAAACAAAGGATTACAAGAAAGTAGATGAGGCGAAGTATACACGAGGAAAATCTCTGACTGGCATCATCAAAAGTACGACAAGAACAGGGTCATTCGTGACACTGCCTGATGGAGACGAAGGATTCCTCCCAAGGGAAGAGGAAGCAGCGGCACTGTTTACCCTTATCGGGCATTCTGGACTGGAAATTGGTCAAGAGGTAACGGTGAAAGTATTGAATGTATCACGAGGGCAGGTCAACTTGACAATGAAGGGGGGAGACGATGATGAAGACGAGTTGGCATCGTTAAACACAAACCTGAAGCAGGGATGGTCCAAAGGAACTAACGCATTCGAGTTAGCTTTCCGTAGGAGCAAGGAAATCTCCGCATTCTTGGATGAGAGGGAAAAGGTTACAATTCCAGAAGTACAAGCAGAAGTTGAGACTGAGAGTGCAGTTGCAACTTCTGAGGTTGATAGCAAAGTTGATGACAACCTCGTTGAGCCTCCTGCAGTTTCTGCTACTGAAGTTGAAACCAAAGGGAGGATAACTCTTCAGCAGAAGCTGTCACCGGCACCATTGAGGAAGTCACTCCTGTGGCTGAGGAGCCAGAAGCATCAGTAGAAGAGGTTCCGCAACTGCAAGTACCGAGTCTGTCGAGAAAGAAGCTGCTCTGGAAACTGAGGAAGTAGCAGCCTCGAGTGAAACCACAGAGGTTTCTGCTGCTGGAGCTGGAGAAGCAAGCACAACCACAGGTCAGCAGTAATTTTGTCGACCAGATCTTATCTGCAAAGGCCCTGACATGTAGTAATTTGATCAGTCATATGCTGTCTGCAAAGGCTCTTCAAGCAACTCTACCCGACTAGGAAGAGTATTTTGATAGATTGCATGTAAACTGTTCAAGCAACTCTTTTTTTTCAAATTCTTTTTCAGTTTTTCTTGTGGTATTGTTCCGTACTTTGTCAAATGACCCAAGAATCAATGCACTTATGTTTTGTCCTTGCTAGCTCAAAGGGTTCAATTGGTCAGTATTGCTTGACTCTAGAGGATCTTGTACAATCCAGATATCACCTCATCCGCCACTGTACATTTTTGGACTATCAATGATAAGCCTCGACAT
Organism: Poa pratensis; assembly: GCA_947311845.1. Classification (NCBI taxonomy): domain Eukaryota; kingdom Viridiplantae; phylum Streptophyta; class Magnoliopsida; order Poales; family Poaceae; genus Poa; species Poa pratensis. Next base: position 24,196,619 of record CAMZMU010000116.1, on the reverse strand, counting down.
GATACTTTGTTGTTTGTCTTCAGTTTTTGTACATCACATTAGGAAGCTTTCTTGCTCTTCTACATTTGCATAGTTTCGGTCTGTATCAAGTGGTAACTACATATTTTCCTACAAATTTGTTTGGCAGCAATGGAGATTTTAGGTTTCTTGTCTAATAATCTCAAGATGAAACAAGAGACTTCCTGTTGACGTGTAACTGTGGCTAGTAAATGCATTTAGAATGTGATTGCATGATATAAATCTTGATTTCCATTATGAATCGGAATTTGTTCTAAAATGAAACACCAGAACATGATCCTCAAGCTTTATGGATGCAGTGTAAGTTAACAGGTGCACCGAATTTTCTAATTAACATCTCCGTTATTTACAACTTCCATGTTTTCCTTTTTGCTACAGACATACTCTTCCCCACATTTTTCTAATTAAAATCTGTCTTCCCACATTTTCCATTTGGGTACTTTATTGACGAACTGCTGTTACAGCAGCAGAAGACAGATTTTGATGGTTCTTTTCTGCATCTGTGCAGCAACTATTTCTCCTGCTCTTGTGAAGCAGTTGCGTGATGCAACTGGAGCAGGCATGATGGACTGCAAAAAGGCTCTTGCTGGATCAAATGGTGACATTGATAAAGCTCAAGAATTCCTCCGGAAGAAAGGGCTGGCTGCTGCTGACAAGAGGGCTGGAAGAGCCACTGCGGAGGGAAGAATTGGTTCTTACATACATGACAGCAGAATGGTATCCTTATTGAATTGAACTGTGAGACTGACTTTGTATCGCGAGGTGACATTTTAAGGAGTTGCTCGATGATCTTGCCATGCAAGTCGCTGCTTGCCCTCAAGTTACGTTCATTTCTATTGACGACGTACCCGAGGAGGTTGTCAAGAAGGAGACAGAGTTGGAGATGCAGAGGGAGGATTTGCTGTCAAAGCCTGAGCAGATCCGCTCTAAGATTGTTGAGGGCCGGGTAAAGAAGAGGCTTGGAGAATTTGCATTGCTTGAACAACCATTCATCAAGAATGACAAGGTCACAGTTGGTGAATGGTTGAAACAAACTATTGCTACAATTGGAGAGAACATGAAGGTCAAGAGGTTTGTTCGGTACAACCTGGGCGAAGGGCTGGAGAAAAAGAGCCAGGATTTCGCTGCTGAAGTTGCAGCCCAGACAGCCGCGAAGCCACCGCCAGCTGCTCCTCTGAAGGATGACAAGCCTGAGGAATCGGCAGAAACTGCAGAGAAGTAATTTCCCTCTCAGAACCTCATGTTGCTTATGTTTCTTGGGGTGCGCATAATATGTGCATCAGAATGTGTTTACTGCCTAGGCATTTCTAACCTTAAACTGCATTGATACTTTCATATTCAGCATTCAATCTATATTTGACATACCTATATTTCCAGGAAACCAGCTGTGGCAATTTCAGCTGCATTGGTAAAGCAACTCCGAGATGAAACCGGTGCTGGTATGATGGACTGCAAGAAAGCGCTCGCTGAGACTGGTGGTGACCTTCAGGGCGCTCAGGAGTTCCTCAGAAAGAAGGGCCTCTCATCCGCAGACAAGAAGTCATCTCGCCTAACCGCTGAAGGCCTGATTGGCTCGTACATCCACGACAACCGCATAGGGTGCATGATTGAAATAAACTCTGAGACCGACTTTGTGGCTCGCAATGAGAAGTTTAAGAGATGGTGAATGACCTCGCAATGCAAGTGGTGGCATGCCCGCAGGTCGAATACGTCTCAGTGGAGGACATACCAGAGAGTATTGTCAGCAAGGAGAAGGAGCTTGAGATGCAGAGGGAGGACCTGCAGTCCAAACCCGAAAACATCCGCGAGAAGATTGTTGAAGGCCGGATAGCAAAGAGGCTCGGAGTGATGGCCCTCCTGGAGCAGCCATACATCAAGGATGACAGCAAGACGGTGAAGGATCTCGTGAAGGAGAATATTGCTGGCCTGGGGGAGAACATCAAGGTAAGGAGGTTTGTCAGGTACACCCTCGGAGAAAACTGATAGATGAGACACTGGCCTCCGTCAGAATCCATGACATCAGGAGTTGGGCACATTTTGATTCACCATGGTGCATAGCTGTTGCTAGTTTGTACTCAGTTCGATGTATAATTTTGTACCCCATGTTATTATTGTTCCTGGTTCCAAACAACACATTATTTCACATCCTTAAATGTAGATTACAGGAGAGATCAATATATTGTCCATGAAAGGATTACGGCAAATTAAATCGGTATCTCGCTCCATATTTAGATTCAGAGTTCTTGGAGAAGCCATCAGTATCGATTTTACACATTTTATATCTGTTATACTATAGGGAAATAGCTTGAAATCTCTTCATTTCATTTTTTATTAGTAGACAGGTGAACATACTTCCATAGCAGGTTACATGTGAAAAAATAGTGCAAGGGCTTATGCTGTGTGTCCAGTTGCTCAAACTATGACAACGGATACTCATGACTAATGTTACAGTGTGATCTACAGAGGCTCAACAGTATCCCTAAGATTTACATGCTACAGACAAGATGTATCACTACATGTTCATGTGAGTTACAGGAGCTTCTACATCCAGTGCAATTCAAACTGTCGCGTGCTCTTCCGTTTCAAGTTAAAATCGAAATTGTCAATCTAACCCAGCAGCTCGGGGAGAAGATTGCCCACCAAGAGACACAGAAGCTAGAGAAGATGCCCAGACCCTGGTGTTCATGGCTCCAACCATGAGCCTCCACTTGCTCCACATCTTCCTTACATCCACAGCATGAGGCACACATTCGAGCAGTTGCGCCAATTTGGCAAGGACTCCAAGGTTGGCGTGCCGGAAGTACTGGGTCCACAAGCCTTTGATGCAGGCGAAGCATTTCGGAAAGAAGAACATGAATATCCTTAGGCAGATGAAAAGGATGCTGAGAGCTAGGTAGGGCTCGCTCTTCACAGATTCACTGACTGAGCCATTCCAAAGCTTCGCATACTGTAGGCTTCTTTCAGTTGTGTTCCACTTACGTGGACCAAGATACGCAACTGGTTCTTGTCCTGCATCGAACAAAGCCTCTGTTAAGACAGAATAAGACTTCCACTTACGTGGACCAAGATACGCAACTGGTTCTTGTCCTGCATCGAACAAAGCCTCTGTTAAGACAGAATAAGACTACCATCACGCAGTTATTTTTTCATTTTTTTTTCATGGATATAGTATAGTATCAAATTGTGGCCAACTAATGACTGCAATATCTGATCTAGCAATCATACTGGTTCGGTTATCGTAAAATGAAGGTAACTGCATGTGTGCTTATTTAACATCCGTAAAATCGGCATTGCCATCTATCCTCCATACAATTATTGTTGCCATATTTTATCCATGTAACTATTCTGGCCATCTTTTATCAGTAGAACTATTATTCCCGTCTTTCGAGTTGTGCCATTCGAGCTCATAGGCTGCTTCTAAAGTAAGTTGATTATTTCATACTACAACAGTGTATCAAACTATCCATTATTGGCTTATCACTTGAAGATATGAAGTCTACCATTTAGATATAAATGCATGCTAAACGTCGAGAAACCTACCAGTAACAGCCGTGTAAAAGTTGACCAGTGAATTGAGATCTTTAGCAACAAGAGGCCAAAACGCATACGACTCATGAGCTATTAGTATAGAAGGAAGGCTACGGACACCATATCTTGATAAAACTCTGCAAATCATGTAACCAAGGAAATCTCAGTTAAGGTCGTCGTATTAGTTGTTAAGAAGGATAATAGTAACAACACTACGCATAAGGGTCTTACGCTGGCATGACGTTTGACTGTTCCACAGCCAAGTGCTTAATTTGTGGATACATTGAGCTAAGATCATCGAAGATCGGTCTCATTCTCTGAGAGAATGGGCACCATGATGCATAGAAGAGGATGGCAGTGTACTCCTTTCCACTCAACTCCCTGACAAGTTCCTCCCCATTAACCTGCAAAGTTTTCCAAGGTGAGTTCATTTTAAGCACCACACAGCCAAACGGGCCAAGCTTAATATGAAGATGATTTTGGTTGTCCAAATTTCAAATTATCCAGCAATAAAGCAGATTGACTAGTAAGTGAAGACTACACTGAACTGCTAGTCCCTTGAGACATTTAAGCTTCTTAGCCCAAACCTCAAAGCGATTTTTAGCACCGTCTAATTTCAATTAGCAATCAAGTTCAGTAATTGCAAGAAATAAAGATCGCCCTGTCCTCGATCTGTTCAGGAATCAGAGGTATACAATTGCAAGCATCTCAGACTCTCAGTGATATCTTCTACTCCCTCCGTTCCAAATTAGTTGTCTTCCATTTGCCAAAAAGTGGATGTAAATGGAAGACAACTAATTAGGAACGGAGGGAGTACGTTCTAACACACCACTACATAAGGTTTAAGTCAGTACTGAACGAGCTGCTGAGCACTAGTACCATAAGCATAATAAGTCACAGAAAAGAGGACACTAATCCACTCAAGAAACAAAAAAGAAACATGAAATCAAGCTGAATTGCGTCGGAATTGGCACCTCGAAGGCTTGAACTGCTGAAAGATGCCAACAAATTCGAAACAACCTTTTCGAGCGCAATATCTGTGAAGAAAGAAAGCTAATTTGAAGCGGGATAAGAGCCTAAGCTAGCCACTCAATCTCAACCTTCGTACTCCAGCGTTGACTAATTGCTATAAACCAGCTTGCACAGAAAAAAAACCGGTTTGCTCCCCACCAAATGAAACTGAAGGAGAATCGACACCTAACCACATCAAAGGGATAGAACACAATCCCATCACGAGCTAATTTGCTGACACCAAAATAGCATCAGGATTCAGGAACTGGGTACTAAATTATGTGAGCAACCCACAGGAAAATCGACTGGTACACAGGAACTGACGACAGAGGGAGAAGCGAGATCCACCAAGAACTGTGTGGACGAATCTCCCTATTCAATCACACAATAAATGCGCACGCACAGCCGAAAAAAGCACACAATTTATGGCCAAGAAATCCCAGGCAAACACAGGCCCGGAGCTAGGGTCGGAGACACGCACCTCCTCGGCCGGGTGTCCCTCCGTCGAGGCGCGGCAGGTTCGCCGGAGCCCCGCGACGAACGTCGGCAGCCCCTCCTCCTCCAGCCTCGGGCACCGACCAGAGCACGCCGCCTCCGTACCCGGAGACGCGTACGCCTGCGACGGCGCGGGGAACAGGAGCAGGAGGAGGAGAGGGGCGAGGAGGCGGCCGGCCATGGCGAGAGAGGAGGGGAGGAGTGAGAGGAGGACGCGTCGTGGGATTTCCTTGTTGTTTCAGAGTGCCAGCTTTGTAAATTTTTGTTGGAAATATAACAGATTCGGAGGGTGTTTCCGCATAACTGTAGATTCGAGGGCTGGAATGGAAAGCGTGGTACTACTACAGTTGGAACAGGAGTTGGAAAGCTCTGTTTAGGTTTAACCGTTTTTAACTCAAATTGCTTTTGTTAATTTTTGTTGCCTGAATTTTTTTTTTTGAGGAAAGGATCTGATCATGCCTGAATTTTTCTTGTTTCCGCTTAGTCGATTTCCTTCTCGTCTTTTCTTCGGCTTTTTTTCCCCGCAAGGTCAACGTATGAGATTGAGATCGTCACTAATGATTTGAGTTAGAGCATGCGGTAGCGATTGATGAGGCAAAGTGGAGGCAAGCATCACTGACCACGTACAAGACAGTTGGAAAGACACAATTTGACGTGGCTAAAGACATTGTGGCACACAACTACGAGAAAATATGAGAAAGAGAAGAAAGGGCAACAAAAAAATGACAAAGTATGATATGAAAAGATAAACGAAATAAGACTCCGTTTGGGAGCTTCGTTTTTATTAAACCACACCATTCCAGAATCGAATATTTGAGTGCCGTGGCGGTGAGTACTTCGGTTTTTCTTGATTTAGGAAAAAGAGTCCAGGACCAAAGTTTCCAATATGACAATAAAATGCAGTTTTGGATTATACTTCAGTTTTAGAACCACATTATTCATTGCATCCAAACAACTCATAGTGTTTAATACTTTAATATTTTAGAAATCTTGAATAATTCAAAAATACTTTAATGCAAAATGGTCCTTAAATTCTATATTTGTGGACTATGATGTTATTGGCAAAAATTGTGCTCATTAGGTCCTACCAACATAGCCGGCGCAAAATAAGGGCAAGAAAGTCCAAAACCGCTTTTACAACCGTCTATTGGCATTTGGGTTGAACTTAGACTCACAAGATTTTGGCTAGAGGGAGTACATGGTTTATTATGTCCACATATGCATATCCGCGAATTCATTACTTTTAATTCTAACTCTTAGGTATTGAATTTTTTTTTCCAAATCTTTAGATTAACACCTAACTGTTCTTGAATTCATTTTGCTCTACAAATAGTGGCCCATATAATGATGTTTCGTATCAAGAACAAAACTATTCCTAGTCCCAAACTAATTTCATCAAATTTCACATTTGGTCCTTTTCAAACCAAACGAAAATGAACCTTGAGTAAAAGTTTTTTTCTGGGGGTGATTTCAAGAAAAAATTTGGGAGGATCAAGAGCGGACTAATTTCCATACGGAAGAATCTGGAACCTATGAAGAACTTTCGGACGTCCAAATTAATATGACCACCACGGCACCACCCGCAACAAGAAAACGCATGTGCCACTAAAGCTGGCCTTTGCAATTGCCACGCGTTTAGATGCTAAGCTGCTATACTCCTCTTTTCTCTGTCTAATTTTTTGAAGAAAAAAAAAAAGAAAGAACACCACAGCTCGTGGTTCAATTTGCTTGCCACGCTGCGCTGCACGGAAAAAGCGAGACACGTACCACATAATGCACATTTGACTAACCCTCGTCTATTTTCTATTCGGCCGCATCTTTGTACGAATGAATTGAGTAATCGTCAGCACTAATTTAAGAGAATTAAATACTTCTTCAGGTAAACATTTCCATTGCAAAAATGAAATTCTAGTAAATATTTGGAGAAACGTGTCATTTGCCTTATCGGATCCATTTGACGGAGATTTTACTAATTCATGACTGGATTTTACCAAAATGTTTATATAAGTGTAAAGGGCAGAGGCCCAGTGGCAAAGATAGCAGTGACTCAAGCTAGCAACCAGAGTTCGAATCCTATCGGGAGCAAATTTCTGAAATTCTGACAAAGGAGTAATTCTTCTATAAAAAGAAGCCACCAAGGGCTAGTCCTGATTGGTCTCGTTTCTCGTAATAATTTTCTTATATGGCGCAACAATCTTAGTGTTTCTTGGTCAGCCGCAAAATTCTCATTTTCCGTCGACTTTACAGTTTTGTCCATGCATACCTATGACAATGTTTACGCTGTTGTACGATACAATTTCTTCATTCGGTGCAAAGTTTAATATGGTGTTCAAACACTATTTTTCCTCAGATGTTAAACGTGATAACGAATTAGCAAAGACCGTTAATGCCACTCAAAATTAAAGTTGCACCTGGATACGGGTGCATATATCAACAATGCGAGTGTTTATGTGTGCAAATTTTGTATTTTGGAAGATATTATTTCATGACCGTAACACATATCTTGGAAACAATTATCCACGTCGTTTATTTCATTATTCGACAGCTATAACAACATCTCACTCCCAGTGACATAAACGAAGCAGTACAGGCAGCGCACTGCGCACCACCAACCAACAACACCGCAGACTAGGCTAACTCTGATCTGTGTGATTTGTCCTCTGCAAGTCTACAACAGCAACTGGCCTTCCAATTCTTGGGCAAGAAAAATGCAAGCGCCGCTGACTAACAAAAAGGACTAATTGAGCTCCGCAAAATTTGGAGTCCAGGAAATATCGTATTATGTTGAGGAGAAATGGGTAAAATCTAGCATCCAAATTTAGGTTCACCGGTTACGACTGCAAATCTAGCCACAGATCTTTTGAAAAATGACCCCTTCACTTTTATGGATCTGTGGTCACCGTTAAGCGCCTACATATGCAGTTCAACGTCAATGAAAGTGTCAAGGAATGCACATAGAGATGGTCGTCTTCTCATTTTGCCATGTGTCCAGCAGAAAGATTCTGGCAACTCCTGAACAATGATGGTACAACATAAGCACATTTGAGCGTGTAATTCTCGCCAAACCAAACTTGTCGAGCATTCCTCCCACAGCGTTGATTACTCCGGCATGTTTTGACGTTGGCCTAATGTCGTTATCTGAACCAAGGATGAAACTCTCCTCATCGTTGCTGGTTTCACGGATGAGCCTGACGCTGTTGTGGGAACCAATATCGCCACCAACTCTTAAAGGATGTACAAGCACAAAATGATCGATCCGCAGGAGTATAGAGTCAGAAAGAACAACTTTTGTTTTCGAGGGCAAGAAAGAACAACTTCTTACATGCATCACAAACACATGAATCCATGGTCAACAAAAGCTTAATTCTTGGATGCATTCGTATATTTTTTTTCCGTGGTAACACACGGGCATTTAGTTAGTTAGTATATATGTAATGACTACAACTAAATACATATTTGCTTCGATGGAAACAAATTCCTATTTTGTTTCAAGCAATTATCAAATTGATGTAAACAATCTTGTGTTATATTGGAAGCAATCTAGTCGCTATGGAACACAAATTTCGCCGGTGGAAACATTAATATGTTTGGATAAAAAATTATTACATCTTAAACACTATTTTAGATCGAACGAATTTGAAGTGTATTGGAAGCAAATTTGCATAGCGTTAGAAACAAAATTTGCTTCGAAGGAAGGGAACTATTGTGTGGCATGGAAATAGAATTTTACAGCAGTTAAAAGCCGAAATAAATAGTGCTTAAGACGAACAACTCCAAAAATATTCTAGTTATAGTGGAGCATGATACCTACGTTTATCCACCACTAATTCTACATAATCCATCCGGCTGACTCAAAAAATGGTGGGATTGGGGAGGTAGTTACTACTAGGAAGCAAATTCAGGAAATTAGCTACCCTGACGCACGCTCTAATCGGACTCAGTTTTATAGTACCTACATTTGTGATCTCATTGCAGATAGAGTGAAAGATGTTTACTTTATTGATTTGGTCCTGTAACTAAATAAGTTGGTGCTTGTAGAGGAACTGGTGGTCCACCCTAATGCTCCAACTGGACTAAAAGTTTTCTCAATTTGTTGCACCAAATTAAAATTGAAGTATGATTTGAGCCATGATTGGTTTCCACCGCAAATGCCGTAATATTTTGTTGTAAATATTTTCTATATGTTACAAACAAATGTCTAAGAAAGCATTTCTGTAACTTTTATGTGCAGGGTTATAGTGCCGATACCTTTAGTACCGGTTGTTAATAGCAACCGGTACTAAAGGCCTCTACCAGTTGTTAAGAACAACCGGTACTAATGGTCCTCGCCGCGGGGCCGCTGCTGGCACAACAACGCAACCGGTGCTAATGCCCCCTTTAGTACCGGTTTTAGTTCAACCGGTACTAAAGGGGGCGCACCGTTGCCCCCTTTTCTACTAGTGGTGGTATATATTGGGCAGTATGACTATGGGGTATGCTTGGTTGCCATTGTAATCATTAAATCTTACAATTTTGGTGAAACTATACCCTTTGTTCATGTTGATTAAGATTTCATGGTTGATGCTTAGGGAGACATGTGTTGCACGTGCATACTAACTAGCGTTATAAATCCAGGTAAATCTCTCCTATCTAAAAGATGTCTCAACTAGAGTTCTGTTGACATATGTTATTTTGAGTTTTCCATTAACTTATGGGTGAACTGAATCTCCGTTTGATGTCATTTGCAACGAAACTGCATAACGACGAATCATATTCAAGATTCAGAGGCTTCAACATTGATAGGTCAGAAAGCATATATTTGAACGAGCTAAAGAGCAAAGAGGCTGAGTTTGAGATGGAAACACCACCGTCTCAAAAGTAGCCGAAGACCGCTAGCCAGAATGTAGACAGCCAGTCGTCTTTTCAGAACAATGGTAGCGGGAGTTGCAAGGCTAACAAGCGCGAGAAGCCCCCATAAGGATTTTCTCATACGACAGAAATCGAAGTGAGGTTCAAGTGTCGTTAATCACACTAGCTCTTGTACCCCATGTCTCCATATGTATTCTGCATCAGATCAACGTTATGGGCTGTGCCTTGTTTATCTCTGTATTAGCCTGGTAGCCAGGTCATCTTGCTTCTTGCATATGTATCTGATCAGCGTTGTGGGCTGTAGCTGCAAGTATTTCGCCATAGTTGTGAACTTAACTTTTTATAGTTTGATTGAGTTGAATATCTCTTTTCTTTCTTCCGCTCCAAAATATCACATATAATTATCAAGTAAAAACATTCTTAATATTCTTCCACTTAGAGTTTGATGAAGTTGTGATTATCATTACTTCTACAGTTTGTCCAGTGATTTATTAATATTGTTATTAGATGTGCGTGCACGTGCATATTTAGTTATTTACTACGGAGGGAGTAGTGTATATAAATTTCAATTTATTCGATATATGTGCCATTAGAAGCACATTTTCTTCAATACAAAACAAATATTCGTGTGATGGAGACAAATGGTTGGATGAATATTTTATTTTATTTTCGTAGAACTCTGAAATTAGTTTCCTTGGAATTATGTACCAACATCAGTTGAACAAGATTATGGAAAAAAAGGTTCAGGTGAATACGTGATCTGCTCCATCCTTCCACAGTAGGGGGATTACTGAATTGTTGACTCCCTGCCGAGAATGCAAATTCTGGAAGCACGGTGGTAAAAAAAAAAAGGATCGATGCAGATTATGGAAGCACACCGACACCGATCTTGCGATACGGGAGCAGTTAATTCGAGATTAGCTGTTAACGATGGCAGCTACCAAAATTAACGAGGGGTTTGTTAGGTCCATATCGTACGCGCATCCAGTCCTACGTCCTCCGACTAGTCCTATGGAAAGTAAAATATCGGCATAACTGTGACTTGATTCACGGAAATAGACGCGCGGGAAAATCGGCCAGGCTGATTCAATTCCTACGTATTCCTAGCAGCGCCCATAGAACCAACGCTCGTACGGCAGACGCTCTCCCCAATCAAATCCAAGCCCAGAGACCTAGCAAGCTAAACATGGCTGCGCCGCCGTCGCTGCGCGTCACCCAGTCGCCGCCGGACGAGCTCATTGAGGAGATCCTCGTTCGCCTCCCTCCGATGAGCCGGCGTGCCTCCTCCGCGCGTCGCTGGTCTGCAAGCTCTGGAGCTTCATCATCTCACAGCGCAGATTCCGCCAACGACTCCATGAGCACAACGGGAAACCCCCCGTACTGGGCTTCCTTCGAAACAACCCCATGGACGTAGAGGACTTCGTCGCCACCACACCCTCAGCCTTCTCCCTCGCTGTCCCAGGCGGCTTGCGGGCCCTCGACTTCCGCCATGGACGAGCCCTTCTCCTCGACATGGAACCTGGGGGCGAGCTCGTTTTATGGGATCCAATCACCGGCGATCAGGAGAGCGTGCCGGTGGGAGCGACGATGTGGGACGACACGTTCCAGGGCGGCCTCCCAACCGCAGCCATTGTCTGTGCGGCGGCCGGGTGCGACCACCGCGGCTGTCGCGGGATCAAGAGGCCCTTTCAGTTGGTGATGGTCTACACTGACAATAGCGGCAACCAGAGCTCGTACGAAGACACTACGGGAATGGCTAACCGTGCCGACGGCTATTTATCGGGCCGTCGGCACAGGCTCGTACCAGGGCCAGCCGTCGACAAGTCCGTCGGCACAGAAACGGCCGTCGGCACAGACGTTCTATCCCGACGGCCACCGTCGGGACACAGGAAGCCGTCGGCACAGCTTATGAGGTGACGTCGACGGCACTCTGTGCCGACGGCAGTCCTCTACCATTTTTATTCATTTTTACCTAATCTTCATTTTTATGTATCTATTTATTACTCTCAATTAAATTTAATATGTTTTTATTCATTTCTATATGTATATAGCTACGCCAAATAGCGGTCTCCACCCACATAAAATAACGTCGCGAATTATCATCATTAGTAGCAACAGAGTAGTAGCAACTAAGATATCAAGCCCTAAACTTCCCGCCAACCAAACTTCTTGGGTCCTGGAGACGCGCTCCAATTCTTGAATGCACTGCAGCCCCTGTTGATGGAATTTTTGCTTCTGCATGGTTTCAGTGTAAGTTTGCAAGATTTTAGTGTGCCCAAGATTCTGTTGATCTCGGGACTCCGAGGTGTGACCGGCCTTTCGACTACTTTTCTACCCCCTTTAAACTACTTTTCGCATTGATATTAAACAAACCATGCAAATTACAGTGACAACATAAATTACACAGAGAACATTATATTCTTGAACCGCTGATACATAATTGACTAAGAAACAAGTAAACATACATGTAGAACAAATTACAACAATCATGAACAACTAACAAACTTCTCCACCCTATGCTGTGCGTGTGCTGCCACCCTTGCCCTTTGACGAAGATTCTGCCTTCTTGCCTTTGCCCTTGGACGAAGCTTCAGCCTTCTTGCTCAGTGCTTCAACCCTCCTTTCCTTTGACGACGGCATGAAATCGTCGTCATCATCGCTGTCAAATACCCAGAGACAGGAACGACCGTACGAATCACGGTCAGCTTCAGTTCGGTAGAACGGACTATTCGTAACTTTCCTGTCAAACTTATCTGCAAGCCTGAGCATTTCTGCACGAATTTGGAGCGGGGTCCTATACGGAAACCCATCGCGGCATAGCTTCGCCCCGAGTGAAGCGAGATGACTCTCAGTGTGCAAATTTTTTCAATTGGAACTACCCTACCATCTACCTTCAAATTGCTTGAAAGCCTAGCGAGATGCTCGGATGCGGAAATGTGAAACCCAGACACACACTTCTCGCAAGGACCAATACACACCATGCTTGCGCTCAAGTGAGTACCATGCCTACCTTCGACTGGGTTATATAGAACTACCGGTGGCGGCATTTGGCGGGAAACGGTGGCGGGAACGATAGCGGGAAATATTTGGGCGGGAAACGGTCGTTGCATTCAGTGTCGGGCATAGCTAGGGAACCCGAATGTTTTGTGTTTAGCACAAGGTAGAATATATGAGTGAGTAACCTGGGAAACAAAACACACGGTTTCCCCTAGCTACAGCCCTACAGTGATTCACGGTCGAATGCCGTTGCGTTCACTGTAGGACGTAGCTAGGGAAACCCGAATGTTTTGTGTTTGAGGGTCACTTCGATCCGGCAAGACATCTCTGATGATTACAACCGTCCGGCAAGACGTCTCTGATGTTATACAACCGTACGGCAAGACATCCCTGATGATCTGCAACCGTTTGGAACGGTCACAGGTCATCAGAGACGTCTTGCCGCTGGTTGCCCAAAGATGCCTCTCCGAGTGACGCTGGAATGTTTTGTGTGAGTGAGTAACCTGTCTGAGGAGGTGGGCTATATATAGACCCGCCTCTCCGAGTGACTCCCTCCAGCTAGCCAATCAGGAACAAGTACGCGGATCGTGTGTTTTCTTCGAGAGCTTGGGAGCCGTTGGATCAAGCGAAAGAAACACACCGCTGATCCAACGGCTCAGAAGCGCTGGGAGGAAACACACGATCCGTGTGCTTCTTCCTGATTGGGCATACTACAGATCACAAGCCCTTTCGAGTGACTCCCTCCAGCTAGCCAATCAGGAACAAGTACGCGGATCGTGTGTTTTCTTCGAGAGCTTGGGAGCCGTTGGATCAAGCGAAAGAAACACACCGCTGATCCAACGGCTCAGAAGCGCTGGGAGGAAACACACGATCCGTGTGCTTCTTCCTGATTGGGCATACTACAGCTCACCTAGGTTGTGCCATACCATATGTGTACAAGTGTGTTGTGTGTTTCAAATGTCCAAGAATCTACTCCTAGGTGTGACCGACATCACCGGCTTCACCGACTCTCTAGTGAGTTTCTGCACTTAGAGGTGAAAACTCCCCTTTCGGGCGAACCGGATGGAATCTTGTGTCGATTTGGGGTATACTTTGGTTTCTCATGTTCTTATGGCCTGACCTAACACAAGCAAGCAAAAAAGTCCACTGGGCTACCCCCTTTCGACGCACGTCTATGGGGTAGACGAAAACGTTAGGGTTTTTCCAGCGGATTCAGGGTTTCGCCGAAGCGGGGCCCCGGAGCGTCGGAACCCCACCCAAACCTAGGTTGTGCCATACCATATGTGTACAAGTGTGTTGTGTGTTTCAAATGTCCAAGAATCTACTCCTAGGTGTGACCGACATCACCGGCTTCACCGACTCTCTAGTGAGTTTCTGCACTTAGAGGTGAAAACTCCCCTTTCGGGCGAACCGGATGGAATCTTGTGTCGATTTGGGGTATACTTTGGTTTCTCATGTTCCTATGGCCTGACCTAACACAAGCAAGCAAAAAAGTCCACTGGGCTACCCCCTTTCGACGCACGTCTCTTTTTTTTAAATGGAATTAAAAAAAAATGGAATTAAAATTTATAGCAAATAGGTGCAGTCTCTTTTTAAAATGGAATTAAAAAAAAAAAGGTGCTGTCTCTTTTTTAAATGGAATAAAAAAATGGAATTAAAATTTATAGCAAATAGGTGCTGTCTCTTTTTTAAATGGAATTAAAAAAATGGAATTAAAATTTATAGCAAATAGGTGATGTCTCTTTTTTAAATGGAATTAAAAAAAATAGGTGCTGTCTCTTTTTTAAATGGAATAAAAAAATGGAATTAAAATTTATAGCAAATAGGTGTTGTCTCTTTTTTAAATGGAATTTAAAAAAATGGAATTAAAATTTATAGCAAATAGGTGCTGTCTCTTTTTTAAATGGAATTAAAAAAATGGAATTAAAATTTCTAGCAAATAGGTGCTGTCTCTTTTTTAAATAGAATTAAAAAAAAAAGGAAAAGGCTGTGCCGACGGCAAAGCCGTCGGCATAGGTTCTGTCTCTTTTAGACAGGGCACGCGCCGGCCGAAACGAAATCGAAATCACTTTTCCAAATCGAAATCGAGCGCCCGCTTGCTCCAGCGCACCACCGGCGACCCTCCCCCCTCCCCCCTCCATCGCACCACCGGCGACCCTCCCCCCTCCACCGCGGCGGCGCGGCCGGGCCTGCGAGCACCACCGGTGACCCTCCCCCCTCCCCCCTCCACCGCACCACCGGCGACCCTCCCCCCTCCACCGCGGCGGCGCGGCCGGGCCTGCTCGCCGGCGTCCACCCGCATCTCGCCATTCCACCTCCTCCTCCACGCCTCCTCCAAAACGGCGCGGCCAGACCCTCCCGCATCCCCCCTTCACCGCGGCGGCGCGGCCAGACCCCGACGGCGGACGGCCCGACCTGCTCCTCCAGACCTCCACTGCCACTGCCACGCCGGCGCCTGATCCGGACCGCCTCCTCACGGCCCCGCCGGCCTTCTCCTCCACGGACAGGTATGAACAAATACCTTTAGCCTTGGTCCAAGATGCAGTAAACAATTTTCATATTATTTTCTCTCTTATGTTCAACCAACAAATATTAGTTCATCATTCTTTGGATGTACGTGTTATTCAGTCAAAAGTCAATTTAGTTTAGTCTCTAATGAAAGTAGTTGTATGTGAATTCAGAAGCTATAGTTTGTTGCATAGTTGCTAAATGTGTAATGAAGTAAATGGAGCATTTTTACTGCTGTGATTTAAAAAATAAATTTGAATGTGCCGCAATTGTTAGCATTTGGAGTCTTTTTGAGAAGTGCCCCAAAGTAAATGAATTCAGAGACACTTTCATATGTGCCAGTACATGTATTTGGAGGCACTTTTAGAAGTGCAAGTAAATGAAATTAGAGGTGGTTTTGTAAGTGCCAGTAAGTGAATTTAGAGGCACTTTTAGAAGTGCAAGTAAATGAATTTGCTGGCACTTTTAGTAGTGCCAGTAAGTGAATTTAGAGGCACTTTTAGAAGTGCAAGTAAATGAATTTGGAAGCACTTTATTTCCTCTCCTTTCTCTTTTTCTTCCTCTCTTTTACTTTTTTGTTCTTTAGTTTACTATTTGCTTCAATATTAATGTTGTCATACTTGTGTGCTAATATTTATTGTTTCTCAATGCAGTTGATTGAACAATATGAGTCAGGGCAAGGAAAGCGCAGCTACCTTGCTTAGTACGCTGAAGGCACAGAAGTCTAACCTTACACGGAGTGGACGACCTACCACCTCGCGTTACGCCGCGGACGAGGGTGCACGAGGTGGAGGACGAGGTGGAGGGCGAGGTGGAGGGCGAGGTGGACGGCGAGGTGGAGGACGAGGTGGAGGGCGAGGTGGAGGAGACGTGGAGCACCCACCCTCTGGTTCTGGCGACGTGGATTCCGAGTTGCCCTCCGCTTCAGGCGACGTGGCTTCCCAGAACCAGCTAGAGCTGGAGGGTGGAGGACGAGGTGGAGGTGGAGGTGGAGGCGGCGCCGAAGCGGAAGAAGAGTCGTGGCGAAGCAGGAGTCCCCGAGGAAAAATACTGGCCTAAGACCGAGGAGGCGAAAACCCTCATTAAGCCTCATGGCGTTGAGTAAGTGTACTAGTTTTTGTAATTTTGAACATGAAATTTCATTTTGGTCCTCACAATTTGGCATATGTACTAATGTTTACTTATTGTGCAGTTCATGGACATGGACAAGCCCTAAGATTCCACACACTCCTGGCAGCTTGCTTGGAGCTCTGATTAGGAAATATTGGCCAGGCTTGTACAATACAGGGCCCGACGACGAGGTGAAGTTAGCCACGAAATGGGCGGACTACGAGGCTGCGCGTCCCACCGTTCGAGACAGCTGCTGACGCCGTGATCACCACTTTTTGGGTAACACATATTTTCCGAATTCCGTTCATAGTTAATGACCCCACCGTGATAACTCATGACTCACAATTTTTTTATGCATGGTTGAAGCGGTTTTATCGTGTGCTGGACCAGCAAGCTGCGGATAGCATTT